>CM021106.1:33889997-34489997 GCA_007115665.2 Sequoiadendron giganteum | reverse complement strand
CTTTTCATCTTATAATAATGTAATGATTTGATTTTGATCTCAAAAATTCCAAACCCAGCAAAAAGGAATTTCAAACTTCTTATATCATATTCTATGAATTTTTTTGATATCATACAAATACTTTTTTAACTTACAAACCAAATATTTTTTACCTTCTTCCACATAGCTCTTTGGTTGTGTCGTGTAGATCTCTTTCTCTAAATCACTATGAATGAAATTTTCCTTCACATCCATAAGAACCAAATGGATGGATCACCTTATCAATTGGAGAAAAATCTCACCATAATCGATTCCATTAGAACTAATCTTCCTTTTGAAAACCCATTTATAACCAATAGGTTTTCAACCATCAGGGAAAGGTACTAAGTCTCATATGCTATTTTTCTTTAATAAATTCATTTCCTCATCCATATCCACTTCCCAAAAATCAAAATCATTCTAGCCAATGCCTCATCCACAATTATAAGATCATTTATGTTAGTAGTTAAAGAAAAAATACTCCTCCAATAAGGACAATTGTACTTTTCTAGTTGTTTTCTATGTGTTGAATGGACCTCCTCAATATATGAAGTGGATGTTATACCTCCTATTTCAAATTGTTTAAACTATTTAAGCTCTCCTCTTCTTCAAGTCCTTCATGAGCTTTCGATTCAATCTTCTCAATCTTTGGGGTCATTTGAAACATATATTTCTTCCTATATTATTCTAGTTGCAAATTTATAGAAGGCTTAATCTCTTTGAAAATAACACTTCTATTGTACAAAACTCTCTCATCCATAAGATCTCAAAATTTGTACCCTTTCACACCAACATCATAGACAATGAAGATACACTTAACTCCTTTTTCTCTAACTTTGATCATCTCTCCTTAGGAATATGATCATTTACCTCACAACCAAAATAGATGTTGTAATTAGGGTTTTTTTCTAGACCAAGCCTCCATGAGAGTTTTATCCATGATAGTTGATGTAGGAGACCTATTAATTAGGTAATAATAGTGTAATAAGTGTTTTTTATTAGGGGTAAAGTAGGTTTTTAGGGGACCTGAAACCCAATACATAACGATTTTGAAGGGACCCATAACCCTGTCAAAGAAAAGCATGTTGCAAATAAGATAAAACACAAACCAACAACATCCCAACAACAGTTGCTAAAAGAAAAACATGACTACATGGGTTGCATCATACAAAAAAGAAAGGTCCCGAGACCCCTTTACAACTTGGTTTTAACCAGGACCAAAAACCCTTAGATACACAAAGAAACCACTTGCATCTACCAGGCTTTAGCAAACCAGTCGATCATGGATGACACCACTGAGCCAAGAAAGATAGCCAACTTAATGGTGCAAAAAATCATCAAATCCAACATCCCCACCTCAATAGGGGAGTTAGAGAGAACAAAAGAGCACTGGAGAACATCAACCAACTTGCAACAACACCCCACCTGAAGTACCAACTCCAACTCCGCCTCAATAGGAGGGAGCTCCCCTCTAAAGGAGAGGAAGAAATGAGAGCCCAACCCTCCAAATCCATCACTCTTCTACCCACACATGCTTCATGTCAATAGGAACTGGAAGAAGAGAGATCTCCCCACCAAGCCTACAACATCCACCTCCACCACAATAAAAGAGGGCTTTGCCTCAATAGGAGTATTTTTCACCTCCATAAAAGATAGCAGTTGTAGATTCCAAGGGAAAACTTCAGAAGAAAGAGCATTCATGACAACCTTTGGTAAAGCAAGGTACTTAACCAAGAAAGAGGGAGAATACACGTCAACCAGAGAGAAGCACCAAAGCAACTGAGCCTTAAGAGAAGTAAAATGAAACAGCTCAGCCCACAAAACACCCATGAAGGGGTTAGAGAGAAACCTCCAACAACAGACCTCCAATTGGGTTCATAGAGAAAACCAAGCCAACAAAAAGAGATCCATGAGAAAGATCATGCAGATAAAAATCTATATGTAGAGATAGAAAAATCCCAACCTCAAGCAAAGCACAATGAAGCATAAGGGGATCCCAAAGACTAACATAAAACGCAACTTGGAGAACCAAAAATAACACATCCTGTAAAACAAGACCAAGCCCACAACTAAGACCAACAGCTCCAACAGCCTCTGCCTCAAGGAGAGCAAGGGCACAAAAACCAAACCCCTCAACAGAGCTAAAAATATAAAACCACACAAGGGATGCAACTCCCAACTCAAAACCAAAGCCCCACCATGGACAAGGAATCCAGCCACCACAAACAAAAAGCTACTCCACGCAAAGGAGCCAGAGCAGATAAAAACCGAAGCACATGGCTGAGGGAAAGGAGCCCAATGACTCACCGAGAATAGCACCAACCCACAAAAGAACCAAAAAGGTCACTCAAAAAAGGCTAGCACACAAAGAAACACAAGCCCAGTCCCAACCAGATACATGCAACGACGAGGCAAAGGCAGGAATGCCTCGACAAAAGCAAAGTAAATAGGTTCCCAAAAGAGAACAAAGATAGGGCACACTAAAAAACCCAATAGATGACACAAAAAATATCCTCCACTCATAGTAGACCGAAGCAAAGAGGATGACATGAGAGCACACAACCAACAACAAAGAGACCACAAAATGCACCAAGGAGGAAAGAAACCAAGGGAAGAAAAAAAGCAACACCCCCACCCTAGCCACAACCTAGAAAAACTGTGCTCAGTGCATTGAGAGTAGGCCCAACACAAAGGGGAAATGCCACAAGCACATCACCCTCCACACATCATCATCTTCTTAAGCAAACCCATTGCCTTCAGAATCTTTAGAGGAAATCAAATTTGGAGCCTCGCTCCTCTTCCTGCTTGGAGACACCATCTCTGGAGAAAACAATATTTTTATGGATTTTGTATGTAATGTGTGTTATACAATGATGGAGCATCACTTAGGTTTGTGTTAAAATGATCATTTTCAAATAGTTTATGACTATCCATCAAGACGTGAAATATAGAAGAATTTTGTTTGATGTTGTAGTTACAACTACCTTGAAAATCATGCTAGTAGGAAGTGGAAGCACAAAAATAATTAAAAATTTATTTCACTCTTTAACAAGAAGAATTAAAACTATTTTTAACCTTAGAGTCTTCCTAAAATGTAGCCCAATATTGTCCTATTCAAACCAACAATATGTCACTTATAGATTACAATTATTTTGAGAATAAATGAAATCAATTCAAATAATCATAGTTGAACAAAGTAAAATCATAAATACCTCTATGCAATCCAAGTCAAAACAATTCATTATGCTGGAATGAATCCTTAATCTTAGGCTCAAAGGATTTACTCCAATCATAGTCTAACACTCAAAATATCCAAAATAAAAAATAACACCTCCAAATAAAAAATTTGTTTGAGAAAAGGTCCCATTGGGCTTGCAAAATGTAAAAATGAAAATCATAATTATAATATAAGAATTTAAAATAATATTTAACTCATTATTAGTACACATGCAAAGCTCTAATAAAGTGCTACATGGACATTATCTTAATAGTTTTTCTTTCTTTCTTGAACAACATCTACTTTTCCAATTTGAGATCCTTTATGAATGGAGGATTAGGATCCAATTTATAGAATTTATGGGTGGAAATTAAATTGTGAAGACTTAATCCTAGATCATTAGTTTGATCGATGATTTGTGAATGTGCTAGAGAATTGTCAATCAATTTTCCAATTAGGTGCATATGAATAGGTAGTCAACTTGTTTGATTGGTAAGTTGATGATTATTTTATTTTTTATTTAATTTGTGATTTTGAGTTATCCAAGTTAGTTGGTTTGTTCATAGATTTGATGAGTAAGTTAACTAAACTGATTATTTGGTTAACCATTTTGATTGTAAATTTAACTGATGAAATTTAGGATTTAAACTAATTTATTTATGGATAATATGGGAAATGATTTTGATGAGAACATAAACTATCTCATCTTTAGCCAAATAAAATCATCTCTTTCTTTTTAATAAACCAATTTTGAAGTTGAATTGAGTAAGGTTTGAAATATTTTTAGCTTGTTTAAGGTAGAATGTAAAGTAGATGTTTGGTCTATTTGTAGTACTCGGTGTGATCTAGATTGCTTCCTAAATTCTAACATTTCTCCTTGAGTATGTGTAAGATGTTATAATGTAGGTGAATATATTATTAAAGAACCCATGTTAAGTATAGGGCTCCATAGATAATTGAAGGCTCTAAAGACATTGTCAGAAGCTATTCCTCCAAAATTCCAACACACTCCATATTTCTTGTAGGGTTCATTGACCATCAGTCATTTTTGAATTAATGGGGCGAGTATCTATTCCATGTAAACTCCAAATATATCACAATATTGTGATTCCATATTGCATTTTCCCCCAAGGCTAACTCTCGTTACTACAAAAATTTAGAGCTATTACATGTCTTAATATGCATTGCATGTTCTACATGATACTAAAAAATGATGTGATCAATAAACTAAAGAAAAATTCCTTTATTTTTTATCATGTTGGAACATTAGAAGATTTCCTAGAATAAAGGGAAAAGAAGAAGAGGATAAGTCAAAAATGTATTTTTCGTAAAATAGTAATATCTCCCTTGTTTCTCAATGAAATTCAAAAATTTAAAATGATTTAGAAATATTAGAACAAGATGAATAAAACCCAAAAACTATTTGAGGAAATTCAATAAAATGAATGTGTAGTTCATGAAAGAAAATCAATGATGTAAATGTGGGGAGATGAAAAAAACCAAGACTAGAGGAAGCAATTGTAGTTTTTTAGGATTTTGAATAAATGTATCCCCAAGAATAGGATGTCATATCCATATTCTTAGTGTATTGATCAAGTAGATTAGGAATAAGTATTCTATAAATACATTATAGATAATTTATCAAAGGGGGGGAAGGAAGGGTTTGTTTAGCCTAAGGATTTAGGTTAGTTGTTTGTAGTTTCATTTCTTAGTTTAACTTCTAGTATTGTATTTCAAAAAATTCTATTTACAAGCTATTATTCATTTATTTTCAAGTAGTCCAATTGTATTTTTAGAGTTTCTATTTGCAAGCTATTCTTAGATTTAATTCTAGAAAAGTTAAACCTTAATTTGTTTCATGTATTTGTTGTCAAAATATAAGAGAATATCATGCTTGTTTAATTATATATCCTCCCTCTTACATGTATCCATGGACATTTCATTGGACTAATAATTAAATGATGAGG
Source organism: Sequoiadendron giganteum (assembly GCA_007115665.2). Lineage (NCBI taxonomy): Eukaryota > Viridiplantae > Streptophyta > Pinopsida > Cupressales > Cupressaceae > Sequoiadendron > Sequoiadendron giganteum. The sequence goes on along the minus strand of CM021106.1, from coordinate 34,484,795 downwards.
ACTACAGTGACTTGTTGAGGGTGGTGTTAGCACATCCAACTTGCTAAGCAATAATGAATAATTGCTCCTTTTGAAAAGTAGAAAACTACTCTAATGTTCCTTTATAGTAAAGTCTTGACCATGCGAGACATCAAAGTGGTTGGTTTTAACATGTTTCAACAAGGGATCTAGGTTGTTAGACTTTTTGGAAATAATTTTAGAAACATACAATTGAAAATAATAAATTTAACCGCCCAAGAAACAAATTGCACTTTCAGATTTATAGCATATTTATATCAATGAAATTCTCTTTCTTAATGATTCCAAATTGATTCTAAAGAAAAGTTAAAAGATAAGAGGGTAACAAGAAATAATTTAAATGAATTCTAATTCGAAATAGACAATCATAAAATTTGTTTTATCAACCAATTCTAAAGGTTTAAACAAAATCTTTCCAACCACTATTAATGCAAATAGTCATTTACATATTTTTCATTAACAAATATGCAATATTCTAAGGAAAATAACCAAAAATAAGATTTTTCAGACTTTATCTAATTAGAATATCGTCAAACATGCATAGATCTGATACAAAACCTTACTTAATTCTAGAACAACATACAAGATTTCACTAATTTATCAATTTAGATAAAATAAAATAGTCATACCATTACCAATACACCACATTGAGATACATGCAAAATAGTCATAATCCTTTGATTTATCAAAATGTGATCTTCACAAACTTGGTAGGAAAACCCACGTTGAGAATGCATAAGTTTATCATGCAAAAAACATCAAAATCGGATCCTTTGAAATGATCCTGAATCAAAATTTTATAGGATGTTGAGTTCCTAAAATTATGGATCTAAACAAAAATAAAACTATAACTAAATCCATTGTTCCATACCTATCTAAGCCAAACTAAAAATATAACTAAAATTCAACTAGGTGCCCTAGTTTCAATTCCAATTCAACTAAACCTAAACTAAGGAAACAAAAGCTAACTAAAAATAACTAAAGTTCAACGCCAATTCTAATTTTACAGCTAGGTGTTGGATTTTACAACACTTTATTTAAAACAAAACACAACACAACAAAATTTATAATTCCCATCTCTAGTCATTTTAAAAAGTTGTCAATGAATGTCGATATCACTTTGTTTATTTTCTCCATTGAGGGGCCTAGATGATACTGAAGCTCTATTTTTTGATCAAAAGTAGACCTCTCCATTTGTTGTTGCAAGTTGGCAAAGGTGATCAACTCTTCTTGGAGGGATTGGAGTTTTTCCTTTTTATTCATCATCTTATCTATGGCGGCTTGGTTGACTTGAACTTGCATTTCTTTTTTAATTCTTCCACCATTCTTTGGGATCCCTTACCAGAATAAAAATCTCCTACAATGTGCAGTCTAAGTTTTCTACAAACTGGTAGATTTTAATCATGGTTTGCTTTGCCAAAATTGTGTTCTTATTTAACTTTGACTTGCACTTACTTAAGATATTAACTCTAAATTTTTCAACTCTCAACCACTTAGGGAGTTTATCCTGATCCTCTTCTTCAATCACTGCAACCTTCAAAAGGTATTCCATAGGTATTGCCTTTATTTTTTACAAAATTGGGATGTAATCCTCCCAAACCAATAATTATTCATCAATTCCCACTTTAATTTGTTAAGCTAAACTATCTTCATCACTAATGGAGTGATAGGAATTTATTGATTTCTTTAGCACTTCACTGGCTAGAGCCAAAAAATTAGACTTTCACTGCTAAGATATTGGGATCCATCCTTCCAGGTTAGAATGCTTGAATTCTCCCTTCAATGTAGCTTACAGTGCGAACTCGGGAGTTGTGGTATCCACTAGTCCAATCAAATTATTTATTTAGGCATCAATTGGGCCACTTTATCTTTGACCTCATCTTTGGTGTTCTCATCTTTCTACATCCTTTTCAAGATAGCAGAAATAGACATCTAGAGAGATTATTCCTTTCTTTGTCTATACTCCCAGATCAACTTGTCTGATCTGGTAGTCTTCATGTTGTATATCATATTCAAGCTTATCCACCAGAAGCACGACTATTTTTGTAGTTATGTTCCCTTTTTCATCCATGGTGATAGTCTATATTCTTCTGGCCCTTTTCCTTCTCCTCACAGGAGACTGGAAGGCTTCTAACAAAATTCTCAAACTCTGCTTTGAGCTACCTTCTACATATCAATTGCCTCATACTAGGGGGAGGTAGGAATTTTGAACACCTTCTCAATCATATTTAAACTAATACCAAGCATAACTTCTTCAGAAGATCCCATTATCTTCTTGCTCTTGTGGTTACAGTAATGAGCACATATCAATACCAGCTTTGAGGATTGAATAGTTGTTGGGTTTGCAACCACCTACAACAGTCCAAATTTTTCCAATATTGTGGTAACACATGTTCAAGTTTCCTCATCGTAGATCCTTGACTTGAACTCCTCCATGTCAACATGACTGAGTTCAATGTCTCCAATCTCTGTGTAGGGAGAGAGCATCTTGGATGGTGTATGGTATCCCTTATATTGGTAATTCATCTCTACAAAATCCTTAGGTGGCATATCTCTTGCATATAAAAAACACCATGTGTTATATAATTCATCCATCTCAGAAAAAACAAACCTTTTAAACCAAGGTATACTAGTTAAATATATCCCATAATGTAAAGCAATAACTTGTTCAAATAGGTAAAACACAATTTTCTAGGATCGGACCTCATGTGTACTCCTTACCAAATACTAAAGGGTTAATACATTCTTGTTAAAGGGAGTTTAATTCCTATTTCTGATCCATCAAGAGTCGAGGATCAGGCATACCATATACCTCTTGTTTATAACAACATAATCATTTAAGCAAAAATACCAACTAGAGATGTTTGAAACTAGTTTTTAATATGTTCAGGAGTTGCGAGTCGTGTATGTTCTCTACCTCTTGCTTGCTATAATTTGACAAGCTTTAGTGGTAAGTCTCAACTATTGATACCCAAAAAAATATTTTTAAGGCTATCGGGAGTCAAGGGTTGAGGATAGGTCATGTAGTCTAACACTTATCCTATGAGTTTAACATTCAGTAAAGGATACTCCTAAGTCTCGACTTCTGAACATCCTATTTTTAACTTCATCAAAAGTTTATAAGACCTCACAAAATAATGCTCCAAAATTATTCATTCCATTTAGACAAAGGCAATTTTCCTTCATGGTTTTGGGGATCAAGGATTGGGAGTATCAAATAACCTCTCCCTCAATAAGAAATTAAGTAAAATATACACCTAATCGGTGTTACCTGAAAAATCTTTTAAAATAAAAGTATTTTCACTAAGTCTTTAAATCAAACTTTGGGAGTCAAAACTTTGACTTATCATTTATCATTTTATAGGCAAGACACATTCATCATAACTGAAACATGAAACCTAAGATTTTGAATATCAAAACTTGCAAGTTTAGGAAGTATCAATAATCAGGTATTAGAGATTTTACATAGATCATATCACACCATTGACTAAGGAGTAAGTCAATCCTCTAACGCCCGATCCCTGAAAAGCTTCCTCAAAAAAATACTAAGGCACTAAACCCTAACACAACTGAGGCTCGACACACGATCAAATGACATCATAAACATCCTTGATTGATGCATTTGGAGGAAAATTGATCTAGTGAAAAGAGAAAGAGAGAAAATAAATAAATAAAAAATGAAAAATAAAAGAAAAACGAAGGAAAACCAGCAAATTGAAATGTCAAATCGATCCAATAAAAAAAATGAAATGCAAACACGAACACCCGCACAAACCCGGGAAGGAAAAAAGATCAAACTTGGTAAAAATGTGAGGAAGGAGAGGAAAAATTGCATGCATGACACCACATGGAGCACAAAAGCATGAACTAGAACACCACACAAACAAAGAAAAGAAAAATGAAGGCAAACTAGCAAAGTGAAATGTCAAATCGATCCAATAAAAAAAATGAAATGCAAACACGAACATCCGCACAAACCCAGGAAGGAAAAAAGATCAAACCTAGTAAAAATGTGAGGAAGGAGGGGGAAAATTGCATGCATGACACCACATGGAGCACAAAAGCATGAACTAGAATACCACATGAACACTAAACCAGACAACATGCAAACACCAAACTAGACAACACATGAACAACAATAATGGAGGGCAATGTGCACAAAGGGGAAGGATTTTCTTCACAAGATAAAATAGTTGCAAACCTGAAGAACACACAAATCAAAAGTGTGTCAAAATGAGCATCATGCACTTGATAAAACCATTCGGTGACCCCCAATAACTCCTCATTAGTCGCTCATTAAAATTCTCAACATAATAAATTTGAATGATTGATGTGATTGGTCTGAGGCTCGAGATGAAAATATGTTGTCATCATCAAGAATTCAAGGTTGTGCATTCACCTTAATGAATACCTAATGTCAAGAGTCTGAATTGACAACAACCAAAAATGAGCACTTGACGGGCGTTGCGGTTCGGGCCCGATCCATATGGTATGCTTGTATGGAAAAGCCCAACATCCCAAAATATAATAAGGTAATCAAAAAAGGGATAAAAAAAAAGAGGGGAAGGAAGAAAGGAGGAGAAAGGAAAGAAAGGAAGAAGGAAAGGAAGAAAGGGGAAGGAAAGGAAAGAAAACAAAGGAAAATAAAGGAAAGAAGGGAAAAACAACAACACACCAAAAAGAAGAGAGGGGGCCCAAATTTTGTGAAAAATAAAATGAGGCATGAGTGCAAGTCACAACAAATAGAAACCAAAAAACAAAATGCTTGAAAATCATTTCCTCTTCAAAAAAAATTAGATAGGCTTAAACTCAAAGGGAGTAAGAACTCAAAATTAAAAAAAGGAATCAATCTAAATATTTGACTAATTCACCTATCTCAATAAGATTCTTGAATCCCATAGTGTGTGCACATGATTTATTCCTTTCAAAATAGGATATCAAGAAAATAGCATGAACTATGAATCAAGACAAATGTTTAATCTTGTCTTTCTCCCAACTATTTTGTACTTGCATATATTATCCCTTTTCTCTTTTTTTTAGAACCTAGTTGATGTGACCTGGGCATAGCTCTACTATCAGCCAAGAATCCATAGCCCCTACAAAGATACCTTTGATTCCCTCAAACATAACTCTACTGTCAGCCAAACATCCATATGCACAGTAGAGGTTATTTGAATCACCCATTTTAGTCAGAGTTCGTTTTATGATTTTCTTTATAATCCTTCCTTTAGGCTATCACCTAGTGTTGGGTTGGGGATCACTGTGATCATTGAGAAAGACAACCATCTTTAGATTTTCTTGACTTTAAAGGTAATAACCATTCATCTTTAATCCAGATCTTGAATTTGTTAGGTTTGTAGATATTGAGATTCAAGCAACTAAATTCAAGGGTTCATTAGCTTCATATACTAGACTATCTAGGACTTACAAGCTTAATAAAGAATTAGTAGACTTTGAACTTAAACAAGGAAAATGTTTGAAAATAGAAATATCACAAACATCCTATTCATGGTTGATATTCAGGCCTATATCATTCACAAAATTCCCACAAACAAACAGAAAAGGGGGAACAAGAAAGAAGGAAAGAAGATGAGAACAAGAGACGACACAACGAACACAAAAAAAGAAAAGAAAAGGAATGGGAAATGACAAAACTACCCTAATTATTTAAAAGGAGCACAACTCCTTCCTAGGATCCAAAATAATGCTTAAGGAACTACCCATTGGTAGGAAATGGGGTTGGTTCTTCATTCATAGTACTGATCCTAAAGGTATTTTCCCCTAAAATCTCAGATACTTGATAAGGGCCCATCCAAAGTCTGTCGAACTTCAAATGGTATCCCTTCTTTTCTTTATACTTTTCCCAAAGAAGGACAAGATCTGAGATCCTAAAAGACTTTATTTTAGCTCTTTTGTTGAACCACCATTTGACCACAACTTGATGTTTTGAAACGTGCTCGAGAGCAACATTTCTCTTTTCTTCTAAATCTAGTAGATTCATCAACCTAACTTGAACCTTATCCTCTGTGTCTAAAAAACCTTCGATGAATTTTAAGGTAGGAATTTTGAGATTCATGGGAAATATGGGTTCTAAACCATAAACCAATTGGTAAGGGGATGTCCCTTAGACATTTTTGGTTCAAGTTCTATCAGCCCATAATGTAAACTTGAGGTGAGAATGCCAATCTTTTTGGTTCTTGTCTAACAGTTTCTTAATGAAACCTATCAAGTTTTTATTAGTAAACTCTACAACTGACGAATATTTCAAAATTACTTTACATTCAAAATCCCATTGCAATAATTGAACTGATGAAAAAGAGGGACCATTATCACATACCAAAGCAAATAACATTCCAAACCTACTCATTATGTGATCCTCTAAAAATTTGATTACCACATTTGTTGTACTTTATCTACAAACGATTACTTCAGACCAACATGTGCAATAATCCTTAGCTACCAAAATAAACATGTGTCTTGCAGATGAGTGGGGGTATATCATTCCTATAAAATCCAAGCCCCACTAGGGAAAAGGACATACCTCATACGTGGGTTGTAGTGGCATGGGTGCATTTCTTTCTTTGCTTGCTCCTGTTTGACATACATGGCAAGTATTGATGTGTTGAAAGACATCCTTGAATAAAGTAGGTCAATAATATCCTACCCTTAATTTTTGGTGAGTAGTAGCTTCAGCCGAACCATGGCCAGTGCCGAATTTATCATGAAACTCCATTAGAACTGAAATAGTTGCTTCTTTATCTAGGCATATTAAGTAGACACCCTCATAATTTCTTCGGTACAAAGTCCCAAATTTCACTATATATGATTGGATCATGATCCTTAACGCTCTTTTTTGAGCTGCATTCATACCATCTAGGCACTTATTTTGCAATAAGTATCTTTATACCATAGGTCTAAGGTGATGTCCTATTGCATGTACTGCTAGCACACTAATTACTTATCTAATCCAACTAGTGTCTTTGATAACCCATGGCCTCTTACTAGCTTTATACATTGAATTTCCATGTCAAACTCTTGTAGAATAGCCATCCACTTACCTCGTCATTCTCTGAGCTGATTTTGCATTAGCATAGATTTTAATGGTGGCATCAAGGAATATGGCTATCACCTTGCTCCTTAAGATGTAATGTCTAAACTTCTTTATAGCTTTTACTAGAGAAAATGACTATTTATCTCAATTGGGATATCTAACTTCTATATTTTTGAATGGTGAACTCATGAAATCTATTAGCCTTTCATCACCATCTTCTCCCTTCTGAGTAAGAACACTGACACAAGAATGTTCCAAAGTGAAAGTATAGATATTAAAGGGATTGGTGTAATTTGGATTGGCCAACACAAGTGCGCTAGTTATGACTTTAATTTATTAAAAATATTTCTTTGATTCTATAGTCCACTCAATCTTTACATCTTTATTCAACATATCATTCAACGAATGTACAATTTCTATAAATCCACTGATAAACTTTCTAACAAAGTTGATCTTCTTGAAGAAATATTTCAGTTCCTTTTTATTGTTTGGTCATGGAAATTGTAGAATAGACTCGATTCTATCAGGGTCTATGGAAATACCTTTCTTGAAAATTATATGACCTAAGTGCTTCCCTTTAGTAACTCCAAAAATACACTTATTTGGGTTCAATGAAATATCTAATTCCTTATATTTTTGGAGGATCTTACACAAGTCACTTACATGATCAACTATATTCTTGGATAACATCATGAATTCATCCATGTATATAATGATTCATTTCTTGATCAACCCCTTGAAATCTATTTCCATCTCTCTCTAGAAAGTAGCTCTCGCACTAATGAGGCCAAAAGGCATTCTCTAATATGAAAAGGTTCCCCATTTAGGGGTGAAGGCTATTTGTAGTGTAGTAAAATGCATACCCTTTCATTTTCAAACTTTTTTGGGCCCACCTTGCTTTATTTATCTTTATTTATGTCTTAATTGGTCCTATTTTGCTTCCACAAGCCTAATAAACTACATCTTTTTGTGGCTAATCCCGGCAAACATCAATGGATAAATGATAATTTAATGATTCTGGTTGTGTGTCCCTGATTTTTGGGTCAGGTCTAAGATGCCACCTAGGGCGTCTTTATCCCCCAAAGGTCTTGGGACCCTGATTTCAAAGGAACCTTCAATGGGCCCCTTTTTGGAGTCTATGCCCCAAGTTTTTAGTCTTGGGACTAACGAGGGTATCTTAGTACCCCTTAAGATTTTTTCAAGATTTAATTTCAAATTCTGGTAGGATTTAGCTTCCTTTAATTAATGATTTCATATGTCGGCTTGGTGTGGTGTAATTTTTGGATATTAAGAATGAGTAAGTATAAATACAAGGTTCTCTCAATCATTGTATCCTAGCAAGAAATCTAAGCATTCAAGGGAAGTTCATCAAGAATTTGGAGCCATCATCAAGATTCAAGCATCATATCAAGGATATTGTTGTATCATTTTTGTTGTTGTGCTAACAATTGTGATGTAGGGTTTATGATTCAAGCAAGTGTTTCATGCAAGATCTACATCATTCAAGGATTCAAAACCACATCCATTGTAGCCATTTCAAGCATATTTGTAGGTTTCATAACAAGGGTTTGGTGAGTTGCAACATAGAATTTTTTTCATTCATCATTTCTATTCCATTTTAAGGTTTAATTACCAACAAGGGGTTTGACCAAGGCAAACCCCCATTTACTAACAATCAACAAGTTTTTCCTTTCTTGCATGCTTGTGATTGTAGATTTAGGTTGAAGACTTGAAGATCATTTGGAGTGCAAATTTTCAACTTTGCATTGTAAATTTGTCATCTTCACGAAAACTCACCTACAAACCAAATCTAGAAGATTCGAGACCTGAGGCCAGAGATGAAGGAAGTGCAGACATCAAGCCTCATGATCACTTTCAGAGATTTGAGAAATTTAGATTGAGACTAAGATGGTAACAAGGGCATCTTATTCCTCCAAGTGTAATTTTGTAGAGATTCTTTCAGATCCGATTTCGGCATCTGAAGATTCTACATCTGCCCCAAAAAACAACAACAAGACTAATAAGACAGTAAGGGTCTCTTAGTCCTCCATAGCATATTTTGACAACTTCTTTGCATTTCTAGAATTCTTGTCACATTTCCAGACTTCCCAATTACACATAACCTAAATTTTTGTTGTGTTATTTCATCATTTACATCCGTCATTTAGCTTGCATAACTAGGTTTTGTGAGTTGAATGTTTACTTGTCTTTTCCAAGCTTTTGCTTGGTGGTGAACCCCTCAAAGCCTAAAGAAACCCATCCTAGGTCTTCCTTGTTGATAATTGACTCACCCTTTGGGTTGATAGTCAATCCAATTTGGATTCCTATGACATATTTGAATGACCATAGGAGAATAGTGGTGTTCCATGACCTAGGTTATAAAGCATCACCATTTTCATATGGTTCACTATCTTTAATTTGTCTTCCTCTTAGACCATGACTTGATTGTAACCAAAATACCCATCTAGGAACATAATTTGAGATCCATTTACTATTCACAAAACTTCATCTATTGAGGGCAATGGATAATTATCCTTCTCGGATGCTTAGTTCAAATTTCTAAAATAACAACACAGTCAAATTTCTCCATTTTTATTTCTTATGGGTACCAGATTTGCCACCCAATTTGAATGGCTTACTAGGTAAATGATCATGTAGACACTTTAAAATGTCCTGATCATATCACACACCAAGATTTCGATTATTAACACCATTTCTCTCATTTCTCATCTATTTCATTTATTTAATTAAATAATGTCAATTGTTTGATTAAATTCATTATTTTCCCTTATTAATCGAATAGTTAATTATTTGATTAATTCACCATTATTCACACTAATGTTCTTCTCATTTGATTAAATAATGCAAATTATTTAATTAAATATCATAAATCCTCTTTGATTAAATAATTCCTAATTATTTAATTAAAGTTTTTAATTTTCTTCCACTTGCACAATTAAATCATTTCTAAATTGTTTAATTGGATAATTTCCTCAAATCATTCAAAGAATATTATCATTGAATATTCTCCTTTCCAAATTCAAATAATTCCCTCCACATGGAAATATCTCCCACATGCTCCTAAAATTAAGGGATTTGTTATTGTCTCAAGCAATTTGGACCTTTAATTAAAATCCTTGATCCATGTCATTAGGAATTATCAATCCTTAATTTGATCTTTGATCCATGTCATCTTCTCTCTTTCAATTTCATCTTTTGATTAGCCAATTTAATCTTAACCTTTGATTCATTCTAAAAATTTATAAATAGTCTTCATTCTATATGAATTCTCATTCACAAGCATTCAAGTAACCAAGCAATACCAAAATTTACACTCACCTCTTAGATCAATTTGTGAATCAACCTCACCATTATCAACCTTTATCAAAGCTTTTGCACAATTCACTATGGATTAATATTGAAGCTAAGCACTCCACATCAGATTATCAGAATGGTGAATTCAAGACAAAGGTCAAGGAGGCTTCTTAGAAGGCACAAGCACTCAAGGATCAACAACATGAAGCTGTGGATATTCAAGAACAACCTTAACAACCTTTGGAGGTTGTTGAAGGGGATATTGAAATAATTGGGGATGAGAAATCTGTAGAGTATGTTCCTAATGAATAGGAGGTGGAAAAGAGATTCCCTTCCCCTCAAGTAAAATATTCTCTTGACCCATATGTTCCCCAGGACAGGATTGTCAAATGGAAATATGATGAAGAAGTTGATGATGACCCCAGGATCAAGGCTTGTGATGAATTCCTCATTGATGATTCTTTTGTGCAAACAAATTAATTCAAAGATTTCATCATCCAGCATAAGAGCCAAGACATCAAAAATAGAATTGAAGAGGTTAAGACTAGTGTGGACCCTTCACAACAAGAGGAAGCAGAAAAGGAAAAAGAGGAGAAGATAATGGTTGAGATATCAACGACTACTCCTGTTGAGGCCAGTAAAATTGTTAAATAAAGTGGTGTAATGTTACTCCCAGGGTGGAATCTTACTTCTTCTATTGCACTTGATACAATTAGAAAGGACCCTAAGACCTCTGTATCTGAAGAACATTTTGAAAAGCATGTTTTTGGTTCAGACTTTAGTCCCTAATTTCATACCCTTGCAATTTGGTCAATGGATCCTAATATAGGGAAGCCTGAAGTGGTCAGATCAATTGAGGAATTTATTGGTTTAGTTATGGTGAAGAGATCCACTAACATCACTCCCATCCAAGATGCAAAGTTGGTTGTGCATGTTGCCATGCTAAGTATTGACACTGCACAAATTTCATGAAAGAAACATGAGAATTTTTTGAGCGATTATAATAACCTCTTGGATGAGTGTAATAAGATGAGGGTTGTGGTGCAATAAGTTTGATTAATAAAGGAATTTACTTCCCCCTCTTCATCTTCTTTAGAATTATCAGCTCAAGGCAAGGAGACTCTATCATTGAGAATCCAGAGTTTGAAGAAGGAAGTGTAAGTGGAGAAAGATAATGTTCAAAAGGCTAAGGAGGAAACTGCCAGGGTGGTTGATAACATTTTTGATGATATTCTAAAACACAGGGTTACTAACTACTACACAAATCTGACAATGTTTGGGAGGTATACAAGAGTATTCATGAAGCTCATGACAGGTATGTGCAAGCTCAAAGTTCTTTCCAAAATGATTGGAGTAAATGGAATACTAGAGTTGGAGCCTTAAAGGAAATGATACCTAATATCAAGGATGATCTTGAATCTCCAACAAATATTCTAGATGTGTTGAAGGCAGTGGACCTGTTCAGTGGAATATCACCTTTCATGCCAAGTTAGGAGTGCAGTTGCAAAATAAATTGAAGATGTTCAGAGACATGGAGGGGCATGGAATGCTAAAGATACTAAATGATGAAGATGAATTGAAGGACTTTGCTACCTGGAAGGATGAGTTGGGAGGTCTGCTCCCACACTTTAAAAGAGCAATCAGTCTCATTGACTACACCATATTGAATGCAACTATTGATAACATGATAGGGATTGAAGTGTGAATGGATGCATTTGTTAAAGAGGACCGCATATTAATTGATGCCAAGTATAACCAGCACAACACTAAGGTGCAGGAATTATTGGATATACAATGGCCCAATGAAGAGGAATATAATGCATGGCTTCAAAAGTTCATAGATTAAGCCTTTGATAAAAAATTGTAGTAATTATATCCTCTTAATAAAGTGATGAAAAATGTGTTGATGTGGACAGGATCTGTGCTCTTCTCTTTTTATTACTTTCTTATTTTAGTTTCTAGTGACTTGATGCACACGTGGAGTATAATTTTTCTCATGGTAAAGGTGTTTTTCTCATGGATGATGTTGCTACAACAATGAAAGATGCCCTTTAGAGGGCAGGAGAATCTTCTCTAGCGTCATGGGAAAAAAATTGTCTTATAAAGATTTCCCCCTTCTCAAAATGAAAATATAACTGCTTGGGGAAATTTTGAAATTGAAATTGAAATGTAAGTCAAATGTAAAATGTGACTTAAATGTGTAATTTGGCTCGAAGCTTTTTGCTCCCTTGTTATTATAAAAGGGAATTCAAGGCCACTTGCATAGGTCTTTGGTTGGTGAAGATTTTGAGCTCACTGTAATGAATTTTATAATTCAAGTACAAAGGAATGGAATTAGTATTGAGTCCTAGGTATGCCCGATTTTGTAATAGGCATAATAGTTTTACAATAGTAATGGCATTTGAATGAGAGTTGAAAATTTTGGAATAGTTTCTCTCCTTTTGTACTTTGTTACTCAAATTATTAATAAAATGATCAAGGATCCTTTTATTGGTCTTCAATTGTTCTGGTTAAAGGATTGATTTTATCTTTTCTTTAATTAAAGGAATTAATTAAAATACTTTGATGAAATCATAGGTTTGTGTGGTTAAGTACAAGGATTTGATAAGTAGTTTCTTATATGGGATATTAAAAGTTGTTTTATTGTAATGAAGTATCACAATGGTCTATAAATGTTGAGTTAAATAACTGTTGTATTACATTTTATTTCAAATTTGAATTTGTTTCCCATGGATAAGACATTGTTCTATTAATTTGGTTAACCTTTGAGGTCATTGAGTCAGCCCTTTCTTTCAAAGAACAAATCCTTATTGAAAATCATTAGTACATCTTAAATTTTTGTAAAGTTTTGTGAGAGGTCGTTCATTCTCTATTTTAGATGATTATTTGTTAGAGAATTTTCCAGATTCTTGAAGGATTTCATCTAATTTGCAATCTATGAGAATGTATCTATTACTCATAATTTCTGTGGTAAATGGAACAAGAGTATCACTAATCATATTGTAAGGATCACCCTCCTGGGTCTTGCAGAGCCCGAAGTGTAGAGAGAAATCCTGGCAAGCTTTCACCTAGTCATTGGCCAATCCTCAATATTGTTAATCATTGAATTTTTGCAAGTTCATAGATAATTGTTGAGATTAAGTTTGGTTCTTAAAAATCAACTGACATATTGGTGACTCTATTGGGGACAATGCTAGTCCAATGTCTCTAGGTCAAATTTTGTACAGTCAGAGTTAATTATTTGTATTGTTCTTCATTATTTAGAGAATAATTTGTGCAAATTCTCATCAATAGTTCATGTCTAGTTTTATGCATCGAGTTTTGGTTCTATTTTCCATTTCATGGTAGGTTATGTTCAAAGTCTTTTTTTAAGATTGTGAGTGCATCTCCAAAGAGTAATCAATTTGTATTTCCCAATATAGTGGGTGGTAAATTTGAAGTCTCTTGTGCTAGTGCAAGGTTAAATCCTCAAAGAAGGAGGAGAAGAACTCTAAGAAGAAATTTGACACCACGAAAAGAACCAAAAGTTATATGAAGAAACATCATGAGCAGAAGTTGGAGCTTGAGCTATAAAAGGACAAACAACCAACCTGCAAAGAAAATAATGTTGAAACAAGTAAGTTTACTAAAAATCCTGCTAATGTGTCTCCTATTTTAAATGATAATGTGCATAATGAAAGTGATCATGAAGAGGCATATGAATTTGGTTTTCCTAATACAAATGAGGGAGGTTTTCCCACCATTGAATTCCCTGATAGTAATAATGAAATGTCAAGGGAAGAAGAGGGGTGGGAGTTCTAGGAAAAGGATAATAAATTCTCAGGCAGAAGGGAAACTCCTAGGGTTAAATTTTTTTTTAATGGTGATAATTTAAAACAAAGGGGTAGATCCCATAGTATAGCCTCACATCATTCCCCTGAGAGAGAACTAACCAATCTTACCTTTTACACTCCTAAACCTAGTGAGTCTGAAGATGTCCTAGAAGATGAAGACGACATAGATAAGGATATGCAAACCTTAGAAGAAGAACTCAGACTCAAGGAGTTGGAGAAGGAAAAAGAAAGGGAAAGAGAGGAGATAATTAAGGAAAGAATGGTAGAAAGAGATGCCCAAAGAAGGATTGAAAAAATGAAAGAAGCACTAAAGAAAGAAACAATTCCTGAAGTTCCTTCCAAACCTATTGTTAAGGAAACCCCGGATCCTCCTATGGAAACCTCTACTAGAAGCACTTACACTACTTCTATTACAGCAACTAAGGTCACAAATCCTTCTATTGCTACTAAGAAGTTGTAGTTTGTAGATCATGGAAAGAAGCCTTTAGGCTAGCCCAAGAAAACCATCCCTAGTATAAACAAAAAATTTAAAAATAATTCATCTACTAATACATCCACCTATAATGCTAAGACCAAATCCATTCCATCAAATGCACCTCTTGATCCTAAAATACTAAGGTTACAACTAGTCAATGAGAAGTTGTAGAAAAAATTGAAAAAAATGGAGATTGAGGCTGCAAATGCAAAAATAACAAGGAAGATATCATTTCTCAAAACTTCTATACTTGATCCAAGAGCTTCAAGCTCTGGTCACATTGATCCTGATCTACATAAGGCCAAGTCATATGGACATATCCTTGGTGGAATTGGTGGTGGAGATCAAGGTGGTGGAGGTGAAGGTAACAATAAAAATAAGAACACCTATTATGGAGATGGAGAAGGAAGTGGTGGTGATGGAAAGAAAAATGGACATGGTGATAATGGTGGGGTGGAAATGGCAAAGGTAATAAGCAATCTGGTGATCAAGTTGATAATGAACCTCATAACAATCATAGAGATCGGTTCACTAGAAGGTCAATGCAGCTAGATAGGTATCAACAATTATGTTTTACTGGAATTCCTAGTTATCCAAATCAATTCCCTAAGGATATCAGGCCTTCCTTGGTTAATTTCTTTGGCAACAATGTCATAAGTGGTGAGGATCACCTGAAATCATTTACAAATGTAATGGATTATTTTGAGGTGGAGGCTGAGGATGTGATGATGAAACATTTCATGCAATCACTCAATGAAGATGTCAAATAATGGTATAGAGCTTTGCTAGCTGAGAGCATTGGTTCTTGGGAAGAGTTCAAGAGGGTATTTAGAGAATAGTATGGTGACAAGATTGATGCAAGGTTCCTTCTCAATCAATTTAACATCTATAAAGGTTTAAATGAGGTTTTTGTTGATTTCAATACATGGTTCCAAAAATCCATGAATATGATACCTCCTGATTTGAGACTTAATGATAATGTGTGTCTAGTTAACTATTGCAATGCATTTGATGCAAATATAAGCTATCTCTTGTTAGATAAGAATCCTCAAAACCTAAGGGAAGCTTTCAAGATGGAACTTCATATTGAGAACGTTAGAAGAGCCATGGGTAAAGTGAGGAGGAAAGGAGATGTTAAAATCTTGAAGAATCCAAAAAAGGAAGATAAGAATTTTGTAGAGAAAGGAACTTCATTGGAAGATAAGATTGATAAAGTTGCTAATTCTATGAAGGATATCAGCTATAGACTTGCTAGGCAAGAAACGGGTCTTACCAATGTTAAGCCAAACTTTCAAAAGAATGAAAGGCCTCCTCGGTTGCAAGACCATCCCTATAACACTAATTGGCATAATGGAAAGCCACTTTAGAATAGTGAAAAGAACATGCAAAGTAAAGTTCCCCTGATCCATTTAAAAAAAAATTAGTTAATTTTGTTGATGAAACACCTTGGTGTGTTTTTTTCCAGTTGCCACATGCTTCTCAAACATGTTCAATAGCAAGAAAGTTTGAAGAAGAACAAACTCAGTCAAATGATTGTGAGCCCATGGAGGAAAATAATGTGGAAGTACATGTGCTCATGCATAGATCATATTTTTTTGATGAAGAATTTTCTTCAGAAGAAGAGTCACAGAAAGTGGAAGTTGACTATTTAAGAAAAAAATCAGACTCTTATCATCAACAAATTTTCTCTGATGAAGATGAAGACATTGAGGATAATATTTGTGCTATAGAAACTAATTACATGAATGTGTCATTGAGAAGACCATCTGATGAGGAGTATCAGCAAATGGTTGCAGCGTTGGTAGAGCAAGTTGGAAATACTCATAACTTGAGAAATAGAGTTGTCAATTGTGATCAAGGCAAGCCGGGTAGTATGTTCATGAAAAAAAAATGTTGCAAAGTAGGGGACTAAGATAGAAGAATTGGCCAAGTTTAATAAGGATGAGGCCAAAGCTAAGGAAAGTAAGGGAACTAGAATTTGGGCCAAGAAAGATAATATATCCAAGAAGCATGATGAGTTTGTTGTTTCAATTGTTAAAGTTAACACTCAAAATTCAGGTGTTGATCAAGAAAAGAAATAAGATAATAAAGAGACTGAGAAGAAATCTGAGCAACAAAAGGTCCAAGTTGAAGAAAAAAGTGTAGTCCCTTATGAACTACCAAAGTATAATCCAGTTGATATGTTTCAGTTACTCTCTCAAGTCAAGGTAACTACTCCATTAATGGAAATGATGAGAATTGATGAGCATAAGAAAAAGGTAGTGGCCCTTATCAATGGTGCCACTAAGGCCTGTGAAGATGAGAAAGTGACTACTCAGCCTGAAGTGAGTGGAAATCAAGTGAGTGATGAGATGATGGAGGGAGACATAGGTGAAATCCCTCAAATTTATTTTGGCAGTACTATTACAACTTTCCTAGACAATATTGATCCATTTTATGTAACTCTAATTGTTGATGGTAAGCTTCTAAAGAATTATATGATTGACTCGGGAGCTTCATCCAACATCATGTCGGTAAATATCATGAAAGAAATGTGTTTGAAGATCAATTGTTCCTATGGAAAGTGTTATGCCATGGATTCAAGAGAGATCCCAATCATTGGAGTTATTAAAGATGTTCCATACAAATTGGTTGCTTTTCCAGATAAGGAGTTTGTGATGAGCATAGTTATGGTGGACATCCCACCAAACTATGGTATGTTATTGCTAGGAAGTTGAGTGCCTCCATGGGAGGTAGCGTGCAATGCAACATGTCCTTTACTACTTTTCTTATTGATGAAAAATATATCAAGCTTGTGAGGGAACCAAGAGCTCCACATATAATTGAATTTATGGAAGAAGCAGATAGAATCCACTTTGTAGACACCAACATAGATAATTTTAAGATTGAAGAGTTACAAGAAGAAGAAGAGAAATGACCTGGACCCCTTGAGAAGGAAGCATTGTAGCAAGCCAATAATGATGACCTATGGAACATGCATTTTGATGGTGCTTTCTCAAGAGAGGGATCTGGTGCAAGGGTGATACTTATCTCTCTTAGTGGTAGAACCTTCAATTTTTCATTCTCATTGTTGTTTGCTTGCACAAACAATGTAGCTGAGTATGAAGCTTTATTACTAGGGTTGAGGTTAGTTGAGAAACATGACATTAAGAAGTTAAGATTCATTGGAGATTCAAAACTTGTAGTTTCTTATGTTAGGCGAAAATATGATTCAAAGAATACTAGAATAAGACAGTATAGAAACGTTTTATGGGATTCCATCGAATAGTTTGATGCATTTGGTATTAAATAGTTGGACAGGAGCAATAATTGGGTGGCAGATTTACTTTCCAACATTGCTCTCCTTCCAAATGATATCACTTTTGCTAGCATTTCAAAAGTTGAAGTGCAAGTCAAACCCTCATTTCTTGACAACATAAAGAACTGACAGGTGTTTAATGATGATGAGGATATCTTAAGGTTCGTACGATGTGTAGATGAACATGAGGGTCAAGAAATTAATTTTGGAGCCTTTATGGAGGAAGTGGATGGTAATGAAACAATATTTGGAAATGAAATCATTCAATTAAAAATTAATAAAATTACAAAAGGATTGGTTGCATTGGAAAGGGTTTTTTATGGCCCTAATAGAAGTAATGCAAAATAGACATCCACTCACAAAGAAGATCTTCAAGTAAATCTAGGAATAGAGAATGCTCTGAAAAAGGTATACATTGGAAAGAAGATGAAACCTCAGGTCAAAGAAATGCTAATTGATTTGTTGAGAAAGTACAGGCATGTATTTGCATGGTCTTATGATGACCTGAAGGCATATAGTGAAGAGTTATTTTAGCATGAAATACCTTTGAAGCCGGATGCAAAACCCCTCCAGAAAAAGAAAAGACCAATAAATCCCACACTGCAACCTAAGATGCGGGAAGAACTTGTAAAATTGAGGGATGTTGGGATCATTAAGCCCATCAAACATTCAACTCAGATTTCTAATCTTGTTCCAGTCAAGAAGAAGAACAGTGACATAAGGCTTTGTATTGATTTTAGAAACCTGAATGTGTCATCGTTGAAGGACAATTACCCTTTGTGAAACATGGAAGCCATGTTACAAAAGGTAACTGGCTATGAGTTGTTATCCATGATGGATGGATTCTTAGGATACAATCAAGTGGTAGTCAAAGAATCTGAGCAGTGCAAAGCAACTTTCACAACACCATGGGGTACATATGTCTATATAAGAATGTCATTTAGATTGACCAATGCAGGGGCCACTTTTCAAAGAGCCACAAGCATGGCATTTTTTGATTTCATAGTCATATTTTTAGTTGTTTATCAATATGACCTAACTACATACACAAAAAGGAAGAAAATCATTGTATGCTAATGTTGCATCTGTTTCTGGATTAGATTCCATGTGAGTTTTCTGGATTGATGCAGAAAACTCTCACGCAATCTAATTCAGAAACAGATGCAACATTAATGATATGGATTGTGGAAACTTGATATCATTAATCATTGTATGCATCTGGAGAAAGTGTTTGAGAAAGAACTAGAATATGAGATCTCATTGAATCCAAAGAATTGTGTGTTTGGGGTAAAGACAGGTAAGCTACTTGGACATATTGTGTCTAAAGAAGGAATAAGGATTGATCATGAGAGAGTGGTTGCCATAGACAAAATTCCACAGTCAAAAAATGCTAAAGGTATCCAATCATTTTTTGGTTAGATCAACTTCTTGAGAAGATTTGTGACTAACTTTGTTGAGATTACCAGGCCTATTTATAAGATGTTTAAGAAAGGAGAGAAGGTGGTTTGGAGTGAGGGGCCTAGTCAAGAATTCAAAAGTATAAAGCAAGCTATCAAGGAGGCTCCAGTGTTGAAATCTCTAGATTTTTCGAAGCCAATGCATATATTTTCTTTTCCATCTTTTCATACTATTGTTGTTGTGTTACTACAAAAAAATGATGAGGTCTTTGAACATCCCATTTCATTCTTTAGCAAATCTTTGCAAGCTGCTAAACTTAAGTATGATATGATTGAGAAGCAGGCCTATGCTTTAGTCAAGGCTGTAAAAAATTTAGTACCTAATGGGAGCTACAGTCATAGATTTTGTGCCAGGTGCTACAATAAAGGATATCTTCATTCAACAAGAGACTATAGGAAGGAGGTGTAGATGGATCAACAGGATGTAGGAATTTAATATTGATGTCAAATCACCAAGTTGGTGAGAGGACATGGTCTAGATAAGTTAATGGTTGAAACCAACTTGGAGGAAAACCAGATAAATTGGGTTAAATGTGTAGATGTTGCACCCATTTGCGACATGCAGACTTGTGGTTGGTATAGAAGGATCATTCAATATTTTCAAACCATGCAATGTCCTGAGGGTATGGTTGATAATGAGAGAAGAACCCTAAAGTTACAAGCCATTAAGTATGTCATCATTGATAATGAGCTTTGGTGGAAGAGCCTAGAGGGTGTGCTACTCAAATGTGTTTATGGAAAGCAAGCGTTGGAAATTTTACAAGAGATGCATAATGGAGGGTGTGGCAACCATTACATGGCTAAAAATATTGCTCATAAGATTTTGAGGGCAGGTTTTTGGTGGCCCTTAATTTTCAAAGATTCCCACAAGTTTGTTAAAACTTGTGATGTTTGCCAAAGATTCTCAGGAAAGATAGTTTTTTTAGGAAATTTACCACTTAGACCTATTTTAGTTCATGCCCCTTTTCAATAGTGGGGTATAGATTTTGTTGGTGAAATATCTAAAAAATCTAGTGGGGGTATTCTTGGATTCTTGTTCCAACTGATTATTTTACAAAATGGGCAGAAGTCATTCCTACCAAGAAGGTAACAAGCAAAGTGGTGATTGATTTCCTGATGAATAATATCCTAATCAGATTTGGAGTCCCAAAAAATATTATCTCTGACAATGCCATGTGTTTCAGGTCAAATGAATTCAAGGATTTTTGTGATAAGCATGGAATACCATCCTCAAGGGAATGGTCAAGCTAAATCTAGTAAAAAAAGCTTGATGAAGATCATCAAAAGGGTGATTGAAAAGAATAAGAAGGCATGGGATTCAAATTTAAAGCTTTCATTATGGGTTGATAGGGTTACTGTTAAGAAATCCATGAGATATTCACCATTTGGTTTGGTTTATGGGTTAGGTGCTAGATTACCTCAGAACAATATGCTGAAAATATACAAGTTTTTGCAAGAATATGATGGTGATATATGTGATGAGATGCAGTATAGAGTTGATGCCTTGATACAATTGGATGAAACTAGAAGATAAGCTCATGAAAAAAACACCAAAATGCAGTTGCAAGTAAAGCACTTGTATGATAAAAGAGCTTCTCCTAGAAAATTTGAAGTAGGGAGCAAGGTATTGATGTGGAATGCAAGGGCTCGGGATAAGGGAAAGCATGGAAAGTTTGAGGCACTGTGGTTAGACCCTTATTTGGTATCAAATACACATAGGGAGGATTCATACTTTCTCTAAAGCTTAACAGGTGAATTTCTTGAACTTCTAGTACATGGACAATTCTTGAAGCCATATTTCTCTTGAAATATGTTCTACTCCATGTACATTGTATAGTCCTATAAATTTTGTACATATGTTTTCTTGGGTATGGTCTTCTTGCCTTGTCTAGGAAAGTCTTTGGTTTTTGGGTCCCTTGTGCTTGATCTGCTTCAACCATGAGATCTGAAATCTCACCATGCCTATGAGAGGCATGTGTCCCCAGTCGGAGCCACTGGTGGAACCCTCAAAATTTTCATGTTCCACTGATCTAAATGCCTTTACTCTAGTGATTTCTTGTTCTGAAATGAAGTAAGGGTTTAGGGTTTTATGTTATTTGTGGGTTTTACTTAGCATATTTTCTCTCTTTCATAATTCTTGTTCTTTGGTCTAATCCTTTGTTGACTTGCTATGATCAATTCTCGATGGTCCAAGTTATGTCTTGAGACTTTAAACCCATTTGGTTACCAACCCCTCATACATAGGGCTTCCCATTGACCCATCACATAATATTTTTATATTATTCTAGTTTGGGGTTTAATATTTTATAAGATTGAAGGTTGGAAATATTTGGCCTTTACATCCTTTATCAAAAATGGTCTTAAGTCTTTTAAGTCCCTACCTCTTGTCTTACCTAGTCAGTCGCCCTTTTAAAACTACTTGTGAGCATGTGTTAATTATTCTCACTTAAGTTCTCATTTACCACTTAGCATATCGCTCATCACATATTGCTTCATGACCACTTTCCTTGAATTGGTGATGAGTGAAGGACCTTTCCCTTTTTATCGCTCATCACAGATGGGTGTTGGACCTTCAGTTTCATATTAGCGAAGCACAATATGAACGATTTCTTTTCCATCACTAGCTGCTTTTACATCGTTGATCACCCAAATGCTTCAAGTTCTAAAACAATGATGTGTAATAACACTATGATATTTTGTGTGTGCTAGACCTATCGCCCATCGCTAATTGTTGCTTTATTATCTTCTCCTTATTAGCGATAAGTGATGAAGTTTACGGTTCTATTATTACATCACTGATTTGAATATTACTGAGAGCGACACCTGCATGACCATTGATCTTATTATAAGGGACATGTGGCCGAATCTTGAACTATCACCACCTTTCTTTCATCACTGATGTTATTCAGCTATTAAGGTGTTAATCAACAATGAGCGATGGGTGAAGAATAAATTCAAAGATGAAGACCTAATCTAATGACTGAGATCTTATCGCATATGTTGTTCATATTGCTGATAAGATGCACAAAGGAAAGGGAGTAAATTAAAAAATGGGTGGCATGGCAGCATTAGGGTACATCACTAAAAGGAAAAGAGAAGGAGCAAGCATAAAGGAGAGCCATGGATGATGTTTTAAATTAAAAAGATCAATGGCTAGAATTTGAACTTAAATGGATAAGTGTCAATTCGTTCATGTGAGCTTTTTTTCAGACATTAATGGTGAAGACTCTCCTTTCCTTGGCCATAAAGAAGATTGTTGGCTCGACTATCCTCACAATTGCAATCATTTGATGTCAAAGGATTGATCAAAGTTAGAAGAAAGAGAAGGAGAGTTTCAAACAAAAAATTGCAGAAGAATTGAAGGCAAACATTTTCTCGGATAAGCAAATATTTACACTCTTTTTGTGTGAATTGTAATTGAATAGAGTTGGTTAAAATTGCTAGTGATTAATTCAAGAGGCTCTAGGTGCTTAGTGTTTGGAAGGGTTTTGTTTTCATATGAATTCACATAAATTGGTAGAAATTAAGTAGGACTTGGGAGGGCTTTTACTTGTGTTCTAAAAATTTATTTCTTGTAAGAATAAACCAGTAAACCCTAGTTCAAAGCTTGAATTCGTAAGCCCTAGCTATAAACAATGAGTCAGCCTAGTGAAACCTCGAGAGTTGGGGGTAAACCCGAGAACAAAAATCCTAAGGTTGTTAAACCTAAGCCTAAATCCTTAGAGAAATCTACAAAGTCTAAAGGAGAGAAGAGAGATTTTTCTAGGTTCATGGAAGGTGAATCCAAAGTTATTGTTGAGGGAGGAAAGAAGATTGGAAAAATACCTATAGGGCAAGGCGTCATGACTAATAGACTGATTGATAATGCTCCTATAATTGGAGAGGTCCCTCTACCTTAGAGTGGTTGGGAATTATTCTTATATGCCTTCACCAAAATATATGTTAAATTTCCAACCCGCCACCTATGGGGTTTCAACCTTGGAAGGTTGGTGATACTGAATGTATTTGTTAAAGTAGATTTAATGTTGGAGTTGATAATGCATTATGATGCAAAAGATAGAATAATAAAAAGTGAGAATGGAACCCCACTCCTCGACGTAATAAGAGACAAGATTGTGGAGGTGTTCAAGTTAAATCCCAATTACATTGTCAACACCAACTTTTCAATTTATGCAATGAGTATGAGCAAAAAAAATATGGGTACAGAAAGCATGTGCTTGCTAGACATAGGGAAGAAGATAAGGGAGGTTTCAGTCCTAAGGAATTAGATCCTTTTGATTGTGATTAGTTTGTAAACTACTTCAAGAACACATATTATTGCTTGGATCAGGTATTGGCTTATAGGTTTGATGTAAGGATACCAATTGCATTATTGGTAATGATAATTGATATCCAAAATTGGAATTCAACAGGGGGTTTTGTTGAACAGGACAACTGAGACGAGGGGGTGAATCATTTGTCACATATTTAATCTCTTTAATTCAATCACCAGAACTAATTCTTAATATTGCTTAATTGATTAATCATCAAATACCAATGCAAAAACTAAAATCCAACACATAAACACAATAACACCAGATTTACATGGAAAACCCAATAAGGGAAAAACCACATTGAGGATTAACTCACACTATAGAGAATATCAAAAACTGATTACAAGAGGATCACTGCCTGAGAAATAAGGCTCACTACCAAAACAAGGACTCACTGTCCAAAACAAGGAGTTATTGTCCAATAGGGCTAACATCCTAGAGGGATCACTTCCACAGTGATACAAAGAAGACAAAGAAGACTTGTTACAGAGAGACTACAATCCCAATGCAACAAAGGATTCCACCACAATCACTTGCAAACATGCATGAATGATAAATTTCACCTTCTACTCACTGCATCTGAAAACTCAATATTAAGTTTTGCATTGATATACCACATTCACATCACACACACTCACTGAATATAATCAATGTCACAACTATCTGCATTTTCTCTTTTCTCTTATCACTCTTCTTCTTCGCTCTTGTATGTTTTTCATCACTAACTCATCCTGCATTTATATTATCTTCATCTTTGAAACATATCCAAAGTCGTCCATCCAAATTCAAATTAAAATTAGGTCAACGACAAAACATCCTAGGGTGGAATTAGAATAAGGGTGACCCAAACACATGCTTCATAGGGACCTAAATAGATCCAACACAATTCATCAACCTCAAAAGTAGTGTTTAG
Organism: Sequoiadendron giganteum; assembly: GCA_007115665.2. NCBI lineage: Eukaryota > Viridiplantae > Streptophyta > Pinopsida > Cupressales > Cupressaceae > Sequoiadendron > Sequoiadendron giganteum. Next base: position 34,460,122 of record CM021106.1, on the reverse strand, counting down.
CACAGGGTCAGCCAAACCAGTGTAAAACACATAGAACCGTTAAGCGTGAATCTTCCAGATACCAAAATCATCTTCACTACAATCAAAAAAACTCATCTCTAGAACCGCAAGTCATAAGAATTCATTAAAGAGAAATTCAGACTAGCAACATTTCTCCCGGACCTCAACCAAAAACACAAAAAACCATAGTTCACAACTGGTGAAAATAACTTGCATTGAACAATGAATCAATAGCTAAAAATTTGGATATAGCATCTTCTAACATCAATGATCAACATATCTAAATCGCACAAAAATAGGAGAAAATCTGGAGCAAAACCCAGAGAAACCACTGAACACCTGCAACATATCTTTATTACAATATTCTCAATATCCTCGACATATACAACCAACAACTACCAGTTGATAACTAGTTGATCAGTTGACATCATTGACAACACATTCAATATTTCCATTCTTGCAACAATCTCCCCCTTTTTTATTGATAGCAACACATGATGTGAAAAACCATCAAAGACAACATACTAACTTTTTTTACACTTCTCAAGATTTTTCTTTTTGTTTCTCCCCCTTAGTAGATAATATATTATATGCTTCTTCTCCTTTTTTCACATGCTTCTTCTCCCTCTTTGACATCAATGGAAAAGGAAAAATATATTTTACATTTATTTCTCCTTTAACCTAAAAAACAAAATACTCACAATGACAACACCTGATACTACATGCTCCCCCTGAGAAGTAGCCACCAAAACATCAGTCGAGAAGAAAGATAGATCCATAGATCCACCATAATAATGCATCTTCGTATACATATAGCTCAAGAAAGGAGGGGAAATGATCCCTAACTTCTCCCAGAGATACTCAAAAGTATCTTTAGGGAGAGCCTTCTTGAAAATATCAGCAATTTGATCCTTCGTTGGGACATACTCAAGCTTTACTTAATTCTCCATGACCTTCTTTCCCAAGAAATGATACCTGATAGATATATGCTTCATCCTCGATTTCATCAAAAGATTCTTTGAAATGTTAATTGTACTTGTATTATCACAAAAAATAGAAATAGGAACATCATTTACCACTGTGATATCTTTCAATGTTTGTTTCATCCATAGAACTTGTGTATAGAAAGATGCAACAACAATAAACTCAGCTTCAGCAGTAGACAAGGAGACTGAATCTTGCTTTTTACTCAACCATGCCACTAATCTCATCCAAGAAATAATGCACCACCACTTGTACTCTTTTTTTCATCTACACATCCATCCCAATCTGCATCTTTGTTGAAATCTTGTTGAGTCAAATACATGTCTAACCTCTCATACCAAGCTCTAGGAGCTTGCTTCAATCCATATAAAGCTTTCTTCAATCTACACGCCATATATGGTTGATTTGTCAACTGAAATCCTTTCCATGTAGAATTCTTATTCTAGCTCACCAATCAAAAATGTTGACTTGACATCCATCTGATAGACCTTGAAATCTTTATGAGCAGCAAATGCTAAGAACATCCTTATAGCTTCCATTCTTCCTACCAGAGAAAAATATCCATGAAAATATATGCCTTCTACTTGTGAGTAACCTTTACACACAAGCCCTACTTTCTTTCTAACAACTTCTCCATTTTCATTCAACTTATTTCTGAATACCCACTTCGATCCAATGATGTTTTTATCTGCCAGTCTTGGAATTAATTCCCAAGTTTGATTCTTCTCAATTTGTATAAGTTATTCTTTCATGGATTCCATCCAATGTTCATATTTACATGCTTCACTTATAGTCTTCGGTTCAATCTCAGAAAGTAAACACAAATTAACTTTAGCAGCAACTCTGCTTCTAGTTAATACACCTTTAGTCTTATCTCTAATTATCTAATTTTCTGAATGATTCTTTTGTACATATCTAAGTGTCTTAGGGGACATCACCGGAGCATATTCTTCTTGTTCATCCTATTTTTCTTGCTCGTCCTTTTCTTGTTCTTCAGTCTCTTCTATTCTTACACAGTCGGGTTCATTAGATACATATCCATCAATGTCAACAAAATTCTTCATTGTCTCATCAACCTTGACATTTTCACTCTCTACAATCTTTCTCGGTATTTTATTGAAACTTTTGTATGCCTTGCTATTAGTAGAATATCTAGGAAAAATTCCTTCATCACTTCTTGCATCAAACTTTCCCAAAGTTTCTTCATCTCGTCTGATATAACATTTTCTTTTGAATACTTTGAAATACTTAACAGTAGGAATTCTTCCAAACCATAGCTCATAGGGAGCTTTTGTATTGTTTTCTCTTGCTTGAACTCAATTGAATACATAAATAGAAGTATGAATATATTCTCTCCAGTAAACTTTTGGTCAACCAGCCTCAATGATCATTGATCTAGTAGCCTCTTGAACTATTATGTTTTTCCTTTCAACAACTCCATTTCGTTGAGGAGTTCTCAGGGCAGATAACTGTCTCTTTATTCCATGAACTTCACAAAACATATTAAAATCATGGGAGGTGAATTATCCACCTCTGTCAAACCTTAAGAGTTTTATCTTCAAGTTTACTTCATTTTCAACCATAGCTTTGAGTGTCTTGAATCTATCTAATGCATATGATTTCTCTCTAAGAAATGTAACCCATGCATATCTAGAATAATCATCAATTAAAAGCATAAAGTACCTTTCACCAAGTAGACTTCTCACTCTTGTAGGACCACAGAGATCTGTTTGAACTAAATCCAGTAGTCTAATAGTAGACTATTCCTTTGATCTATAATGATTTCTTGCTTGCTTTCCAAACTGACAATTCGTGCACATAACATTAACAGGGTTTGTAATTCTTGGTAAATCTCTCACGGCTTGAACAACACTAATCCTTGCCAAGTTATCAAAATTCATGTGACACATTCTCCAATTCCATAACCAACTATCATTAATTTGATTCATAAAGCATCATCCATCAACACTCTTAAGATGATAGATATTTCCTTCAGATTTCTTTCCTGCAAAAATCAATGTTTTGGATCCTTTCTAGATCTCACATCTCTCATCCTTAAACACAAGATCATATCCCTTACTACACATCTGACCAACACTCAAAATATTGTCTTAAACCCTTAACATAGATACATCATCAGTATGATGCTTGCCATCAAAACTTACTAAACCTATCCCACATATTTTAGCACCAATATCATCTCCAAACATAACAAGGACTCCATCATATTTCTCAAGATTAACAAACTTACCTTTATCACTAGTCATGTGATGTGAACAACCACTATCAACTACCCAATAATTTTTCTCTTATTTAGCATGTAGGGAAAAGATAACCATACCTTCATTTTTATCCTTCTCTGGAGGGCTTTCCTTTACCTATTTTCAGAATTAGCAAAAGTAGGTTCATATTTAATCGCCAACAACAAGCATTTATTGTCATCAGGATCTTCATATTCTAAATCCTCATAAGATATACTAGCATTCTCATTCACATAATAAGCTTTGTTAATCTTCTTTCCTTTCTTTTCCTTCTCATATCTTTGTTTATTCCTTTTTGCTTTTTCCAGACACTTTGCAGCATAATGGCCTATTTCTCCACAACTTACCTTCATACTTACTGGAGCCTTTCCTCATCCTTCTTACAAAGTTAGCTTCTATTTTATCAAGGTTTTCTTCATTTGAATCTTTATCTTTTGTAGCCTTAAAATCAGTCTCTGATTTACATCCATTCCTTAGAGTCGGCTTCCTCATCTCATAAGATTTTAAAAATCCCAACAAAAAATCTTTGGTATAGGTCTTATAATCCATAGTCTGCTCAATAGCACACACTTTCTCATTGTAGGCATCAGGAAGAGTTTTGAGAATCTTCTTCGCAATCTTGGTTTCATCTATAGTAACACCAAGTCCTCACATTCCGGCCACTATCTCATCCAATCTCTGTACATAAGCTTTAACATTCTCATCTTCAAACATATGTAGAAGCTCAAACTGTGTCTCCAAATTCTGCATTTTTTCCTCTTTAACTCTTTCATCACCTTCATGCACTCTTTCCAAAGCATCCCAGACTTCCTTAGTAGTCTTCAAATTCTGAACCTTAATTAACTTAGAATGTACCAGACTATTCTTCAAGATGTACTTCACCTTATTATTTGCTTCATGTGCTTTGATCTCATCAGGTGTGCTCAGACCATTTTTCAGGAGTGTAAGGATTCTTGTAGGGTTTCTCCACATCATATCCACAATATTCTAGATATTCTTCCATCAATTATTTTTAGATAGCATAATTAGTTCCATCGAACCTCGGATAATCATAAACCATCTTGCCAGCCATCTCGAACCTTCCTCAAGCAGTTAAGATATTCACCAAGGAACCAAGCTCTAATACCAATTATTGAACAGGATATATGAGAGGGAGGTTGAATTAGTTGTCATAGATTTAATCTTTTTAATGAAATAACCAAAACTAATTCTTAACATTGCTTAATTGATTAATCATCAAATGCCAATGTCAAAACTTAAATCCAACACATAAACACAATAACATCAGATTTACATGGAAAACCTAATAAGGGAAAAACCACGATGATGGTTAACTCACACTATAGATAATATCAAAACCGATTACAAGAGGCTCACTGCCTGAGAAACAAGGCTCACTGCCAAAACAAGAACTCACTGTCCAAAATAAGGACTTACTATCCAACAAGGCTAGCAACCCAGAGGGATCACTACCACAATGATACAAAGAATACAAAGAAGACTTGTTACAAAGAGACTACAATCCCAACGCAACAAAGGATCCCACCACAATCACTTGCAGACATACATGAATGGTAGAGTTCACCTTCTTCTCACTGCATCTGAAAACTCAGTATTAAGTTTTACACTGATATACACCATTCGCATCACACACACTCACTGAATATAATCAATGTCGCAACTATCTGCACTTTCTCTTTTCTCTTATCACTCTTCTTCTTCACTCTTGTATGTTTTTCATCACTAACTCATCCTGTATTTATACTATCTTCATCTTTGAAACATATCCAAAGTCGTCCATCCAAATTCAAATTCAAATTAGGTTAGCACCAAAAGATCCTAGGGTGGAATTAGGATGAGGGCAACCCAAACACACACTTCATAGGGACCCAAATAAATCAACATGCTTCATCAACCTCGAAAGTAGTGTTTAGCACAAGGTCAACCATGAAGGGAAAAGAATGCGGATCTACTGACCCAACAGTGCGGAATACATTCCCTTAACACCTTTACTACAGGGGAGAGAAGCAAAAAATGAAAAACTAGCAGTTTCTTAAACTTATAGAGATGCATACAACCATGGCAATGAGAAACCAAAAAGATAAGCAAACAAAGATGACACAGTATTTACGTGGGAAAACCCTTTCAGGTAAAAAACCCACCACACAAAGTCAAATCTATTGTATTATAGTAATGAATCGATTACATACAATATGTAGACTTCTTTGTTCAGCTCACAATCACCCAGAGAGTTTCAGATTCACTGTTACAATGTTTTTACAACATATAGTTCAAAACCCTCCTCAAGAACTCACGTCCTTTTGTTCTTCAGCTCGCAACTTCAAACTTGCTCTGCAACTACCGACTCAACTATTCGCTTGTCTAACTTATGAGAAATAACACATCTCTCATCCATATGTAACTGACTCGGAAGAGTAATGAAGTCCATCCTCAAATCACGCAACTGGTCAGATCTGACAAATTTCCTACAATGAGCCGACTTTGCATTCAAAGCCATTACACAAAATGGTTGAGCTCGCCACCCTTCGTTGAAAAATGCAACTGCCACAATAACTATCTTGGTATCCATCCAATCACTATTCAACCAGGTGCCACAAGTCCAAGACCCATCAGCAATCGTAGCTAACAGAGCAACCAAAATGGTCAAACAGACATTGGGTGCAACCAAGACTTCAAGTCATTTCTAACACTGTCGGAGCCAGAGTCGGAATCGGAGATGGAACTGGAGTCAAAACATGACTCCACCGAAATTATAGGTTTAGGAACCAATTCGGTTCCGCATCCGCCCACGACAAAGAGGAACTCATCGGAAATAGTTTTGACCGGGGTAAGTCAACCCGAGGTCAAACCAAGACAGAAACACAAAAGACCAGAGTCGGAGTTGGACCCGGTGATAGAACAGGAACAAAAACAGGACTTTACCAAAAGTCCAAGATCAGGAACTAATTCGGTTTTGGTTTTGCCTCCGCCAACTGCAAGAAACAACAATCCAAAACCAGGATAAGGCAGAGAAAAACACCTCGAGGAGAATCCAAACATCCAGAGGAACTAGATCGTAAAAGCAGGACTTAGACCCGGAGTCAAAACAAAAACCGAAATAGGAACATGGCAAACGGACATTGCCAAATTCCAAAACTAGTTCCACCTCCGCCAGAACCTGTGAAGCGAGAAACAACAGACAGTAGGAAGCGGAGTCAGAGCAGGAACGAGAACCGAAACTAGGAACTTAGGCAAACAGAACAATGCCAAGTTCCATCCTAGTTCCACCTCCGCCAGAACTTTGCAAACAACACAAAATCACCAAGGCATGAAAACGAGGACTTCAAGCTGGAAGTTGAGACATAATTTCTCAACAAACCAAACCAGTGTAAAACACATAGAACCATTAAGCACGAATCTTCCAGATACCAAAATTATCTTCAATACAATCGAAACAACTCATCTCTAGAACCGCAAGTCATAAGACTTAATTAAAGAGAAATCTAGAACAACAACATTTCTCCTAGACCTCAACCAGAAACACAGAAAACCACAGTTCACAACTGGTGAACACATCTTGCACTGAACAATGAATCAACAACTAAAAAATTGGATATAGCATCTTCTAACAATCATGATCAACATATTTGAACTGCACAAACATAGGAGAAAATCTAGAGCAAAACCCAGAGCAACCACTGAACACCTGCAACATATCTTTATTACAATTTTCTCAATATCCTCGACATATACAACCAACAACTACTAGTTGATAACCAATTGATCAGTTGACATTAATGACAACACCTTTAATCTTTCCATTCTTGCAACAGGTTTGACTATGTAGCATATATTGCAGAGCAGATGCACAAGGGCTTGATTAGATTGAAGGATGGAAGTGCCCCAATATATTTCCCCCACTATTATTTATTAATGCACATAATTCTTTACATAGTACAAGAGAAATGGAAGGAAAGCATGAAGCTAAGTCAAAAGGATGAGGAAGGAAATAATCTGTTGTCCAAATGTTGACTCATATTTTGGATCAGAATTACCACCATTCAAATTATTTGGTTTTTTGCAATGTTGTGAGGTTTGATATCTTGGAGATTTTGGGTGTGAAACCTATATACAAAATTTCTAGAATCATGAGGGATATTATGCGACCTCAAGAGCTTAAAGAAGGAGCAATAGAAACTCACAATTGGGGTGATTGGTTTTTGCACACCCATTACACTTTGATCAGGGCTTATGGAGCCAAGGTTGCACCTCACTACTTACCACTATATGTTTATGATAGGTTGGCCTTCATGGAGCTTATGTGAAAATTGGATTTTATGGACAAGGAACATTTCAGAGTTCCTATGAAGGGTTTGGTGATAACACCACAATGTACTTTTTCTTATTTCAAAGCCACTGCCAAGGAGCGCTATGAAAAGTTTGGAATAATGTTAAACAATCTTAGAATGCCAATTTATGAAGTCAAAAAATATGACCCTAAATGTTTTGTAAATGAGATGAAAAGAAAGAAGGGTTTGTCCAGGTTTTCTCACCATTTTTTGTTCACTGATGATGTGATCAAAAATTTGGCATCTGATGATGCAGTGACTTCAAGAAAAAAGGAATAGACTGCTATATGTGACATTGAGGAAGACATAATAAAGAGGAATGTTTTTTATGTTAGTCCATATGATGAAACTGAAAGCCCTTATGAAAGGGACGTGAAAAAATTAAAATATTATCAGAATGATGAATTCAAGACAAAGGTCAAGGAGGCTACTGAGAAGGCACAAGCACTCAAAGATCAGCAACATGAAGCTATGGATATTCAAGAATAACCTTTGGAGGTTGGTGAAGGGGATATTGAAATAATTGGGGATGAGGAATCTTCAAAGTATGTTCGTGATGATCAAGAGGTGGAAAAGAGATTCCCTTCCCCTCAATGACAATATGATTATGACCCTAGGATCAAGGCTTGTGATGAATTCCTCATTGATGATTCTTTTGTGCAGACTAAGGAATATAAAGATTTCATCATTCAACATAAGATCCATGACATCAAAAACAAAACTGAAGAGGTTAAGGCTAGTGTGGACCCTTCACAGCAAGAGGAAGCAAAAAAGGAAAAACAAGAGAAGATAATACCTAAGATATCAGCAATTACTCTTGTTGAGGATAAGAAAATTGTTAAAGAAAGTGGTGTAATGTTACTCCCATGGTGGACTCTTACGTCTTCTATTGCACTTGATGCAATTAGAAAGGACCCTGAGGCCTCTGTATCTAAAGAGCATTTTGACAAGCATGTTTTTGGTTCAGGCTTTAGTCCCAAATTGGATACCCTTGCAATTTGGTCAACGACTCCTAATATAGGGAATCTTGAAGTGGTCAGATCAATTGAGGAAGCTATTATTTTAGTTGTGGTGAAGAGATCTACTAACGTCACTCCCATCCAAGCTAAAAATTTGAATGTGCATGTTGCCATGCTAAGTGTTGACACTGCACAAATTTCACAAAAGAAACATGAGAAGTTGTTGAGTGACTATGATACTCTCTTGGATGAGTATAATAAGATGAGGGATATGGTGCAATCAAGTCAATAAATAAAGGCATTTCCTTTCCCCTCTTCATCTTCTTTAGAATTATCAGCTCAAGACAGGAAGACTCTATCATTGAGAATCCAAAGTTTGAAGAAGGAAGTGCAAGTGGAGAAAGATAATGTTAAAAAGGATAAGAAGGAAACTTCTAGGGTGGTTGATAACATTTTTGATGATATTCTAAAACACGAGGTTATAAAACTACTGCACAAATCTGACAATTTTTAGGAGGTATACAAGAGTATTCATGATATTCTAAAACATAGGGTTACAAAACTACTGCACAAATCTCACAATGTTTAGGAGGTATACAAGAGTATTCATGATATTCTAAAACATGGGGTTACAAAACTACTGCACAAATCTGAAAATGTTTAGGAGGTATACAAGAGTATTCATGAAGCTCATGAGAGGTATGTGCAAGTTGAAAGTGCTTTCCAAAATGATTGGAGTAAATGGAGTGCTAGAGTTGGAGCCTTAAAGGAAATGATGCCTAATATGAAGGATGATCCTGAAGCTCCAAAAAATATTCCAGATGTGTTGAAGGTAGTGGATATGTTGGGTTGAATATCGGCCTTTCATGGAAAGTTGGGAGTGCAACTGTAGAATAAATTGAATATTTTCATAGACATGGAGGGGCATGTAATTCTAAAGATATTGATGATGAAGGTGAACTGAAGGACTTTTCTACCTGGAAGGATGAGCTGGGAGGTCTAATCCTACAGTTTAAAAGAGAAATCAGTCTCATTGACTACACCATGTTGAATGCAACTATTAATAACATGTCAAGGATTGAAGTGTGAATGGATGCATTTGTTAAAGAGGCATGCATATTGATTGATGCCAGGTATAAACAGAACAACACTAAGGTGGAATAATCATTAGATATGCAATGGCCCACTGAAGAGGAATATAAGACATTGCTTGAAAAGTTCATAGATTAAGCCTTTGATGCAACATTGTAAAAATTATATCCTCTCGGTCAAGTGATGACAAATGTGTTGATGTCGACAAGGTTTGTTCTCTTCTCTTTTTATTGCTTTCTTGTTTTAGTTTCTGCTGACTTGATGCACACATGGAGTATAATTTTTCTCATGGTAAAGATGTTTTTCTCACGGATGATGTTGCTATAATGATGAAAGATGCCCTTTGGAGGGCAGGAGCTCCAACATAATGGAAATAATTTTTTTCTTATATGGATTTCCCCTTCTCAAAATGTAAATATAACTACTTGGGGACATTTTGAAATTGAGATTGAAATATAAGTCAAATGTAAAATGTGACTGAAATGTGCAATTTGGCCTAAAGCTTGTTGCTCCCTTGTTCTTATAAAAGGGAACTCAAGGCCAATTACAGGAGTCTTTGGTTGGTGAAGCTTTTGATCTCATTGTAATGAATTTTTTAATTCAAGCACAAAGGAATAGAATCAATACTGAGTCCTAGGTGTGAATTTGAGTCTATAATAGGCATAATAGTTTTACAATAGTGATGGCATTTGAATGAGAATTGCAAATTTTGGAATAGTTTCTCTCCTTTTGTACTATGCTACTCAAATTATTAATAAAATGATCAAGGATACTTTTATTGGTCTTCAATCATTTTGGTTGAATGTGTGATTTTGTCTTTGCTTTAATTTAAGGAATTAATTAAAATTATTTGTTGAAATCATAGGTTTGTGTGGTTAAGTACAAGGATTTGATAAGTAGTTTTTGTTCTGGGATATTTAGAGTTATTTTATTGTAATGCAGTATCACAATGGTCTATAAATGTTGAGTTAAATCACTGTTGTATTACAGTTTATTTCAAATTTGAATTTATTTCCCATGGATAAGACACTATTCTATTGATTTGGTTAACCTTTGAGGTCATTGAGTCCGCCCTACCTGTCAAAGAAAAAATCCTTATTGAAAATCATTAGTACATCTTAAATTGTTGTAAAGTTTTGTGAGAGATCATCCATTCTTTGCTTTAGATAATTATTTGTTAGAGAATTTTCTATATTCTTGAAGGATTTCATCTAATTTGCAATCTATGAGAATGTATCTATTATTCACCATGTCTATGGTAAATGGTGTAGACACTCAAAAAAAATCCTCACAATCATCCTATTTTTCGTCTATTAATTAAATGGATATTATTTTTTGTTTAATTAATTTATTTAAATACTTTCTTCTATTCATCCATCTATGCATTTATAAGCATTTATCCATCCGCATAGTCAATAATTTATCCATTTATCCATTTGCATAATCAGTCACTTATCCATTTCATATTACTCCATTTTTCATTAATCATCAAAATATTCATACATGAACCTTTATCCATTTACATATTTCATTAAATAATTTAAATAGCTAAAATTATTTAATCATTTAATCCATTAATTCACAAATTCACTTTTAATTCTAAACTTCTACACCTACATTATATCATAAACCCACTTATTTATCTCTCATTTCAATTAATTTCAATATGCATTTCTCCACTTCAATATTTTATCCCACATCTCTCATGTAACTTGAATTCACCTCGTGAATTCATCTATATAATCCCTTTCTTCTCACCAAAAAAACATATACATTCAATTTCAATCATCCAATTCTCTCTTTCATTCATCACAACTTCATGTTGCACTTGTGCTCATAAAAATCTGAGAGCATCAAATGCATAAATCAAGATCATGGTGAATAAGGACAATAATGGAGCTGATTTTCTTTTGAATGCACATGTTTTGGGTTTTGCATAGCTTAGTTTCGTTTTGCATGCATTTTCATTTAAGAAAGGCTTTATTGATGATATGTTGAAATCTTGATTTTTGATTTATAGATTAAATCATTCAATTTTTTAGTTTTTAGCATGCACATAATGGTCAACCTGACTTGAAAGAGTGGCACTATATTATTCACAGGCATCACGCTTCGAGCATACACAGCTCAATGTGTTTATGTTCAATGTGTTTTTGTTTAATCTAAATTTATGGATATCATTTCATTTTGATATAGCTCTTCATTCATTGTATTCAACCTTTTGCTTCCAACTTGATATAGTCCTTGATATGATTTGGCGGATACTTTTGGTTTGATTACTAAGAGCGTTGTTTAATGTAGGATTTTGAAGTGATTTTGGCGAATGGAACCATAGGTGCCTTTTGGTTTTGAAAATATATTCTCCCATCAATTTTTAAATTGTATATGTCTCACAGATTGCATGTCTATCATATGCATTATTTTTCTCTTTCTTAAAAGTAGGTAGAGGTTTCTAAAATTTCTCTTCTTTTGGATTCAACAGCTAACAACTGTGTTAATATATCAATAATTAGAGTATTGTTGTCATTGAGTCATCCCTCTGTGTATCAATGTCTGCATGATTTGAGCTTCATTCTATATCATTTAGTTAAGCATGTTCAGTGTGTTTCTCTATGCTTTAGCAATCAATTCTCAACCTCATAGACCCGATTATTCCTTGGCCTTTCACTTAGTCAAATTATCAAGGTGCATTTCATCTAGTAGGAGCTCAAAGAATGGTCGATGTGGTCATATCCTTCACCGATTAAGCATGTGGGTTGCTGCATTTCAAAACCATGCATCATGTTTACCTTTGCCACATCAGGCATCGGGGTCATCCTGATAATCTGATTCGATGGATAAATCTATCCAACACCAAACTAGCCCAAACACCTTATCCAAAGTTGAGTATTTGGCCGATCCTAAGCCTTTATCAGACATCTCCTCCTTTAAATTTCACGTAGGCCTCCCTGGTTTGAGTCTTACTTTTTGAACCCCCTCATAATGTTGGGTGAGGAAGAGGTGATCCTCTTTTGAGATGTCACGCCTGAGAGAAAACTTGGTTATGTATGCGCTCAACCCTTGTGCATTTCCTTCATTATCTTCCCTCTCTCCGAAGAATGAACCTAGAGACATACTTGCAAATGCATAGACATTGTATGCCTTCAACCTTATGTACTTGTGCAGAATTTGATGTCGCCCATTTGTTTCTCCCTACATATTACTCTTGTGATTTCTCCTTGTAAGTTCCACCATGACCTCACGTTTGCAGCGGTTTGCATCCTAACAATGAGAGGCCTTAAAGGGGCTTCCCACACAACTTGATCAATTCCTCCACCAACATATTCATGTGACCTTTGTTCTTCTCCATAGACAACTTCAAAAAAATAGTGCAAGGTTTGTTGAAATGTTTACAACTACAACATCTGAGGATGATTTGATATTCACTTGAAGTGCCTATCAAACAATTTACAATCTCAATAAATACGTCTTGAATGTATCCTGCAATCATGGCATTTTCAAAATATTTCATTTTGAGTATACACTGCAATAACTTCATTCCATTCTGAACGTCTCCTATGATCACAACATTCTATTTCAAGCATCTCCTACAATCATTTCGAACATACCCTATGTTGGAAATAGGATGCCATTTAATTGCAATCCTAAACATTATTTATTTCATGTATCTCCTTAAGTCCTTGGAATGTGTTCAACAACACTAGGATTAGGAAGAGAATAATATTTGATGAAATAATCATGTTAATTGAAATTTGTAATTAATTCTAAATGTTAGGAGTATGTGAGGGTATCCATTTTGAGTTCCTAAATAATAGGGGCACATGGGGCGCCCACATGGTAGGTGACACTCACCTTGAGTTCAGTTAACTATTCAGAGTAAGAGATAACACTTTTGAATGCATGTAAAGATTCTAGGAGTTAGGGTTTAATTTTTGCATGCATGAAGTTTAGTTCAGTTCAGTTCAGTTTAGTTCATAATCAGTTTAGTTCAATTCAGCTCAGTTTAGTTTAGTTCAGTTATGGTTCAGTTATCTTCAATTAGTTTTAGTTGAATGCTAGTTGACTTCAATTAGCTTGGAATACATGGCTAATGACTTGAGTTGCATGACAGATAACAGGGACTACCTTCAGTTAACAGGGGATGACCATTCTTGCATGAATGGTGTTGAGAAATGTTTCAGTTAACAAGAAATGACTTGGACCCAACTTGGGCGCCTAAGTTGTCTTCTTGGAATTAACTCCTTTGCATGTTGAGATATTTTAGAAGGTTAAGTGGGCCCTCTTTTGGGTGCCTACTTTGAGGATGAAGCCTTGAAGATATTTGTAGAATAAAGGTTGAGTTGGCATTTTAGTTTGGGATGCCCAAATGCAAGAAGATGATTTTTGACATTGTTCTTCACGACATAACTTTACTTGCAAGAGATGGGCATACCTTTTAGGGATAAGGCTTGAGAATTGTAATTGTAACTCAATTGGAGTTTATAAATTTTATCAAAGCCTATTTATCTCAAGCAAGTTGAAGAGAGTTATTATCAGTTTTATTGCAGGTTGTGAAGAAGTTCTGGTGAAGGAAAAAGAGGAATTCTCAAGCAAGAATTGGAGCTATTGTAATCTACTTCAAAGATTGAATAATAGATTAATTCTTGGTGGATTTTTTTCCCAAAAGGGTTTTTCCACGGTATATGCTTGTGTAATCTTTCTAATATCCTGTCTACTTCTTCTATCAACTTCTATCTACATTCTACAAACAGTAAAATAGATTAATCAGATAATCACCCACAAAGAATCTATAACAAAGGAAAAGCATATTTAGATCAACAATATTAAATTTTTACGAAGTATTAAGCTAGGAAAACTCCTCAATTTTCAACACCTTGCAATCATGACATCTTTGATAATTTCATTTTGAATTGTGAGTCTATTTTCAGTTTGTTCCATTTGGCATCTATTCTCAACCTTTGACAACTTCGATGTGAACTTTGACAGAGGGTGAAGTAAATTTTCTTGAGGGTTTAGTTTTAATTTAGCTTTAGTTTTAATTTAGTTTTAGTCTTAATTTGGTTTTAGTTTTAATTTTAGTTTAGTTTTAATTTTGATTCATTTTTTTATTTTTTTTGGTTAAAGACATATGCCGAAATATTTTATTAATATATAAGAAAGTTACAAAACCCTAGTTCAAGCGAGCATACTGGCAGGAAAGAACTGGGAAGAAAACCTCTGGTTGTAGCTCGAAGAATTACAAGGATACAATTAACAAATATAACATATAATACAAACTTTGAGACAAATTTTAGATTTAATTTAGTTTTAATTTAATTTAGATTTGATTTTTAATTTAGACTTGATTCAAAATTTAGATCTAACTTAATTTAGATTTAATTTTAATTTAGAGTTAATTTTAATTTAGATTTAGTTTTAATTTAGATTTAGTTTTAATTTAGAGTTAATTTTAATTTAGATTTAGTTTTAATTTAGAGTTAATTTTAATTTAGATTTAATTTTATTTAGTATAATTTTTAGTTTAGAATTTAGATCTAATTTGAAATTAACTTTTAATTTAGATTTTATTTAATTTAGAATCTTGATTTAATTTAATTTAGATTTAATTTAGAATTTAGATTTAATTTAGGATTAATTTAGTTAGAATTTATTCTAATTTAGATTTAATCTAATTTAGTTTAGATTTAAATTTTTTAATTTAGATTAATTAGATTTTAGATTAATGTTAGTTTTCTTCTTAGTTTAGTTTATTTCGGGGTTAATTTTGTTGATTGGGTTTTTGTGCAGGTTTGCATGTCAGAGACTTGAAAAGTGAAAACATAAACACACGTTTGTCGAAGAATGGAGGCTCGAAACTACTAATGACATTTGGTGTAGGACGTTTCTCAAAGACTTGATTTTTTTTAACTGATTGTCTTTTAGTATAACAAACATTTCAATTGGTGTTTAAAAAGAACTCTTTTTTTCATGTTTGGTGCACTTGCACATTATGTGTTACCCGAGCTAGTGTGTATGTATCCTCTCCCCTTGCGCACTTGTAGGATCCTGGGTGATGATAAATGCACATTGGTCTCCTTTTTATTTTTAGTAGAGGCTTGCCTGGGGATTTCATCACCTCAGGGTTTGACCTTGAGCAAGTTTTCTGGTGGGCTATATCAAAGGGGAAGAATGAAATTTGTACTCCAAGGAGTGGCTAGCATCATTTGAAGCCAAGTTGCAAGACCCTCAATTCATAGAGACTTGCTAGTGATGAGAGTGGGAGTGGGCCTCCAAGTTCTCAGGCTATTACAGATGGTCTCTTTGTTCACGATAATCCCTTACTAGACACTTCTTGTTTTAAAATCCAAAATCCTTCTATTTGTTGGCACAAGAGGTCGGACCTACGAAGCCATCCCACATTTTCACAGTTCAAAGTTGAGATAGAAAATTCATTGAGATCTTCAGGTCTTTGGGAATTCAAATTTTGGTGTGCCCGAGAAGTGAGTGTCATGGAGGAGAGCCAGTGCCACCAAAATTCTAAGCTATCCACACTGAATAAGTGTGGCTGGAGAAATCCAAGTGGGAACCCAACAAATATTATCTTTGCAAGCCTAGGATTTGTACTTGAATGTTCTTTTATTGCAACAGTCAAACAAAATTCACAATAATAAATAAATAAAACACTGTGTTTTATGTGTGTGTCTTTCAAACAAACAAGCAAACAAACCATACACCTAAAAATTACAACACTTCATAGCTTTAGACCAAGCAACATTTTCAAACAAAACAATTAAAATTGGGTCAAACTCCTGCCAAAATCATATTCAAACCTTTGAGATCCATTTTCAAACCAACTTCTTGTTGTGATTCCTATTTAAAACCATAAACTTGCTCCATTCACCTTGAATATCATCATTCCATCATTAGGTCACCATTTTAGGTACCTTAGCATCCTCATTACTTGCATATCCCAACATCACATTAGTCTACCTTTTTTGGACTTTTAGACTTGGCACCTTGTGGATTTTAGGATAGAAGAACTGTCTATACCTTGGTATGAATCATTTCTTCAACAAAAGATTATCATTTGACCAAGTCACTTTTTAACTTAGTCCTTTGTCATTTTCGTGAAAATTTCCTACTCACAAGTCTAGTTGGGAAACTCACCTTGTGATTCTTTTCACTTGTCCTAAAAAAAGGCCATTTGAAAATCCTAGTTGAAACATTGGTTTACCCTTGGATGGTTAGTGATCCTATTCTTACATCTTTCAAAAGTTTTTAAGCCCTCAAAGTTCACTATAGCTATCCATCACCTCTTAGCCATTTGCATCCTTCATACCACAATATTTTACACCTAAAAGAGCATTTTCATAACATACAACATTATCATTATCACTTTTAGTCTGGTTGCATGCATTAGACATCTTTTATCCTCAAAACACCAAAAAATACCAAAAACATAGTCTTAGTCTCATACTTTCCACCTCCATTTTGAGAAAGTCTTATATGGTTGAAACTAGATTGCAAAAGAGACGTCGAGCAATGGATCTTTTTCATGATGATGATGACCTTTATAATTATACTAGCACCCTCAAATTTTACAATACCACTAATGATCCTCACAACAATACCAATCTTGAGATTCATGGCCATGCCAACTTGGGCTCTCCATCCTATAAACAACCAAAGACACAAACTCCTTTTGAACAATTCCTTATTAGAGACAAGGATGGAAATGTGTTCATAGAAGAAGTAGAGGTTGCCACAAAAAATCTTGATGTTGCCTCTATTGTGGACGAAATTGTCATGTTGGACCCTCATTGATATTTAGCCAAGCTTTGACATGAAGGAGTCAATCTACCTCAAGGATTTGATGTTAATACCTTACGAGCAACAACGTCACCCAAGAAAAACACACAAACAAGCCAAGGACAATATACATCACAACCTAACACTTCCATATCCATTGGAACAACAACCCAAAGTACCACAACTACCAACACTTCATCCATCTTTGTGACACAATCTATGTCATGTCAACCCATGACACAAACCACATCACAACCATTATTCACAATGCAACCCTTTGGCTCGATATTTACTCCTTTTGGGTCATCATCTCGGGCCATAGGGGCATCCACATCTAACATCCTTGGTAGACCTAAGGCAAGAATGGTTCTCATCCAAGGACCTCAATCAAACATAGACACCATGTTATAAGGTCCTCATGTCAATAAAAACACCTTGCAAGGACAAAACACGAATGCCCCACATAGTAAAAATAAAAACACTTCACATGGTTATAATCCTTTTCAACAAGGACAAGGATCACAAATGACACAACCTCTTCACATATCATATGGTCACACACATGGATCCTTTTTTGGAAACCAAAATATACACGAACAACACACCCAAAAAATGCAACATAGTGTAAGAGAGGGGGACCAACCATGTCAAGGCCCCAGGTCACGGAGGGCTGAGATTAGAAGGCTGCCCTAACTTACCTCAGCTTAAAGGAGTGTTAGGAAATGCGGGATGAGAATGATGAGGACTGTAAGGTTCTTCAATCACTTTGCAGACCTGAGACTTGAAATGGGGCTAGGCGAGCCAATTTTTGGGGTTAACACTGTGCCTCAAGGAGCTCTCTGCTCGAGGACGAAAGGGCAGCTCTAGGATAACAATGCAGCGCATTGGCATCTCTCAAGTGCGTTGGCATCCATATGACCAGATGACTGAAGAGACAAGGTCAAACAATGAAAAACAGACTAACAACCTAGCTAGCTACTTTCAAAAGGCCAAAATAACACTATGATGTAAGCAAAATATGCACGAATATGATAAAGTAAATACACAAGAGTGAGGAAGGAAAGAATGATCTCACAAAAGTGCTCGTTCGCCAGCTAGCTCCAAGAATGATTCCACCTGCACACAAGAGAGAGGAAAATTGTTGGGGGGTTGTTTAGGGGTTTGTCTCAGTCAGACCCCCATTTTGGTGTTTCCACCTCCACAGACAGCCAAGATAATGATAATGGATAAAGTTATGATAAATCAAGAAATGAAGGAAGGAACAAAAAATCACTACAAAATAGTGTTATGCTACCCAACCAAATCGTAGAGGAGAGGAGTAGAAAGCTTACCACCTCCACCAAGAGCTCACTAGCCAATGGGGGAGAAAATGAGAGGACTCATGCCTCTGTTGCAATGGTTTTTGTTCCACACTTGCTCTACGGAGTTGATGGAGTGTTGATGTTGTTGCTATGGAGTGAAAAGTGTTACTAGAAAGTGATGGATTGAAAGCTTAGAAGTGAATTCAATGCTTAGAGATTCTAAAGAGATGAAATGGAATGAGAATGAATGAATTTGAAGGAGAATATGAAGGAAATGACCATATTCAAATCGATTGGTCGAAGAGGGCATTACAAATCAACCTCCAATGGGAAGTGTAATGCCTCTGCAGGCTCCAAATGCAAGAATCTACTAGGGACATAAGCATGCCGCATGGACGTCTGTGCACCGCACGGGCATCCCTAATAGTTATTCCTTTACCGACACAAAAAAAATTCTTGGAACAAAGACAACAGTCTTATGTGGAATTTTGCCTTCGGATTTGGTTTTCTAAGGCGAGGATGTATAAAAGGGGAATTTGCATTAAGGGTTGCAAATTCTCTCCTATACATTTTTCCCCCACTTTAGTGAGCACAAATACTAATGAGTGCTTTGGTAAAGTAGATCAGAGAAGAAATAGTGTTAGAAATGTATACCTGAACCATCGAGGAAGCAAATCACAATCTGGGAAACCTGAGAGTTCAAGACAAGAAAAAGACTTCAAAGCTCTGCAAAACTATGAAGCTGAAGAAAGAAAGTGTCTTACAGGCCCATAGACCTACAAGGAGGCAACACCCAAGATCTCTTGCATGAAGGAAACCCCGAGAAGTAAGCGCCTTACAAGCCCGCAGACTTGCAAGGAAGGTGTCCTCCAAGATCTATTGCATGAAAGAAACCCAAGAAAGCGAACTCCACGAACTCAAAAAGTGGCTTCATAGGCACACTCGTAAAGCGACATGTTTACCCACAAATAGAACATGTCAAAAATCACCCACGCAGACAAGCAAGAAGATAGTCACACAGACTGTCAACAAGTTGGAAGACTTTCAAAGGGGTCCCTTGGGAACCCTTCAAAAGGAGGAGGGGTCCACTCAAGGGACACACTGTTTGAAAAGTGAGGTCTAGTTAGGCTGCCCCCAAGCTAGACACAAACGATTTTATTCGAAGGAGAAACTTTCAAAGAGGATCCCTCAGGAACCCTTCAAGACAACAAGGGGTCCACTCAAGGGACACAATGTTCGAAAGCTAATGTTTTCTTTTTTGAATCGATTCATCATCAAGGAATCCTTCTGAAAGATGTTCACTTCATCAAGGAATTCAAAAGGAAGAACATGCCCCCACACGAGGGGAAGATCAAAGTTGTTCCCTCTTTAGAGGAAGGTTCTAAAGTTATTTCTTTAGGAACCCATGATGAAGGAAACATGTTCCATTACGGTTTCAAGTTGAGAATTCAATTCTTACAAAGAAGTGTGTGAAAAAACATGAAAAAAGAATTGTTGGAAAAAAATGTGTTTTCTGAAGATCAAAGTGATGTAGGGATGGCATTGTCACACATGAGAGGAACAACTCAAGCAAAGAAGAGAGAAAGATAAAGGAAAAGTGGAAAAGGAAAAAGAAAATGAACAAAGGGCATAGGGGTAGCTTGATACTTTGGGGTCAAAATTGCTCATGAATATATAAGTATGATAATAGTATATAAATGAACTGTCATCAACCCCCTACTATATCAGGCTATGTGAACAATGCACGAGAAGACAAAGTAAAAATAAAGAATTTGGGTCAACATGGAATGGAAGCCTAAATGCCCCCAACGCTTTGCATCATCCCCAATTTGCCGAAAGTCAATCACAAACATGGAAGAATGATGATACACATAGAAGAAGGTTTACAACACAAACACCACGCCTATATCCAAGCACCAACAAGGGTGACAAGGGTCATCTAGGGACACATAACATGATTATGGGGGAACACATCACAACACACACATATAATCTAAAGATAAAGAAGAGGCCTCCCCCTAACACTGATCGACTAAGAGGTTGTTTTCTTCCCACTCTAGATCATCGTAGGGGGAAGCAGGACGAGCCTGCAGTGGTGGAATGTTAAGGGGATGAGCTTTCAACCCTCCCGCAACAAGACTTAAGGAAGAAGAACTTACAAGGTCTCCTCCACTCAGCTCTTGTGGAGCTAAGGTCAATGATTTCATGAAGATTTTTGACAAGGTCAGAACTTCATCCACCGAGTTACACATGAACTTAACATAAGTGTCATGTTTCACCTCAATGGATGGAGGAGATTGCACCCGAGGTTCACCGTTGAGCTCATTGAGTGATTCGGGAGCGGTGAAAAACTCAAGAGAAGCCTAGACTAGTTTTGTCACAAGGAAACAACAGGCCAGCATAGGGCCACCTTTTAGAGAAGGTGGGATCCTCCTACATCCTTCATTGTTGGAAGGACCAATTTCTACCTTCTACTTCGTCAGGGGAGGTGAACTCCCCACATATGAGGCAAGAAGGGCAGAGGAAGAGGAGGAAAGAACCGTAGTAGATACAAACAAGGTGTTAGTCATATCTATGGGCTTTAGGAAAGGTGGGTTATTTGGAATGGACATCAACAAAGGTGGCTCCACTGAAGGAGTGATGAACACCTCCACCTTTCTGGGGTTAGGTGCATTTTTATTCGTAGCAGAAGTCAAAAGCGATACCGAGTTGGTTTAAATAGAAGCAAAGGGGAGGAGAGAGGTGGATGTGGCAGGACGTCTCGATACACATGTGGTCATCTCCTCTTCCTTCCTCTATAAGGCGGTCTACTCAGCCAAGAGATCCTTTCACCGGTGCCTGCGCTCGCCTACAAGGCAATTTCTGTGACTCTTTAAACTAGAGGCCAAAGGTTGTGAAGGAACGAAAGGCTCCTGCTCAACCATGAGAGTGTCCTCTATAGCTATTTTCAGTGGAGACATAGACTCTTGAACGAGAGTAGGAGGGACAAGTTTAGAGAAAATGAGGGGAATCGGCTCTAACGCCTCAGTAGCGGGCCTTTTCCTGTTCACTACTTTAGGAGTAGAAGCAGTAGGAGGCCGCGAAGGCTGAGACATAGAGGATTCCCCACGCGGGGCTTTCCACCTCTCGTACAAGTAGTGCCAAGGTCCAGGTGGTTTAGTAGGAAGATCCAATATCCTGAACTTGGCTCTATACCAAGCAGGCACCATCAGACTCAGCGGGTAAAGACCAGGCTTACTCATCCAATACTCCTCCCAAGAAAGGGGAGTGGATGAGGCATCCCAAGAAGGGGCAAGCTTCTCCTTTCCCTTTTGGAAAGAGGAGGTAGTTGACTGTTGTGCTATAGGAAGGGTCAGTTTTGGCTATCCCTGGCCTCCAATTTTATACTTTACATAATTCTTGTAAGTAGGTCCATCCTTGGAGGAAGCAGACCAACTAGGGTAGGCCAAAAGTGATACAATGAATATCACCCACGGGACACCACAAGCTAGTATCCAGTGTCATGCACTACGTGCACAACAACTTCATGGGAAAACTTTAAACATTTATGAATTATAGAGGCAATCCCATTCGTGGAAGGTAGCCAAGGTATACCTAGCTTCAACTTGAATAGATCTGACTTTGGAATAACATCGAAGATCGTGTCAACAACCCTAGGTCCAACTAGGACAGACAAGGTTATCGAGCCATATGGTTTGAGACAGATACCATCATGTGTACAGATGGTGGATTTTGTTTCTTCGTACTTCTCCTTCTATAATGAATTCAGTAACAATGTTTCTTCTGTAATAACATTCACACGGCTCGCGGGGTTGACCAAAACCCCCGTCATAATGTTTCCATTGAGGCAAGCAGGAATTTAAAGTGAAGAAGTTTTGTTGTTCATCGATAAATCTTGTGAGGTGAATGTCACATTTGGAAAACTAGTCGTAGGACAAGAAGGAGTAACAGTAACCATGTTAACATATGCTTCAGGCTGAGTAACAAAATCAGGAGGATCAATAATCATGTTAGCAGAATGTGATGAAAATGGGTCTATGTATATCTGCAATTCACTATTAGCTTTTACCACTAATTTGTTTGTATTTTATTTGCTTCCATCAAGACGAATAGTACTATCCTCGATGAAATCTTGTATCTCATGATGTAAGCACATGCAACATTTGGTATCATATCAATTAAATTGATGGTATTGACAATAGGTATTCATGTCATACCAACTAGGGTAAGGTTCCTTAACGGGTTTAGGGTTTGGCAAGGTTACGATCTTATCCTTCAAAAACTTTTGCAAGATGGAGGAATAAGATTCGGATAACTTTGTGAACTTTCGGTTGCATTTGAGGCCATTTTCATCTACAACAGCTACTACATTCGCAACAACTTTTCTTTTCCAGAGATCGACACAGTGGTCTTCCCTTTAGGACAGGAGTGTGAGGAAGGTCCCCCAAATTGAACCACCATCTGTTGATACTCCCATAGGGCTGCACAAAAATGCGTGAAAGAAGGGTATTTCATAAGGAAAAACTTCTCTTGCCAAGGCCTTTGTAAGTTCCCTATGAACACCTTTTACACATCGAAATCAAGTAGCGGATATGAGATCTGTTAAAAGAGCGCTTGATATCATGCTATAAAATCAATAATCTTCTCATTATCTCCTTGCTTACACCGGACAAGATTAGACAAGGTCATCTTAGGTCTGATGTTGGCTTGGAACTATTGTAGAAACTGGTTAACAAGTTGATCAAATGTGAAGATGGAATTATCAAGCAAGGAATAGTACCACTCGAGTGTTTTATCCTTGAGAGATTTGGGGAATAGTTTTGCAATAAACACATCATGATGGAATAAATGTATACATAAGGCATTAAAGGTAGACACATTCGTTTATGGGTCCCCTTTGCCACTATATTTCTTGAACTTAGGAATCTCCATCCCTTACAGGAAAGGAGTGTTTAGGATTGCCACCGACAATGGGCTATATTAGAAGATGAGATGGAAGATAGGTTGGGCAGAGGCTTGTGAGAGACTCGTCAACTGGCTTCGCATCTTACCCATATTCTGAAGGAGAGTGTTTAGAATAGGGTCATTGGATGATATAGGACCAGTGGAACCTCCTCCAGAGCCACCACCAGAGCCACCTCCAGAACTGCCACTGTGGCCACTACTAGAACCATTGTCGAAACCACCACCTTGAGCAGGGCCTCCACTGAAGCCACCTATGTTTCCAAAACCACCACCATGACCTCAACCGAAACCATTTCCACTAGCGTCACCCCTGCCGTTGATGTCGCCACCACTACCAAAGCCTCCACCACTCATCCTACCAAAACCTCCACTACTAGAGGTGAGAGGAGGGGTGAAGTTAAAACCCAAGGGGATCTTGTTCACTTTGATAGTTTCAGATACTTTAGAGATAGAAGGGATTTTGATTGAAGGGACTGCATCAGCCATGTACATAGACGTGGGAGGCATCAATACCCCTAATTGTCTCTCGTGTTTTTCACAAGTAGCCCCTTGTATAATGCTAGTGCTATTTGAAAGGGCACATGCTTCAGTCAGACTAGAGATACTAGCTAGGAGTTCTATGCCTATTCAATATTTTCCCACCATATACCTTAATTCGCTAATAACCCGAGTGGCCCTAGCCATCTTTGGTTTCATTCCAAGTGATTCTCTAAGTCACCCAACCCTTTGCTAAGGGTGGAGACATACTCTAAAGGAATATGAATAGCCTCATGTTCATCTATCAACAAAGGTGTAGGAGATGCAAGAGGAGTGGGGACGTGATCAGTTTCATCAGGGATTTCTACCTCACCCCTCGACAACTACTCCTGAGCTAAAAGACCCATCGCAAGTCTGGAGAAAAGGCCTATAGAGAAACTAGAGGTGAATTTCATCTTCTCCATCGGAAGGTGTCGTGGACTTCTCCTGAAAATGTACCCAGAGGTTGTGGACTAGGTTGTGATGCTCATAAACCTTCACAACACTTAGGGACATGACAAATCACCAGGCACGCGAGATAAGTTTCAACACCCACTAATGAACAGACCCAGGTTCACATCGAGTTCACCAAAAATGTAAGAGAGGGGGACCAACCATGTCAAGGCCCCAAGTCATAGAGGGCCGAGAGAAGACGGTTGCCCTAACTTACCTCATCTTAAAGGAGTGTTAGGAAACACAAGATGAGAATGATGAGGACTATAAGGTCCTTCAATCACTCTGCAAACCCAAGAATTGAAATGGGGCTAGGCAAGTCAGTTTTTGGGGTTAACACTGTGCCTCAAGGAGCTCTCTACTTGAGGATGAAAGCACAGCTTTGAGATGACAGTGCGACATGTTTTCATCTCTTAGGTGCACTAGCATCTATACGATCAGAGGACTAAAGAGACAAGGTCAAATACAGGAAAATAGACTAACAGGCTAGCTAGCTACTTTTGAAAGGCCAAAATAACACTATGATGTAAGCAAAATATGCATGATTATGATAAAGTAAATACACAAGAGTGAGGAAGGCAAGAATGATCTCACAAAAGTGCTCGTTCGCCAACTAGCTCCAAGAATGCTTCCACCTACACACAAAAGAGAGGAAATTTTTTGGGGGTTTATATAGGGGTTTGCCTCAGTCAGATCCCTATTTTGGTGTTTCCAACCTCCATGGACAGCCAAGATAATGATAATGGAGAAAAATATGATAAAGCAGGAAATGAAGGAAGGAACACAAAAGCACTAGAAAACAGTGTTATGCTACCCAACCAAATTGTAAAGTAGAGGAGTAGAAAGCTTACCACATCCACCAAGAGCTCACTAGCCAATGGGGGATAAAATGAGAGAGCTCAAGCCTCTGCTGCAATGGTTTTTGTTCCACACTTGCTCTACAGAGTTGATGGAGTGTTGATGTTGCTGCTATGGAGTGCAAAGTGTTGCTAGAAAGTGATGGATTGAAAGCTTAGAGGTAAATTCAATGCTTAGAGCTTCTGAAGAGATGAAATGGAAAGAGAATGAATGAATTTGAAGGAGAAGATGAAGGAAACAACCATATTCGGGTCAGTTGGTCGAAGATGGCATTACAAATTGACCTCCAATGGGAAGTGTAATGCCTTTGTAGGTTCTAGATGCAAGAATTCGCTAGGGATGTAAACATGTTGTACAGATGTCTGCACGTTGTGCAGGCATCCTCGACAGTTATTCCTCTGGTGACACATAGAACAAACACCAAGTGGAATGAAGGTAGCGGGCTTATGTGAAATTTCACCTTCATATTTGGTTTTCTAAGGTGAGGATGTATAAAATGGGAATTTTTGTAAGGGGTGCAAATTCACTCCTATACACATAGCTCAACTACTTCTCACAACCCAAATTACACATCACATATTCATACTCATGGACACAATCAAAATCCACCACATACGCACAACGTTCTGAACCAAAACATGTCATCTCAAAAAAATATGGGACCTCATAACAATGTTTCCAACAATCTCGCAATAGATGCCTTGATTGCTCAATTGGTTGACCTACAAAAGCAAGTAGAAGGGATGCATGTTTCAAACAAGAAGACATACTCATCACATGATTTACATCCTTACCTATATGACACTAGCATTTACATGCCTCCTTTCCCTCTAGGGTATATCATCCCTACCCTCACTAACTATAACGGAAAGAGAAATCCTATCAAGAATATACGAGAATTCACCACTGCTTGTGTGGATGTCACATACGATCACTCCTACCTTTTGAGACTCTTCCCTAGAAGTTTTATTGGGCCTGCACTTGAATGGTTTGCACTAATACCTAAAGGGTCTATAAATTCATGGGACGACCTTGCCAATAAATTCATGGAGAATTATGCTTATAACATTGAAAATGATATCACAATTGCTACCTTATGCCACTTGACACAAGATGAAGGAGACCACTTTATTACTTGCTTCTAAAGATGGCATAGTGTGGCGAGTCGGTGTCTTATTGAGATTCCTGAAAAACAAAAAATGGACAAGTTCGTAGAAAATCTCAAGCCAAAGTTGAAACACCCTCTACAAGTGCATTATTGTGCCACATTTATAGACTTAGTTGAGAAAGGCATGACACTTGAAAAATTCCTAATCGCCCAGGGTGAACTTACATATGGCAAAAAAAACACACGCAACCAACATACCTCAAATATAAAATAAGTTTTGGTCCCGTAATAAGAATATAACAAATGATGGAGTAGTAGACTCAAAAGTTGTGAACATAATAGGTCTCATATTGAATCTCAAAGCACCCAACAAGAACAATAACACATCATATGTTTCCAACCAAGCAGCTAACGTGATCCAAAATAATCAAGAATGAGGACCCCCAAGATAACCAAGGCTATACACATGGAGACAATATACTTCTTTACTAGAACAAATTGAATCTATCCTGAAGAAGTTAGTACAATCAAATGTTATATAGCTCCAAGAGCCCAAACCATATGACCCCAGACAATTCAAACCCTCTTGATGGGATGACAATGCCTTTTGTGATTACCACTGCATCAAAGGGAATAAGACCTCATAATGCCATCAATTGAAGATGATGATTCAAGACCTAATTGAAAATGGTACCATAGAGGTCGAGGGACAACAACAAACCTCCAATAAAGATCATACAATTTTCAAGAATCTATTGCAAGACCATGGAAAAACCTCCAGTTTGGGTCAAAATATAGACAACCATGCCAATTATACCAATGCCTCTTTGGACTACACAATTATCAACCGCATTTGAGTTGTTGATGATCATGTTAACACAATCACCATTAAGAAGCAACCTAAATGCACCGTTACTACCCATAGGGCTAAGGTTACCATATCTGGTCCTCCTCCAAAGTAGCCACAATCTAAAGCCCAATACAACCTTGTTGACCAATTGAGAAAGAAACCTACATAAATTTCCATCCTTGAGCTTCTGCGCATATCACCTAAACACAAAGCTATCCTCGATAAGACTCTAAAAGAAACCTCTATCCCTACCGACTTGCATGTCAACCGATTTGAATCCGTGGTTGGATATTTGGCCAACTCCCACCATGTCTCTTTTTCTAACAAAGATTACTCTACATCCAAGTCAAACCATAATGACCCATTACACCTTGAGGTCTTCATCAACAAACACAAGGTCAAACGAGTCCTAGTAGATGGTGGGATTGGATTGAATGTTTTCTATTTAAAACTGGTGAAGTCATTGGGCCTCTTTGAAGCATGTGTGGACACAACTAAGAGCATTGTCATCAAATCCTATGATGATGAAGAATGTTCTTCTGAGGGCATTATCACACTACCTATCAAAGTTGGGCCTGCAGTACTAGATACCACATTCCAAGTCTTGAATCTTGAACTACCATACAACATACTCCTCGACCGACCAAGGATCCATACCATGAATATGTTCCCTCCACATACTATCAATGTCTAAAGTTTCCTCACAAAGGCATTGAAATTGCAATCGTAAGAGATCCTGACCCCTTTCAATATTGCAGCAATCTAAGAGGGACTACTCAATTCCAAGTGTCTGTCAACCAAGAGGCCTCATCATCTCGCTACATTGATCCATCTTTATTGGCCAAGTCATCCACTCCATTTACCATGCGATCAAACCCCAAGGTCCAAGTCCATGACATGGGATGTAGAGAATACCATATGGATAATCTACTGACAAATGACAATGCTAATGCCACTAAGAAGGTTCAAAATTCTATCACTTATGTTAAGATAGCTATAGAAGGAACACAAAAAGATGGTCGTGCTTGGATTGAAACCCTGATGATACATCAAAATTTTCCATATCTACTTCCACTCAAGCTTTTCATATCTATGATAACCCCTTGTTTGACCAAGATATCTATGATAACCCACTCTTTGATCATCAACCCGCTGAGGATATCCAATCATCATCCTTCTATCCCACCTGCCTTGGGCTAGGACATGTATCTCCTATTGTCGCCTCTACTAAGTCACCTTGCCAAGTCGTTAAGGATGTGCAAGCTTCCTTTGACATTAGCAGTACCAACAAGGATAGTCCTGAAGACTCCATTGATGGCATCACCACTCCAGTTCATCCACTAAACATTCTTTTCACTTCGCCTACTTCCTCCATCTCACTCACGCCCATACGTATCATAGATATGGATCAAAAAGATATGGCTCAAGAAAAGAATAAAATCAAAGCTCCAATAAATGAGTTATCTTTAAAAGGAGATCAAGCATCAAGAGACATAATGAAAATAATAGATGATACAGACAAGTCCCTTAGCCAAAATAAAAAGCTATGGGATAAATCAAAAATAAAAGAAGATCAAGACAAGTCCCCTAACCAAAATAAAAAGCTATCGAAAAAATCAAAAATCAAAAATCAAAATCAAAAGTGAAAGCTAGCAAAATTCAATCTCCAAGTATGCCTCTCCATCAAAAATCACTGGGGACATCTATCAAGGCAAAAATCCAAACAAAGGGATTGTTGATCCAAGGTCTCTATCCACGTCACTCTCACTCATACCATATACTCCATTCCATCCATCCATGTTCACATATTTGTCATATCACTCCATTGGTGATGTCTTTTGATGGACCTTTGATGATGAACCCTTCACGTACTCTATCTCATTGGTCCCCCAAGCTCCTTTTCGTCTAAAGCCTGATGGCCCACATATTATGCACATTAGGGATCCTACCCTAGCCTCTTTCCTCCGCCACATCTATCATATGTCATATTTACCACTTGCACTCATCATCCAGATTGGGTACTTTCATCCAGCACGATCATCCAAACAGGATTAGGGAATTGTCAAGGCAGTCTATGGATCTAGCGTTTATCAATTCTATACCTAGATTTAGAGAGCTAGGAAAAAGTCCTGAAATTTTAATTTAAAAAAAAAAGAGAAATAGTCCTAAAAAAAATACAAAAAAATAGGAAAAGGTCCTAAAAAAAATACAAAAAAAGAGAGAAAAAGTCTTGAAAAATATTAAAAAAAAGAGAAAAAGTCCTAAAAAAATGAGAAAAAATCTTGAAAAAAATTGAAAAAATAAAAAAATCATAAAAATAGTAATTTTTTTTTGTCCAATAGTGAAAACCACATCAGTGTTACTTTGGATAAGTACCATGGTGAAAACCTGGCAAATAGGTGCCATGTGTAATCAGTCTTCGCTCCATCATCTATTATCACTCTATCTGGTCCTCCATCCTCATCCATACTAATGCCTTTACCTTCCATTATCTCCCATTTCACATCCATCATTCGACCTTGTCATCTCTATCATGATTTCTGAGCAATTGGCATCTTCTACCTTTTCCTCCTTTATCCTCCATCCATAATACACCCCTATCCCATCCCTTCCCTATTGGTTAGTCTTATACCCAACTGGGGGCAATTTCCTAACACCAGACTTCATTGGATTCTACACTTGTCATTGGAGGTCAAAACATTCAAAAAGACAAAAAAAACAAATATCCACAAAAATACCAAAACATTCAAAATATTTCAAAAAGACAAAAAAATTATAAAACGATAAAATCCAAAAAAATTCAAAACATGCGAAAAACCCAAAAACATTCAAATAACTTTTAAAAAAATCCCAAAAACAGAGTCAAAGTCAGTCATGTCAATCTTTGTCATTGTCAATATACGTTGCCTCTGCGACTTGATGTAGGCAAGGCCATTTGTCGATGTGCCCCCAAGGCATTAGGTCAGTCTTTAGGTGTTTTCAAATAAAATCATGATTCAATCCTTTGTCATTGAAATAAAATCAACGGTCATGCCAAACTATGAGGTCTCTACGCATTGCTATGTAGGCAAGGCCATCTGCGATGAGCCCCTGAGGCCCCCTAGGTTAGTATTTTAGGGTCCGTCAGTTCAATCAAAATAAATCGGACAATGTCAACTTATACGTGACATAACCATTTGAACTTCAAATAAAAATCTTGGATGAATAAGACAAGCAAGCCAACAAGTCTACAAGACAAATCAGTCATTTTTCAAATCAATCACAACCAATGGTCTTATACAGGATGTGTCTTTCCTGAAACTAGACCTTGTCACTGTCGCACTCTGTCATTTGCCTTATACAGGTAGTTGCATGATCAAAATCAAACTAGATGTCTTATACGACATGTTTCTTCTCCTGAAACCAGGCCTTGTCAAAACAATCCACCTGTCACTCACTTCATCCCTTAACACACTGGCAAACGCTTATTGGAAAAATAATTTGCATGGCTATTGACTTTGTTGGATTTTGTCTTATCTTTTGGATTTTCTTTGTTCATGTTACTAGCCACCTCAAGGATGTCCCATGAAGGATTTAGAGGAGTGATGATGTCTCATGACTCATCTTTTATTTTATTGTTTTCTGCAGTTTGTCTTGACAAAAGACTGGGGCAAATTTTCCCTAAGTATGAGTTAGGACATTCATTGTATGTGACTGTTTGTTTTATAGATGGATGACCTTGCACACCTTGGTCTATGTCATACCATGGTGTTTGTTGTCCATTTGTCATATTTTACCGCTCTATGATGATTAAGCACTTTTTAAAGCACAAGAAGCTTCATCACCTTCATTTCCTTCATATCTCTTTTTCATCTATCATTTCTTCCATCATCCAGATTCTTCATCATTTCATTTTTTTTCTTCATCATCCTTATCGATTTTCCTCTATCATTTCTATTCCTCATCTTCTAGTCCTCTCATCCATTTCGAGAGCACATTTGTGTTCTTTGAACCCACCTGTCCTCTCGAGGGGGCATACCTCTACCTCCTCATCATTCTTCCTTACACTGGGTTGTATCTTTTTCTTTGAAACAACACAACAAGTTGTATTATCTCAAAGAGGGGAAAAATGTAGACACTCAAAATTTGTCCTCACAATCATCCTATTTTCCGTCTATTAATTAAATGGATATTATTTTCTGTTTTAATTAATTAGTTTAAATACTTTCTTCTATTCATCCATCTATGCATTTATAAGCATTTATCCATCCGCATAGTCAATCATTTATCCATTTATCCATCTGCACAATCAGACACTTAACCATTTCATATTACTCCATTTTACATTAATCATCAAAATATTCATAAATGAACCTTTATCCATTTACATATTTCATTAAATAATTTAAATACATAAAATCATTTAATCATTTAATCCATTAATTCACAAATTCACTTTTAATTCTAAGCTTCTAAACCTACATTATATCATAAACCCACTTATTTATCTCTCATTTCAATCAATTTCAATATGCATTTCTCCACTTCAATATTTTATCCCACATCTCTCCCGTAACTTGAATTCACCCCATGAATCCATCTATAAAAGCCCTTTCTTCTCACCAAAAAAGTATATACATTTGATTTCAATCATCCAATTCTCTCTTCCATTCATCACAACTTCTTGTTACACTTATGCTCATAAAAATATGAGAGCATCAAATGCATAAATCAAGATCATGGTGAATAAGGAAAACAATGGCTCATTTATTTTCTTTTGAATGCATGTGTTTTGGATTTTTCATAGCTTAGTTTCATTTTGCATGTGTTTTCATTTAAGAAAGGCTTTATTGATGATATGTTGAAATCTTGATTTTGGATTTATAGATTAAATCATTCAGTTTTTCAGTTTTTAGCGTGCACAAATGACACAAGAGTATCACTAAGCACATTGTAAGGATCACCCTCCTAGTTCTTGTAGAGCCCGAAGTGCAGAGGGAAAGCCTAGAAAGCTTTCACCTAGTCGTTGGCTAATCCTCACTATTTTTTATCATTGAATTTTGGCAAGTTCATAAACAATTGTTGAGATTAAGTTTGGTTCTTAAAAAACAACAAACAAAATGCACGAGTAGAAAAATTTGAGAAAAAATATAGCATCATTGGATAGTGCTCTAAACTAGATTTTTAACAATATCTTGTTTTCCAAATTTTGATACTCGAGCGAAAAGTTATGCCCATTTTCTTGATTTTTCTTCTTTTGCAAAAAAGAAAAAAAAAATAGCCGCTAGGGGTTGGGTGCTATTCACCCATGTGACCTTGGGTGACATTTATTTTAATGAAATAAAATTTAAAAAAAGCATTTCCCCCCCTATCATCGGTGGACAAGTGGCGGGGAGGGCGGCTTCGCCAATGACACTGCAACCACTAGCGGCTAGCGACTTATCTGCTACCGCAGCGATCTACAAGTCATTTCCTAGTGGGGACCATAGGTGAAACTGTTGTTGGGAGCCTCTCTATGGGAGGTGCTACAGTGATGGCTTCTTTTTGAATTTTTTATATTTGTGTGTTGAACAGAGTCGTACATGGGTCATACGACATCTGGGAAAAATATTTGCCTCAAAATCTCTCAACACTAAAATAGGGAAAATTTATAGTCAAAATTTATCAAATCAACCTCCTGAATGCAATGGTGAGGTCCTTTTTAGCTCAAAATTATCTGAAATTGTAGCTACCCTCTAAATCTTGATAAAAGACAATTGCTTCAAACCCTTGCAGATCTGACCTCTGAAGTCTAAATCAGGCCAAACAAAAGGAAAAACTAACTTTTTTGATAACTCTGAATCCAATGGAAGACTTTTTTTTGGTCTCAAATGCACCAAAAATTCACCCACCTCCAAAAATTATAAAAAAAAGTAATGAAGATTTCAGATCTAAAGTCCTATAACCCTTGTTGAAGAAAAATTAGAAATCGAGAAGGGGAACTTGTTGAACCTATGCTTTGATACCATGTTAGAATTATGAAAAACATAAGCCACATGATCAAACAATGAATAAAAATACCTTCCACACAAGGGAGTTACAAAAAATAATATGCAATATCCTCAACAAGAAAAAGCTACAACAATGAAACTCCAAAATCTCAAATGAGAATCTCAAGAGGAGAAGAGGGATAATACAATGAGGGTTGAGTGCTTATAAGAGAAAAACTCTAAATGAGAAAGGGATTAAATCATGACAAATATCAACATCTCATGCAATGAGGTAGAATGGCCTACTAATAGCTTAAGTAATAAATGAATAAAAACAC
This sequence comes from Sequoiadendron giganteum, assembly GCA_007115665.2. Lineage (NCBI taxonomy): Eukaryota > Viridiplantae > Streptophyta > Pinopsida > Cupressales > Cupressaceae > Sequoiadendron > Sequoiadendron giganteum. Next base: position 34,426,352 of record CM021106.1, on the reverse strand, counting down.
TCCTAAGTTTAGCTTAAGTGCATGAGAATAAATTAGCCTAACAATTAATTAAAGATTAATTAATTATTAGTTAATGCATCATTACTCTAATGCTCTTGATCCACAAAAAATACCCATTCTAGCTTATAGTTTCCTCAACACACTCAAAGTATAATCATATTTTATATCCAATTTAGAAATGATTATATCTATAAAGATAATATCAATAGTCTTCACAATATATATCATCACTCTTATGAAGGGCATCATGACTCACTCCAATATACATATCAAAATTATACTTACTTTACACACATTTTCAAGACACACATTCTCTCATACTCTTCAAGGAGAAATATTTTGATACAATGGTTAATTAAACATGATTTTACACATATTTAATGTGATTTCCTTCAACAAGTGGAACACAACTTCAAACAACACCCTCTATAAGAAGATTCTTTTTTCTCTCTTTTTTTATGATATAAACAAATTTCAACAAGTTAAACACACCTTCAATCAACACCTTCTACCATAATATTTTTTCTACTTTCTTTGTCTATGGGAAAAATAATACCCAATCCACTCTAATACATTGCCTCTAAAAACTCATAAAATCACCCTTAAAGGAACTAAAATGTTTTGTCCTCTTTTTCCATGGACCACGCATATCATACTTACAGGATTTGGACTAGTCTTCACATATTCTTGCATGATTCAATCAAATCACTCACACACACTCAACATTGTATCCTATCAAGAACCTCTCTTTTTTACAATACTCCTATCAAGACCATCTCTTTTTTACAATACTTTCATAGACACAACATCCCCATTAATACTAAACCTACTTTGATACCATTTGATGTAGTCAAGGATAGTGGTCCAAATGGATGGAAACATTTTTCTTATGTTCAACACCAAATATATACCTACAAGAGTTAAAACCATCCAATATTAACGTAGGAAACAACTCATATTCATGATAACAAAAAGATGTGCTCAATAGTAGAACTATTTTTACCCATTAGAATAGTGAAATTTTCACAATAATATAAATATATTAAAAGAATCTCTTTGCAAGTATTCAACACCTAGATATGCACATAAAAGTTTTCCCATACATGCATTAAATATTTCTATAAAAAATAGGCTAGAGTTTCTCTTAGAGATTAAAACAAAAATTACATCTATGAACACTAAAAATTAACAAGATATTATAAAATTATTTTAGATCAAACATCAAAGTTTATTATAAACATTTACACTTAAATACTTTATATTTCTACCCAACAACATGTATGCAATATTCTATGAAATTTTAGATAGAGTTTGTCCTTGTAAATACAACATTTATAACCTACAAATTTACTTATTCACATGCTACACCATAATAACCCAATGCCTATAACATATCCCACACACTAACAAACTTTAGTCTCCATAATTTAGCTTCCTAAAAACCAAAAAGTTACATATAATAACTCCACGCTACTTACTACATATCAATCCTCTGTTTGGAAGTTACCTTTCATTCATTTTCAAACAATATTAATAAGTTTCCCTCCTCTCGTTAGACTGTCAAAATCAAGAATGCAAGTATGGGTAAATTGTAACTCCTCCACTAAAGGGAATCTAATTCACCAACTAAAAATAACTTAGAGTTGGGGTACCCTCACACATGTGATATATACTCTTCCATAACTCCTCTTACAACCACTAATAATAGATTAAGTAGGGTGTTTTGTTTCTAGGAGCCAATTTTGACACTTGTCAAAGACACCTTTTGAATGTAACACTTCATATATGACACATAACAAATACTTCTACATGTCATACAAGTTTTCATATGTAACCCCTATTGAATAAAGCATCACAACTTGTCATTAACCAACTTACATGTGGAAATAAAGGATCTCCATGATTTCCATAAGTGACACATCCCAAACTATATGAGAGATAATATATAAAATTAATCAATATTGAAATCCCTAATATTTTCTACACCATATGATCCCAAGGCACTCATCCATGAATAAAATACAAAGAACTTTAGTTTTGGTTGATGTTGATTGCTCAAACCTCAAGATTCTCCTACATCACTTCCTAATCAAGGGTCCTTCACCATTTAATTTGATATGATAGAAAGAGATGACATAGAAACAAATCAATATAATTTGAATAATTAAACACCAAACTCAAAATGAGATGAAATTGAGTTAATGAAATTATTATTTCAACACTTATTTTGTAAGATATTTTTTCTTGTATTTCCAAAACCTTGTTTACTTGTGTAGAAATTGAATTGATGGGTTTTTAGATTTAATGAAATCACAAAGCTTTGTTGGGTTTCCCTACATTGAAGTTTCATGAACCTAGTTATGATTGCAAACATGAACATACACATACCTTATGCTATTACATAATGAGAAGTAAAATAGTAAAAAATTAGATTAAGATTTTGTCACATAATTCTCATAGATTTTTATCATACATTGTGTTTTCGTGAGTCTCTATCTTTTAGATATTTTGTGTATCTTATATGAAATGGCTAATAATTTTGTTTTTAAACCCCTTACAACATTATATGGTTATTCAAGGGTGCACAACATTGGGATTGTAATAAGATAATCATTAGTATTATCATCTTTTGGAAGGTTTTATAATACATTTAAAAACAATTAACCTAGTTCTACATGACAAGAGATTCATTTCATCATGGGTGCTCCAAAATTTTAATAATTTATCAGTCTTTGTCTAACCTATTTTTTATACAAAGATTTATTAGGTAGGATTTTAAGGCAATGATAGGAAGTCTATTTTATTTTAGATTTGTCAACTTTTGTTTGTATAGTATATTTTATTTTAATGATCAATTTTAGTATATAATATATTAAATTTCCTTTCCACATTGTGTATCATACTTATTTTAAGTTTACAATTTTACTTGACAACATATGTTGAGAAGGATAAGGTAAGTTTATTACTTTTGGTTCTATAGTTATGAATAATAAATTGTTTTATATTTTTATATTTTGATTTTTCTAATATATGAGCACTTCCCTATCAAAATTCATAATCATAGAGAATCACAATATGTGACATCACTAGAATATTGTTCTAAACTACATTAAAAAGATAATTCCTCAAAAATATTATTTTTAATACTAAAATAATTTAATTTTGATTATAAATAATACTTTAATATTTGTAATTATAAAATATCCCATAAATACAATTATTTAAAAAAATTGTAAGCTAAATTGACATTGTATTTCATACTAATGATCTAAAATTTATTGATATTTATAAATAACTGAGATCAAACTCTCAATATTACTAAAGATATTTTATCTTCATTATTGGAACTCTATAAGGCCCACAAACTTGAAGCTTCATCATCAAAGTCCACGCAACCCTCATTATTACGAACTTTCACATTCCTCTCATTATCACATGGTTAATCCTTTACTATATTGTTTCTTTACACATGAAACATAAGAGTTTGATCAAACTCTTTAATGGGGAAATTTTTACTAGAAGGCCACTTGGACAATTATAGATTTTATCTTCATATTATGAGTACATACATGCTTCAATATTTTTCTAATAAATATATTCTTATTACTTTAATTGATAGAGCACTATAATGCTTTGATTCATTTCATGTTTATCATATTTTATAATGTGCTTTCATATAGATTACTTTACTTCTCAACCTATAGTGTGCTTTCATAGTGATTTCAATCTCTCAACCTCTAGTTACTATTCTTGAGAATATCTTATGGACTTGTCTATGATCTCTAATAACACATAATCTAAATAGATTCCCATAATTATTCTTCTACTAGAATGCTTGGTCTTAAGGAGTTTCCATTGATGGGGAGTGTTCATGACAATGACTGCTGGACTAATAGTTATCTCATTATTGTATGTCATTTGGGTATATTTTAATTCTTCTTTTATGTAATTCTTTCACTTGCAAATAATTATATTATATAATACCTATGTGAAGTGTGTCATGAACTTGGGGGAGGCTAGTTTGAGGAGATGTGGGCTCCAAAAAAAATTTCATAGGACTCACTAAAATTATTAATATTTGAAATGCTAGGATTATAAATATGACAATATGAATTTCATTTAGTCTAGAATGCATGGTATTCATTTTTTCATATATATTTGTGTCCATATTTATCTCTATCAAATAAGACATGTGTTACTGGAGTTCTTCATTTATTCTCTTACAAAAATTAATAAATTATGCTCCCTATTAACATTAAGGGCAAGTGTCAGAATATAATATTATTAGGGATCATACCCTTATAACATTTGCATATTGTTCTAATATAAGGTTATTAAACACTATACTCATTATATAATTTATAAAGCATATACCATTTAATAATTAATAAACAAATAAACATTACAATATTAATTATTTATAAATGATATTTTTGTTGGCAATCACCCTTCCAATTATTTTTCCATCCCTGCTCTTATATTTAAGGAACTTCTCTCTTATTGATAAGATATTCATTTTTTGGAGATTATAGTGAATTGTTATCACTATACATAAGATGCATTATTAGCCATGTGGAAGTGAGGAGAAGTATTTTTTCCAAGTCTACTCTATTAATTCATAGACATAATTATAACTATATTTTGTAATAGAATGCTACTTTATGGGGTTTTTATTTAGAAATATTTTCCTTGTGTATATATTGTGTAATGTTTCAAATTCGTGCATCATGTGATTCTCATTGTATTTATTTTATAATTTATTTGTAATGATTAGTAACCTAAGATCTTAATTTTTGGCATGTCTTCCATACCATTTTATGCTCACACACCTTATCATGTTCCTAGAGCTATCCTATTATATTAGAGACATCATACCTTCTCCATCCTATTGTGTGCTCACATGTCTTATCATGTTCTTGGAGCCACATTAAGAATACAATGCCTTCCTTAGATTGCAATTGTGTCTCTAGTGTTACATTTTCCTTAGACACTAGCGAAAATTTTATATTATGAACCTTGATGGTTATCTCTAGTTCATGTGCTTTACATACCTATCATGAATATTCTCCTACTTATTTTTCACATAATACTATATGCCACTTATTACTTGAATTTACAGATGATTTATGTGCTTCTATGCCTACATCCCATTAGATTACGTTTAGTTTTCATGTACTATTTTATTCTATCCTCCAATTCCTTGCACACTTTGTGTTGGAGTTGATAGTGAACCCTACAACTCCCAAAAATCACCTCCAACCAAAACACCTATCACATATGAAGAGAAAAATTCATTAATATGTTCATGCAATCTTGAGAATAGATAATCCAAAAAAGTGTCTGATTGTGTAATGAATTAATCTGAATCGAATTAATGATTAAAATGAATGATAATACATATAAAATAAAAAAGAAAACACTAGATGAGGATTTGATCAGATTGTGACAAGTGTCTTAATCTCATGCAATGAGACAACTTGACCTATATTTAGCCCAATCTAATTAATAAAAAGGAACTTCTAAGTTTAGCTTAAGTGAATAAATTTAGAAGGGACTTAATAATTAATTAATGATTAATTAATTATCAAATGATGTCCTAATTACTCTAACACCCCCCTTAAGATCAACTTAGGGAGAATCTAGAAAACCTTTATGAAGAAGGAAATGATGGATGCATGGATGGGTCCTAACTACAAGCCCTGATGAGGTACCCATGTACAAACAAATGAAATCTCTCATAACTAGAGAAGAGGAGAAAACCAAATGGGAAAAACTCCTCTCTAAAAGAGAATGAAATAACTGCACTAGTGAAAGAAGAATAGAAGGAGGACTCAATGTGACCCCCAAGGACCACTTCTATCACCCAACTACAATAGATGTATCCTTGATAAAAAGGAGAAAATGAGGATATGAATCCCCCATAAAGAAAGAGCTTTTGGACCAATGATGAACGCTTGAAGATAGAATATGATCCACCGTTTGCAAAAAAATTTCTCCCCTTAGGAAGAAACAAATCTACTGGTGATTGGAGAAGCCAATCCAAAAAGATGGGTGAATCAAGAATCCAAATCCAAATGATGTGTGTCTCTGAAAAGTCTCAAGTGTCTACATGTCAGAAAGAGATGATGTCATTCCAAGATCTTGTGAAGATTGATGGAGAACAAGCTGCAAAGGCGATGAAGATGGTACGTCAACAACAATGATTTTTTTGTCAATAAAGAGGAGATGAGTGTCCTCAAAGTAATTCTCCAAATCTATAATATAGGACTCTACAAACAAGAATGATATGTTTGCAAGATACAAATCCCAAGTAGCTATGTTTGGAAGAAGATGAAAGTCATACTACACTGAATCAATAGGGTCCAAAGATGTGGCAATACCAAGTTGATTAAGAAAAACAAAAGATGGTGATGAATGTTACACCCCAATTGTGTAATTACTATTTACTATTACTATGTAGGGTAAAATGTGAATGTAATGTGAATTTCGAAGATGAATAAATTGTGTTTGCACTTTGTTATCAAAATAATTATGAATAAATGTTATCTCATTTAGCAGTATGTGAAATGAATGGTTATTGAATTGATATTCTAACTATGGAAATGTATTATGTGTAATGCATATTTTGCTGAATAGTTGACTACCTTGGGCATATTTTGAGAATGTGGATGCAGGTATATGTTCATTCCTCTAGGTGAAGGGGAAGTATCACTTAGGAGAAGATCTTAGTTGGGTAACCAATAACGTAACCTATCCGAGCTTAAACACACCACAATAGAATAATTGAGTCAAGATAATATGTGTGAAGTAGGTAAGTCATCCTTAGTTTGATGTGTCTGCATTAGTAAGGGTCTTGTTTACTATTGAGTGCATTATAGGGTGATCTTATCTGTTTGAGCTTGTGAGTTCCTTCCTTATGTTATTGTGCTTGTTTGTGTGGTTGAATGAGTATTGGGATATATATATGCATATGTCGGCATACACGTACGATGGATATAATGGGATGTTCATATGAGTATGATGACATATGTATAGAGATACATATATGTATATAAAATGATTGATATGACACTATAGTCACATAGGTCATGATCATTCGAATATTAAAGGACTATCATGTTGCTATATATATATTTGTATATATATATAATACACACATAAGCGTAAATGCTTAATAGAGGAGTGTGTATATATATACATACATATATATATATATATATAATATATATTATTATGTGAAGATTATCTTTTCGTATTCTTTTGTATATCAAATGAATACATACTTGACTGGCATGAGATTTGTATATATATACATGTACACATATATATGATTTAGCGTTAATGATAACTATTGACATATATATGTGTGTGTGTATATAGGTACATATATAAATATATGTGGAAAACATTTAATGTTACATATATATATATGTGTATATATATATATGCATATATACATATATATATACATACATATATACATATATAAAGACATATATAAATATATATACATATATATATAATGAAGATTATATATATGTATGAACTGATTAGTTTTATATGCGAATATATATGAAAATGATGTTAAATGATTTATGATATATATACATATATATATATCAATATTGAAGAACAATTTTGTGTATATATATTACTATGGTAATATTATAGCAAACATATATAATAACATATATATATATATATAGTGGATGCATTATAAATGTGGATGCAACCATAAAGAAAAATATGGCATGATAAAAGCGAGCATATAGAAGAATGCCTTAACCTGCGTAGGGTGTGGATTAGTTTGAAGGCATACTTAAATGTTGCAAGGGAATATAGCACATGAGTAAAGCGCTTAGGTTAGAGTCACAAGAATTTAAAATACAATGCCCATTATATTACGCTACCTTGCATAATATATCTGTAGCACTTCAACTTAAGTCCAAATCAGCAAAATGAACCAGTTCATTGTGCCTATGACCAACATGTGGATAGGATGGATCAGTGCACAACTTTAGCTATTTAAATTGAATAAAATGCAAAGTATTTGAAGGATGTTTTATATGCTTTGAAATCTATTATCATAGATAACTTGGAGGCCAATTTAATAAACTAAATCAAGGCCGAAGTATGATAAAGATGTGACTGCATTCTTTAGCTGCATTTTACTCTTATTGTCTATGAAAGAAGAGTTTATAATCTACAAACAGAGAGAAACCATTAAGTTGATGTCTAATAATAGAATAAGTCGACGCCTTTTATGGGAAGCTCATGGAATTAGTAAACTATAAGTGCCATATTATTTTGCATACACCAACATTTGTAAAGGCGTGCATACATGTTGACGACTTTGTCAAATTGTTTTATTAAGTGAATCTACTCAAACAATGACTTAGTCAATATAAACTTGGTGGCACATATTTGATATTGACTGTTTCTGATATGAAGGAAACTGTGCCATCTCTACAAGTGAATAATGATGCTTGACGACACCTTTGAATCCTTATATTTGTAGATGTCCATTATGAAATGTAAACTAAATTCTATCATGTGGAGATTTGAATTAGTCTCTAATTGTCGTCAATCAATAGGTCGATCTGTAGCTATTTAAGCTGAGTATGTACTTACATATTTGCCACCTTTTAGATGTGATATATGTGTTGTTGTGCATGATTTCTACTATCATAACTCATGCCTAAACTGTAGGCTAAGTAGTTACCAAATTGTTGTATAAATAGTGAAGCTAGTTCACTTGTTTGGGACGCTTATTCTTGAAGCAAGTTTCTGCATTCTATTTACAATTCTATCTGTAATATTCTGCTTAATGCAGTGAGTGAGATATTTGAGCATTAGAGAGAGATTATTATTATTATTATTATTATTATTACTATTATTATTATGAGAGAAGTATTTTCCAACTTGTGAGATAGTTGATATTGATACTTTGTTGGAGGATCAATACCAAGCTAGTTCTTGTTCTGGAAGTGTTGTGTTTGCAGCCAGTCAATTGGAAAGCTTATCACAAGCATGAGGATAATCTTTGTTTGTTTGTATTAGTTTTGAAAGAGTTATTCTTGTTTGTTTTGAAGTCTAAATTATGGTTACATGCATTTAGAGAAAAATATTGTTTAATTTGAAAGAAAGTAGAAGTTGCATATATTATTTGTGAAATGCTTGTAATTACTCCATAATAGGAGGATTATGTTTATCATAATTGTATTACATACTAGATATGAATAAAAATGAGAAGCATAGGCTTATTCATAGCTTAAACCCTTTTAGTCAAAGAGGGGGTAATCTCGAATGGAATCATATGTTGTTATGACAACTCTTCGATTAAACATAGACAAGCTTAAGGAAAAATCATAGCTAGATATTTATTTATGCTATATGGCTAGTAGGTTACTCTTGGGATTATTATCCAGTGAAGAGAGTGAACTAGTACTTTGCTTAATGAGTTGTGTTACCTTAGGTTGTGTTAATGAGATAGGTTATCCTAGGGGGTAGCTTGCTTATGGAGAGGGATTGCCTAAGTATAGATATAATGGCCTTAAGTCAAAATGAGCTTGCTATAGTGTGTAAGTGAATAGTAGACCATCACTCAAAGTACTGAGTGAGAATACTTTGGCCAAAGTAGTGTGATTACCCGGGGCTCCATTGCCAGTTCACCGTGTCTATTTAAATGCATGAGGGCTACCTAATGTAGGTTATAAATCCTAGTCATTTAGGGCACAACACTAAGCTCAAAGTGGTATGTCATACAGGGTTACCCAACCAATCTCTTCATCGAAGGGTAGGGCCATCTATCATTGATAGATGTAAGGTGGACCACATATGAGTTTGTGGTTGGCAAAAAAGCACTTGAGTGATGCTTCTCCTCCTCAACAGGTGACATGAGACCAATGTTTTGAAAGGTGGATTCCTAGACCATCTATATCTTATGCTCTAAAGCTCAATGGAGTTGTGTTTGTAATTGTGTAAATTCTTGGAATATTGTAATTTGTGAAATTATTATATTGGAATGGAATCCTTACTGAATATTGTATGATATCTATGTTTGGGAAGATTTGTATAATTACTTTGGAATGCAATGACAAAGTGGAATTTGTGTTATTTCAATTATGAATGTAATTTACATTATTGGAAGAAAAATTTGTATTGCTATGTCATGGCATCGTGTTTTATTCACTTAAGGTGAAAATATTGGAAATTTTACTATGAAGAACATTGGGGTTGTTACAATGAAGTCTTGATCTAAAGAGTGGGAACATGAAGAGAAGTCTGTGAACCATCAGAACATGTAAGACCTGCGACATACTCAATCTCCTCTAAAGTATCATCATCAAAGGGTAATCAATCTGTATTTGCAAGAGGAATACAATAACTTGTAGTAGGATCCTCTAGGTATGGAGAGATATGAGGGTCTCCATGGATCTCCCAAAGTCAATTCCAAATCATGTGGGGACAATCAATGTCAATATAGCACACATAGTGTCAAGATCAACACTAGAACATATAACCCCTATAACATGATCATTGATGATACCCCATGTTGAATAACTCCCTAGTGTGTCTAGTGTAGGTATGATTCCATACAAATAAGGAAACAAATCAAGCCACCTGAGATGTGTCAAGATGTCATTTCACCAAGACTCATAGTTATCCTTTATCAAGATAACCATAGAAGGATGAACATAAAAGCCCATGATACTTCCAAAAATGAAATAATCATATACTAGTATCCTTAGTACATATAAAGAAGATCAAATGAAGTCATCTCATGCAAATGGATCCTTTCCAGGTGTCAAGATGTCAAAGTAATTGATAGAAATGTGAAATCACAAAAAAAAGAATAAAATGTATCTGGGGTGGATTTTGGAAAAAGTGCATGATTGGATTTGAAATACCTTTCTAATGCTGCTAGAATCGTGAAAATCAAAGATACAGGCAAAAAATTATGAGCTTGGAAGTGAAAAATGAAGATTTGACTTTAAATGAAAATAAAATAAACTAGGAGAAAAATTTGATGATGAGACCTACATCAATGAAAAGTGCTCGAAACCAGATTCTTGGCAATATCTTGTTTTCTCGATTTCATCATCATAAGCCTAAGTTATGGTCAAAAGAAAAAAACTTCTCCTTTAGGGCCAAAGGGGCTAGGAGGGGCAAGGCGTGGTCATATGACTATCCATATGATTGAATTCAATGAATATTCCACTCACTTGTAAAAATTTGTTGGTGATCAGAAACTTATAAATTTATCGATATATTCTTCCTTTTGTCAAAATATTTTGTGGTGTGGCCAAAAAATTGAAGAGGGGGCTGATTTTTTGTGAAACAACCATGTTTTCAGGTTTTCTTTCCTATGTCAAAGTTTTTATGCTCGCCATCGTTGGGTGAAAAATATTGTTGCCAGTTGATTTCAAGGTCAATTCCCACCAATAGTATTTCAAGATGGCTGAAAATTTTGCTGTGAGAGATTGAAGCCGAGAAAAAATGAAATAGCCGAGCAAGAAGTAGTTGGGAGGAGACGAGACCTTGGTTAATGCCACTAATGCCTTGCAGTTGGTGTGAGTTCTATAGGGTAAAAGCACAAACTTGTGTCACACTTTCGACCAACTAAAAAGTTTTGAGTGAAATGGTTTTTCCTGAAACTAAATGGCACTTGGAGTTTCAAGTGAGACATTTTCGCCAGAAACTAAATATTTGAATTTTTCCATTTGTCGCTTTAAAATGTGACTCAATTTGTATGTAAGTTTTTGATTGAAAAGGTTTTGAGCGAAAGTGTTTATGTCAAAAGCCTTTGAATTGAAACTATCTATGTGGCATCCTTGTTGGCAGCCACCTCATCTTTTTTCAAAAAATTATGAAAATTTCCACTTGAACATGGTATTTCTTCAATCAGAATTATTTTAAAAATAAAAATAAAAATACCTTTTAGTTTTAATATATATATTTATTTTAAATAATCCAATTAGGTTGTTAAAATAAAAAAATGAGGTTGATTAGAAATTAAAAATATACTAAAACATATATATTTTTTTGAAAAACATATGATGCACTAGAGGAGAGAATCCTCTTCAAAAGTGTATAATTTATTTTTTGAAAATGATAAAAAATTTAGGGAAAAATAAAAAAGTTATATTTGTTCTTTAACGTCAACTCAACATCACTTTTTCCTAAAATTTTCAACAATTCAAAATATGCTCTTAAATTTTAAAAAAAATATTAAAACAATTTTTTTAAAATTTGAAAAATTACACGAATAAACTTCATCAAGAGTTCTACATTTCATTAATTTACATCATTTTGAAATTCAAAACATAAAGACCACTTTTATTTGGTCAAATTGAGATTTTATTTTTTTAAAAGGGGTAAAAACTTTATTGAATAGCACCACAAAGCATTACATCAAATCAAAAGAACCACAGCCCCAGAACCCTTCCAGTGGCCGACAACCCAGCAAAACAGAGATAGACAAACCAACTACATACTCCTGTCTTCCTCCAGTAACCAATCCAAATCCTGTCGCATCTCAGGAGATACCTGTCTCCACTCCTCAACTTTCCAACTATCATCATGCTCTGAAGCCCACTTGGCCAAACAATCAACAACTCGATTCCACTCCCTCAAAATGTGAACAAAGGACACTGCCTCCAACATAAAGCTGACCTGAAGAATCCGTTGTACTACAAAATCCAACTTCCAATTAATATCAAATAACTTTCGCTCATTCACCAAATTAATCAAAACCTACGAATCTGCTTCACAGATAACCTTTCTCCATCCCAGCGCAAGAGCCCGCTCGACTGCAAAAAGAATCGTCAATCCCTCCATATAATTAATTGTTTGGATCCCTTCATGAACTGAGAAAATAAAGACAATCGAACCTGTTGAGTCTCTTCCAATCCCCCCAATCCCAGCAAGCCCATGATTACCTCTAGAAGAACCATCAATATTTATCTTCAGAACACCATCTGAAGGAGGTAACCATCTCCCCACCCATTGAACTCTTTGCTTCCCATGCCTATGGGACCTACTACCACTAGCAGTAGACTGAATATCCTGGAGACCCAATCGCTCCACCAGCTCAGCATCGCCTTTCACTAAAGGATACACAACCTCACTCTTAGCCACAACTAATTCTTGAATCATTCCAAGCATACACCACCACACTTGTTGAACCACCAACTTCTCCCCACAGAAGATCCTATGATTCCTCTCAAGCCAAATCAGCCAAAGGAGAAAGGTAGGCCCAACATACCAAACGTCTTCCAAAAGGAGGCCATAGAGGGAGGCCTACCCTACTATCCCAAAACTCAACTAGAGAAGAAGCATGCACATAGGGGAAATTCCAAACTCCCCACCAAATATGCCAAAGGTGCATAGCAAAGGGACATCAGAAGAATAGGAGTGAAGAATCTTCCTTCCTCCTTATTCCCACACATAAGCTCAGATAGAAGGCCCCTGGAATCCACGTTTATGAATGTTGTCCCATATTAAGCACCTATTCCATTCTAACATCCAAACAAAGCAATTGCATTTTGGCCAAGAGAGCCTGTTCCACACCCTTCTCAACCAAGGAACCTCCCCTCCAGCCAACTTTTGAGCCAAAAGAACCTGATAACTAGAAGCACCTGAATAAACCCCCTTTGGACTGTGGGTCCAAGCTAGGATATCCTCTCCTGGGAGAGAACTACAACACCTGCTATATAGGATGTTATGAAGCTCAACATTCCTTCCCTCTAAACCAAAATTTGGCCACTATGAGGGACCCTCCCAACTAGCCACCTCTAACTTCCCCCTGAAAGAGATAGATTTGAAGTCGCTCACCCTAGCCCAACTAGCCTCTAGAAATATCTGGCATAGAGGAACCAAGTTGGGGAACTGAGAGAGAAGGGGAGGGAAACCATCCCAAGAGTCCAACCAAAAAAGAGCTTCAGTGCCTCTCCTGTAGATCCAAAATAGACCTTCCTTGATAAGCTTCGCTCCCTTCTGCTGGGTATTCCAAATCACTGAACGTTTTCCCTCCAACGGATACCTAGGGAGATCATGTCGAGGGATCCCTAGGAGATACTTATTAGATAAGATCTTGGCCCAACTCTAGTCCTGCTCTACACACCACCTCTAGAACAACTTAGCTGCCACAACCACCCTAGACAACGCCGATTGCCGAAGACCCAGACCACCAAACTGCCTGGGGCTGCACACCGCATCCCATCTAACAAGGCTCCATTTGGAAGAATACAAACTACCAGCCCATAAAAATTGTCTTTCTAAAGAATCCAACTCCTTTAGAAAACCCATCGGAGCCACCTGAAGCATGCACCTGTAGGTCGAGAGAGCCTGCACCACCGACTTAAGAAGCTAAACCCTTCCAGAAAAAGAAATCAATATATGGGTTCAATGGTTAACTTTTATCCAGAACTTATCAATAACACTCTGCCAAGAGCCTTTGGGAAGTCTACCCACAGATATAAGGATACCCAGATAAGTCAAGGGGAGAGTTCCAACCCGAAACCTCAAGATATTCACAATCCTCCTCTGAATGGGAACCGGGGTATTGAAAAAGAAGATAGAATATTTATCTTCATTAATCAATTGACCTAAAGCTAAGAGGTAAACATCCAACACATGCCTCAAATTAGTAGCTTCCCTAACAGTAGCCAACCCCATCAAAGTAGTATCATCAACAAAATACAAATGAGATTGCGAGGGTAAACCTCCCCCCCATTTCCAACCCTGGATGAAGCCCAACTCCACATTTATTCTCATCAAGCGACCAAGACCGTCAACAAGAAATAAGAATAAGTACGGGGACAAAGGATACCCTTGTCTCAATCCCCTAGAAGCACCAAAATGCTTAGAGTGACTTCCATTTATTAACACCGAGAAGGAGATAGATGTAACACAACTCATAACCCATTGAATCCACTCTTCACAAAATCTGAAAGCAACCAAGATCTTTCACAAGAAAGACCACCTCACCCTGTCATAAGCCTTAGCCATATCCAGTTTAATGAACATGGTCTTCTCGTGGGAGCAATCCATTGAATGAATGGTCTCCGTAGCAATAATAACCCCATCAAGAATTTGGTGACCCGCCACAAATCCACTCTGTTTCTCAGAAATCAGAACTTTAAGCCACTTCTTCAGCCTTTCAGCCATTAATTTAGAAATTATTTTATAAACCACATTGTAAAGAGAAATAGGTCTAAAATAAGTTAACCTATCAGCCCCCTCACACTTGGGGATGAGAGAAAGGAAGGTGGAATTCAAAGCACACAACATCTGCTTATTCCTTTGGGATTCTTGCACAACCACCAAAAGGTCCAACTTTATGATATCCCAAAATTCTTGAAAAAATTCAATCAAGAAACCATCAGGGCCAGGAGCTTTTCCTTTCTTCATCTGAAACACAATCCCCTCCACCTCCTCTAGGGGTATCTCCCTCATCAACTACTCATTCATCTCCTTGGAGACCAATTGGGGAAAACACAAAAGAACCTGAGCTTCCTCAACGGAGTCCCCTTGCAATTCCTCACAGTATAAGAAGCAAAATACTGGGATGCTTCAACAGAGATTTCTTGAAAAGAGACAAGACGCTCCCCCCTATCATTCACCAGACCAAAAATGGAATTCCCATGCCTCCTATCCTTAACCGAGTTAAAGAAAAAAGCAATGTTTTTATCTCCTTCTTGTAGCCATTCAACTCTTGCCTTTTGCTTCCAATAGACCTCCTCTCGTAATTCACATTCCTCAACCACTTTTAAAGTACGGGCCTCCTCTCTCAAGAGCTCCTTAGAGACCCCATTCTCCCTAATCAGCTACGTTATCTTATTCAACTCCTCCTGAGCAACAACCTTATCCTGAAAGATGTTGCCAAAGCACTGTTGATTCCACCTCTTAAGCTGATACTTAACATGTTGAAGAAGCTTAGCAACAGTGAACATTGTCGTACCAAAAGCAGGGCGACCCATCCTCCACCATACTGCAACATGGTAAAAAAGAGTAGCATCTCGTAACCACATCAATTGGAACTTAAATGAGGGGGATCGAGGCACTCCAGCTAAAATAATCCTAAGCATAATGGGCCAATGATCAGAACTCCTCCAATCCAGAATTTCAGAGCAAGTAGACCAGGCACCGTTGATCCAGTAACAAGAAACCAAGAACCTATCCAACCACTCGGCAACACAGTCCTCACCCACCCTTCTATTGTTCCATGTGAAACACCCATTACCAGGCTTCACATCAATTAAATTTAATGATGCAATACTATCCTGAAGTAACATAGCATACGCCTCCAACCTTGCAATTCCACCCTGTCAACAATGGCATTGAAGTCTCCAACCATAATCCATGGATGATAAGGAACCAAACCACGAACAAATCTAAGATGTGACCAAAGAAACTGCTTACCCTACATCTCAATAGGAGCATAAACATTCGAGAAGAAGACACTTTCTCTTGTCTCAAAGTTAGAGGCCACCAAGGACATAGAAAATCTTGAAGCCATCCACTAGGTAGGGAAAATCCTCTGAGGGTTCCATAAACAAGCTAACCCTCTAGAAGAACCCAAGGCTCTGATACATTGACATTCGCCATATCTCCACAACTTAGGTAAAATACCCATCATATTCTCAACCGATAACTTAGTCTCCTGTAGAAAAAGAATATCAGGAGATTTACTCTTAATTAAATCTCGAACAAATTTTTCTCTAGGGCCACTGTTCTATCCCCTAACATTCCATGAGAGGACAATCATTTCGAGGGGCAAGAGAAATGTGAATCAAGGGTCTTAACTGCACCCAATTCCACCAACGTTTCCCCAACTATCTTAATCTTTTCCATATCCTTCTTCCTACCCAACTTGCAAGACTTCTCACTCACACCTTTCTTTAGATCCTTCTGTTGGATACCCAAGCGTAGAGAGGAAAAGGAACTCCTCCCCTCCTCCACTCTACCTTTCTGGAATTTAGGAGACCCTCCACCAACATTCTTTGCTTCTCCAACAATATAACCCGATCCTTCTTGTTCAACCAAAACCTGATCAATATCCATCCGCCCAACACCATCATCCTGCAAGACATGTATAACCTTTGAAGGAGGTCCATCTTGTCTAGCACCTAGAGCCCCTTGATCCAGATTTATCAATCTCGGGTTCACTTCTTACTGGCTGAGACCGTCCAACACCTCAAACCTGTTAAAAGTGTCCTCATCCTGGATTTCCTTCAATGTCCTTTTTTGCCCTCAATTTCTATTATGAGCCTTGATAGGAACAAATCCTTCCTCACCAGCACCATCACCCTGACTAGGTTCCCTCTCCTTATCAACCCTAGGTGGGTTGCGAGAAGGCTGAGAGGACTGAAGCCCCACTGGCCTAGCCCTAGGGCACCTACGCTGCAAGTGCCCATATTCATGACATAATCAACATCAAAAGGGTAAGGTTTCGTAGTCCAGTTGTTGGACCCAAGTATAGGAACTTGCATTCACTTCCACAGAGTCTGGCAATGGCTTGCTTATATCAATTTCCACACAGATACGGGCAAAATTCATTACCTTTTTGAACTGCGACTGTTGCGAAGATCCAACAGGCTTACTGAGCATTGAGGCCACCAAATGCAACACATCCTCGTGTCAACACTCAATCGGAAACCAAGGTAGCCGAACCCAAATCGGTACCTGATTCGCGAGAGCCTTTGTCGAATTGAAACCCACATGCCATGGCTTGATAAACAAACCCACACCTTCAAAAATCCTATTCTGATCAACCATGCAATCAAAGGTGACCATAAAATAATTATTTTCCAGGAGCCTAATATCCATCTCTCCTTCCGGCAACAAGGTCCTCTGAGTCCAGGATTCCAAAAATTGCAACGATATTCTCAAACCCATAAAATTGCAATAAAAGGAGTGCTTTGAATAATATTCAATATCATCAACAAGCATCTCCATCGGGATAACCAATTTTGGTCTCTCTTTGCATATTTCTAAGCATCCATTAATCTTTGCAATTCTAGATCCCCCAGACAACCTTGAACCAATCATCTATGGATCTGATGCAAACAGATTGTTATCGAACATCTTCGCACCCTATGTTGAGGGTTTCGAACCAACCATCGAGCAAAAATCCATAATAGGGTTAGCCTCAGATGATTCCCCCTGAGACATAAGCTTAGCTTTATACCCTTGGTGGGCATGCACCCCCTGAAACTAGAGAACAAAAGGACAACAACACGAGGGTAACAACCAGCTCCCACCGGTTCCACCCATTGTCCACATGCGCAATGAAGAATCTACCTTTGAATGGGATGAAACCCCACACTCAAGTGAACTAGTTCACAACCCAAAGGGAGTAAGCTACTCCACGCAGCCAAAGCCAACACCCTACCATGTGAACACAACCCCACATGATCCTAGGGATAGGAAAAATCCTCCCAAGAGGCAGCACACACTCCCTCCACCGACCACCACCGACCACCACTCCAGCGCATGCCCACATCCAAGCACGTCCAAGCACCACCAACACACCTTCCACAGTGCCCCAAGAAAATAACAAAGCAGAGATAAATGAAAACGGCCAAACCTTCACCTAGATCACAACAAATCCGCCCCCCCCCCCCTCTCCTCACACCATCACGCAGACACCAAGCATGGGCTAGGGCACAAACACCCTAGCTCGACTAGCAGAGCTCGAAGATGCCATCAAAGATAGGATTCCAACTTCTCAATCTTGATTCGTCAAATTAAGAATTTTTGTTCGTGATTCCTTTATAAAGTGTGACATAGGTTTGTACTTTTACCTTGCAATAGGGTACAAGAGGTACCTTTCCCTATTAAATGCCCTTTTAATTTTATTTTCTTTTCCAAACCCTTATTTTTTTTAAATTTTTTTCTTCAAAAATGATAAAAAATAGAATGTTTTAAAAAGTGATCATACCTGTTATGCATGAGGAGTAATGGCAGTTGAGGTTGTATGGTCATACAAAAATTCTGTAGATTCTTAGTTGCTATTTTTTTTCAACTTCTTCAAATTTGATGAAACAACAAACAGTCTTTAGGTTTTTGACCATTTTAAACTCAACGATGATGCCCATTTTGCCCTAGGATGAGCCAAATTTTCTCTCAAGGCTAGATCTCTCAAAACTTGAACATGAAGTCATAGATCTAGTGCTTTAATACCATGTTGGAGTTGATAGTGAATCTCATAGCTCCCATAAATCACCTACAACCAAAACACTTATCACATCTGAAGAGAAAAAGCCATTGATATGCTCATGCAACCTTGAGAAAAGATGATCTAGAAAAGCAATTGATTATGCAATGAATTAATTTGAATTGAATTATGATTACAATGAATGATAATCCTTATAAAAGGAAAAAAGAAAACCCTAGATGAGGATTTGATTAGATTATGACAAGTGTCTTAATCTCATGCAATGAGACAAATTGACCTATATTTAGCCCAATCTAATTAATAAAAAGACACTCCTAAGTTTTCTTTAAGTGAATAAAGTAAAAGGGACTTAATAATTAATTAATTATCAAGTGATGTCCTAATTACTCCAACACTTTGTATGCAACCAATTGGAGGGTGTCACATATTTTCACTAATGTTCCTATGCTAAGATTTTAGATGGTGAATTGGACCATATAGAGACTTATCACCATACTTCGCTCAACTACATTGCATGGTCTTGCTTGAAGTGTCATACCACATTATTTCTACCCTTTTCTATTAGTTGTTGGGAGCTAATTGGGTGCTAGTTGGTACAACAATTTATTATCTTGTTATTTAAAGAAATTTATTTATATGTAATTAAATATATAAGAGAATCATCCTAGATCATGTGAAAACAAGGAGAATAAAAGAGTATTCATTTTAGGAAAACATCAATTTAGAGCACTAAAATAAATGCATCTGCATTTGAGTTAGAATATAGGTCTTTGCACACTTGCTTGTTTTCTTCTAACTTTTGAAAGCTATAAGGTTGGTTTGAAAAGGGGGTTATTTGAGGAGAACTTGATCCTCACAATTTGACAACTTCCCTTAAGGTATTTCTAAATATCACATGTTATATCGAAAATTGAGATGAGATAGGTTTTAAAAGTCTATAGTCTACTAGATTGATCTTGAGGGTTACATAACAATTACATGCATCAAATCATTTCCATGAAGCTTATGTTCAGCCTAGAGGGGACTTAGATTCAACCTTCAAAGGATTGAGAGAATCAATTTCAAAGCATTTTTTCATTTGAAGGGTGTTTCTGAGCATTTTTCTACTTTTGTGCCTAGCGTAGACAACACACCATGCTAGTGTCATACGATAATTTATCATTTGAAGGATATTTTTGAGCATTTTTCCACTTGTCACCTTCTTAAGTCAGTGGAAATGACTCAGAATGATTCTACTCATAATGAGGGTTCCCCAAGCCTAGTATAGGTGAGGGAGACTACTTCTTATAGATCTTAGTAACAAGCAATGAAAGCTTAGCGATCAAACAGGTTGGATTTTCAAGGAAAACACTCACCCGAGGTTTCAAAATCTTGTCTGTATTGCTAACAATTCATTGATCCGACCATCTTTGCTATAATTCTCCCCATCCCATAGGGGTAGTCATATGGCTCGAACTTTTGATCAAGAAAGAGATGATCTCTTAGCTCAATTCCAATGGGTTGGTTCGTCAGTCATGTGAGCCAAGCCTACCTACCAACGCGATCAAGGAAGAGATGGCCAATTAGGTGGGAGGTCTAGTTAGGGATGGGTGGGATGACTAAACCCAAATGACTTGTTAGCCTCTTCGTCTTCCCTCCTCTTCTCATTTTTGAATCTTTTTTATTTTGTAGAACTCTCTCTCTTGACTCTTTTGGCTCTCACAACACTCTCTAACAACTACAAATTTTACAACATTCTCTTCAAATTTCTTTTTCTCTTGGCTTTCTCAAGCCTCTATAAGTAATATTATTCCAATTTATTATTGTCATTACAAGCACCTTTATTTCATTATACCATCGAACACCTTGGGATTGCCACAACCCTTATCAATTTATTTTATTTCACTACTTATTTCTAGATGCACTTACAAAAAAATACACACTATTTCTTTTTCTCTCTCTATATCTCGGTTGTTGTGGAGGTGGAAACACCAAAGTAGGGATTTGACTAAGGCAAATCCCCAAACAACCCCAAACATTTTTTTTTCCTTGTTCTTACAGGTATTTTGAAAACACTCAATCACATAGAGGTTTACAAGTGTTTGTTTATTGTTCATTTCTTTTATCAAATTATTTAGATCTTGTCATTTAGTTTATTTCCTTGTATTTTTATTATATATTATTTGCTAGCATGTTTCTTATTTCTAGTTTTGTAGGTTAGTTGGATTGTGAAGTTGGGTTTTCACATTTTCTAGGTTTTTTTTATACACTGTTCATACACACAACAACAAGATGCACTGGCATCTTGGTCAACGACTTCTTCCTTTGAACTCCAAATTCCTCAATATCTATATTTTCCATTTCTATTCTTATAAAGTTATTTTTATTTTATTTTTAATAATTTTGATTAGTTTATTTTTCTTATGCATCTTAGCTAGCTATTTACATTTTTCCATTCAAATAAATCAGTATAGTTTTAAATAAGATTAAAAATATTGGTTTATCTAAATATAATAAATGGAATTTACTCTTAGAGGGACCTTGTTTCCTTTTGTTATAGTAGATTTCCTTCATTACAATCCCATCATCAATTTGGGAGCTAAGTACACTTATCTTTTAATTTAATTTAAAAAAAATAATATTTCAATTATCATTCTCAACTCATCTAATTTACCTAAATTAATTATACTTTATTATTTACACCATTAACTTAAATGAACTCAAAGAGATTTATTCTCTTACAAAAAAATATCTCAAAAAAATATTAAAGAAACATGTAAAATAATTTAAATTTTAAATTTTCATAATATAACTATAATTTCTTTTAATAGAAACAATGAAGTACATAGACATTGACATCTCGACCTTTTGAACAAGTGGATTACAACATGATGAGTAAGTGTACATCTAAACTAGAAGTAGTCCTTCAAGTTACATTGGCATGAATAGGGGGATTAGTTTATCAAAGTCACCTTAGGTTGAACCTAGATTAATTGCACTGCAAAAATTTGAACCTTGGTGTATGATGTAATAAAAGAAGATGCCATTATTCTCACCAATTGTACTCAACCAATTAAACAACAAATCAAAAAACATACCATCATATAAAAGCTTAGATGTAGTCCTTCAATTACATTGGCATGAGTTGGCGGATTAGTTTATCAAAGTCACCTAGGGGATGAACCTAGATTAATTGTGCCTCCAAGAATTTGAACCTTGGTGTATGATGTAATCAAAGAACATGCCATTATTCTCACCAATTGTTCTCAGCCAATTAAACAACAAATCAAAAAACATACCATCATATAAATACTTACAACATGAGTGAACCATTACACCAAATATCCTTGAACTTAAACATTAAGTTTTATTCCTACACATTGCTCCCATCATCACATTCCATCCTTTGCTCCAAAGGTACACAACCCATAAAACATAAGTGTTTGTATGGCGAAAGATATTATACCAAAAGGTTAAAGGAAAATTCTAGATTCTAACCAGGAGATCATAAATAAGAGCAGAAGCCCCCTCCATGGGACCACGCCCCCTGGGTGGGGCAGAGCGTTCCTGTTTGCAGAGGGTGCAAGGGCGCTGGTGGAAAGCGTGACATGAAGGTCAGGAAAAAAACTGCCCAAAAGTTTTGCGGCGATGATTCCGGCAAGTCGTAGACAGCATGTACCTATCTTGGCGTCCCGGTCGGTTGGGCTTCCGACAAAACTGGGGCCTACATTACCCACCTCTAGATAAGCTGGCTTCCCACTCTGAGTTACAATCTAATACCATTCCGTTACTATTCATCAAATAATATTTTCCAAAACAGCTCAACCAAAACTAGTCGGTTAGCATCAAGCGGTTTTGAGGTCGCTGAAGGCGGTTTGGCGTTTTCAAGGCTGTCGACAACCAAAATGATTTCATAGGAACCAGAAATGTTAACGGCTTGCCTTTATGCTCATTTAAAACTAGATATATGTGGGGATGATAAATTTGAAATTAGCAAAGAATTACAGGGTAAAATTGGCTGTACCAAGATTTTTGCCGCTACAGTTGTGCCCAAAAAAACAAGCTGATGAGAATCGCTCGCATTACGGAAAAATTTGGAGCCGATGAATTCGTATGTATAAAGTCGAATTTTAAGCATTTGTGATGGCGGAGAGTTGATGAGGAGGACATATTTTTGGTTGCAAGCATGAAGTTCATGAAGCTTGGATCGAAGCCGGATACCTTTTACAGTGAAGATGGTGTCAGGTACGAGGAAATAAATCTTTGAATGTTCTAAATTCTGAAGAAAAGTGCCTCATGCTGCGAGACTTTTGCCGCCATGTTTTAGCAGCTATTGTTAGAATTGTGGAAATGTTTTCTGTATGCATTTATGTTCGCTGCGTGAGAAAATGTTTTTCTTTTCGAAATATTGATGCGAAATGACTATAGTACGAGATTGTCAGGCGAGTGAAGAGATTTGAATCTTTTTAGGTTTCTATTTCTCAGTGTTATTGTTGAATTTTTGGTAAAATTTGCAGTATTAATGTGACAAGCGGCATCAGAAATGATTTGTTGTGTTTGTTTTTGAGGCACACCGCACGCTTGAACTCAAATAGTATTCTGTATTTGTAAGGATTGCTGCATTTCCGAAAATACGAAGAAATCATAACATGCACCGTGTGTTTGGACACGTTTTGAGGTGATTTGTTGCCGTATTTCTATTTTCAAGTGTTCTAAGGTAGGACATGCAGTTTAGGTGCTTTCAAACGCTATTATTTTTCGTTGCGCCTTTAAATTTTTAAATTCTGACAACTTTTTAAAGGCTAGTTGTTTCATATAATAAAGATTTAGGCATAAAATATGGCAATTCTTTAATCGCAATGCGTGGAATTGCGATTGCGCTAGTTCTTGTTTAGGAATAAATCTTTTCTGTCTTTTAGCACGCTGAGACGCCAACCTCAGACACAAAATAAGGATGGTTTCATGCAGATTGATATGATCTGAAACAGGAAAAGTTAAATTTACATAAATGTCACATGGAATTTCATTTTTCTGTTTTCTCAAGTACGTTCAAGGGATCTATTCAAAATAATCTTTCCTTTTCTGAGTTTGTTTGAGGTATCTTCCGAGTGCTAGGACCCCATACGATTCGGTAACTCCGGGATATATTTGAAGCCTCTTTACAGTAGTCAGTAGTAAAGAAAGGGCTTTACCATAGCTGGTTTCAGGATCTAGTTTTCCTTGCCATTGTTAGTTGACTCTTCCGTGGACGCTGCCTTCTTAGATTTCATACTTTTCTCAACCAAAAAAAGCTGATTAACTAACACCCGCCCACCGCCCGCGGCCCCCCGCTGCCGGCCACAGCAAAAGCAAAGCTCTAGGGTATATTCGAGATAACTGATTTGTCGGAGATTTACTTTATCAGCAACATGAAAGGATTCATGTGAAGGATGATGACCGTAATCTATGAAATGCAGCTATAATCTAAAATATTGGAAATGAAGCACAAAAGAAAGAACATCTCAGAAGAGGTCTCAGAGCAGTATAAAACAATAGACAAAAAATACTGAAATGCCCAAAAGGGGCTCTTTTTGGATGCTTAACTACTCACAAGTGGAGTATATCAAATTTCTAAGGAATTGTTCCTCATCTGTGGATTGTATCAACCTAGGCCACAAGCTGTTTAGCTATTTGTTATAACTTATAGCTGCAGATCATGATTGTATTGGGAATCCCATCTCATGTACAGTATGCTTTCTTACATTATCTTTTCTCTCAGTGCACATTTTCTAGACAAGATTCTTTGTAAGGCACATCCATCAGTGAACGATTGTGCAAACACGAGGAAGACAACATCAAACTCAAGAGCATGGATCATTGAAAGGAAGTTCAATACTTAGTTTGACAAACTGCTTCTGTTGCTTTGTGGAATTTGTACGGATAGAATTATGTTGCAGGAGTGTACAAATTACAATTAGTTAGTTTGTATATTTAGATGCTCTATCAACAAATGGATACGATGCAAGCATGCAGCTCAAGAAGTTTCAATATATTTTAATATTTTATTACTTAACGGAAGGAATGACAATTATAATTGAAAGAACATAGAGCACGAGAACTTATCCTATTTGCAAAGCTCAACTTTCTAAATTGTCTGTTAATGAGAAAATTAATCCTCTCACCTTGATAACATCAGAACTACTCATGTAAGCAAGTACAGCAGATTTAGGAACTGTTACGCTAAGTAAAATTATCAAGTGCTTTAACTACAATATTTTTTTGGTAGTAATTGCTGGTGCAGGTGCTAGGCAAGAATTGTGGTACCATATTACAGTGCAGCACTGTGCTGTGGGATTTTTTTCATTGCTGGTACAGGTACTAGGCAAGAATTTCTGATTAAATAAGCCCTATTCTTTATTTTTGTATTAATGTTGTGAAGTGTATCTATCATCTCTCCATGGTTGCCACATCTCCTATGGCAGCTACCAGTGAAGGTGTGGTTTTAGTGATGCAATTCTTGTGGACTGGATTGCCGCTTGAACACAATTTTCTCATGGGTGGACTTGAAGTCTTCCTGGAGAAGTAGAGTCAAATTGATACCAATAACAACATTGCCACCATTCCTTTGGTTGTCTCTATTTGAAATAGTATACCAAAAAGAGGCATGAACAATATTGTTGCTAGTAGTAGCCTTGAAGCTGCAACCACCAAGATCGCTTACATAGAAAAGAACAAAAAGGTAAGGAGCTGACTGTTGATCATTTGTCAGGTAAAATTCTTGGAGCCTCTTCTATGATCATATGGGGACACCTCACCAGACTTGCGGGGTTCATTTAAATTGAGAGGGAAACTATTTTCATTACCAAGGTTTAAGCATTAATTCATCATGCTGACAATTTTTCTCTTGGGACGGAGAACATAAGGCCTCTTGAAGGATCCTATTGTTCTCAATTCCAATATGGAAAAAAATTCAACATTAAAGGATTCATCTATCAATCACGTGGATAGAAATGCTTTAAAAATAACTCTTGGAACTCTAAGCTTTCCTACGTTTTTTTTCAAACTGAGTACAACTACGTGAACATGTTACCAAGAAGCAATGCTTCTCTAGTCCATATTGGCTCTATTTAATGGGATTCAGATGGTTCTTAGCCTTCCGATGTTTTACAACAGTTTTGATAGGTGTTGGTGTGAGATTGTAACTGCCATCTGGAGATGCAAGAGACCATGTGCCTTGTGTCTTCATTGGGTCAGTTTCTGTAGCTAAACGATCACCTATATAACTGTTCATTTAGCACACTTTTGGCATCTACCTTATGTTTTCTATCAAAATTGAGTTAATCCACTCTAGATTGCACCTCCATATTTTGGGAGGCCTTTAGCTCCTTAGAATCCTTATTTATAAAGGAGAGTCATACGCCTTAAACCTTTTCTTCTAAGTACTCATCCAGCCATTCTTTGTACATTATGTACTCAGTACTTGATATAGGCTTGCAACTATCACTTTCTCTGCCTCTTTTATAGCTGAACAAGAAGTTTGATTCCATTACTTTTAAACATTGACAATGAGTGCTTGCCCTTCCTTAGTCAGCTGATATTTGTTCTTATTCTACTTGAACTTCCAAACACAAAATCATGCAGCATTGTACACAACATTGTCAATAACCTTCACCGAAAGAGCAAAGGTGATTTTGCTTCTAATGAATTTCAAATTTGAATCCTTATTCAACCAGCACAATAGATATGGGCAACTGTTTATATATTCCCAATCCAAGCCTATGTATCAATTCTTAAGCAACCAAATAAAATTGTAAATTAAAATAGAAAATTTGCTTATTTCTTCTTGCTTTTCACATTTTGATGTTGTAAGCCTTTCCATCCTCCATTTAATTGTTGTTGTTTTGGCTGCCACTGCTGTTCCCTTTAATGATGAGCATGTCACTTTGTCATCCACATTGGAAGTTCTACCTAGCTCCTTGGATTGGTTTGTTCTTCCTTCTCTTTCCTATGCTACTTTGCCACAAGTCAAAATGTAACTTTTAATACTTCATATGACCATCGATTTCACAAGTGTGCAATGTTACATTTCTTTAAGGATAGCTGCTGCAATCTTCTTGCCTTTTCTTGAAGTGACTTCATCTGCCCTTTTTCTCTCTTTGCTTCCCCCTCTTGTTTGGTTTGATGTAAAGTGCCTCTTTTTTCCCTCATCAATGTTTTTAACATTAAAAAGCTGCAATTGCCTTCGAATACGAGTATGAACCCTCCAATATTCTTCACAACCACCTAGGTTCATTGGTTGAGAGTACCAACAATATGTGTTGCTTATGCAATTCGGATGTGTACTCTTGGACACTTTGTCTATCCTATGTATTGACATTTCATGAGATGCTCTTCCTCTTAACCAATTGGGTACAACTATGACTTGCTTGATTCCTTGATGCACTTTCATATTTTAACCATCAGCTTCTTGCTATTTCTTAGGCATCCACATAACTCTCCCACCATATCAATGCACGTTCTTGTCAAATGAGAAAAAGAGTTTCTCTTTCTCATTGAACTTATGTGCATAAAGTATACCTCCAGTTTCTTCAACTAATTGTTTAATTTTTTAGTACCACATTTTCCTTCATTTTGTTGTATATACCATGCTGAATGACGGACTTGATGCTGCCTAATTCAATTCCTCTTCTTTTTCTTTGGAGCTTTAGTTTCTATTCTCTTGGCCATCCATCTTTGCTTTTTCATAATTGTAAGTGAATCTCTTACTTGAGCTTTCCATTTCCTAGTTTCCACTTCAATCTCTTCAAGAAAAACATCACTTTCCTATTTTTTACTTGTTGGGATAAGAAAGGTAAACTACTACATATTTTTACAATCTGAAATTAAGTATGCTTGTTCATGAAAAACCATTCAATTAAGTGTACTTAATTGCAGAATACCATTAGTAGATTTAGGAATTGAAATTGGCAACATAAGAAATTATCAAACCGCATGAGAACATCGCATTACACAATATCTACGTGTAGAAACCCTTGTGGTAAAAAAACTCCACCAAGAAGAAAGTCCAAGTATGTATCAATATTAATTTCTTCAAATAAGATTACAATGCAACACACTTCCTTCATTCCTTTGTCTCTAATATGACAACACTTATGTACTTGTGAATTCTCAACGAAAAGCATTCAACAAAAGCATATTTAGGAAGGCTTATTTGGCATATATTACCACCATCGAAGGCTCCAATTTATAGAGATATAAGTCTCTTGTAGAAACCAAACATCCCACTCCTTGGAATTCCCCTTAGAAATGTGTAAAGTCAATCATTTTGGCATCCCAAAAGACATCTTTTCCCTCCTTTCCAAGCACCCAACTTGGGGAAGCCAAGAGTCACTTGCATGAGACACTAAAATACACCTTTCTCTCCTTTTCCAATAGCCCAACTTGAGGATTTAATTAATTTTTTCACAAGTAATTATTTATTGCTGTTGATGGACCCCTTCTTTTCTTATGAATACATTTACAAACTATAGGTGGAGCAATATTACAAATTATTTTCCACGAACACCCTAGGCACGTAGAGACACCTTGACAAGGAAGTTGGAACAAATTAAATAACATAGGATTTACAAGGTTGATGGCATCTTAATCCTAACATTCTCCCACTTGACATCATACATTGTAAATACACCAACAGGAATAACCAACAAGGGAAAACATCCCTTAGCCAATCAAGTACCACTTGATTCTTCAATATGCTCTCATGCTCCAACAAGATACCAATTGCTACAGGTCCCAATGTACAACTATATCAGGTATTCCATATAACCGTCTCTTTGTCTCATTACAATAAATATACCAAACAAGGTGACCAAGAAAGGCCATTAAAACAAAATTTGCATCAAATAATTCACAAGATTTGCACACATGCAACATCTCAAAGGAGAAAAACATGACCAATGCTCTAATCTCAAATAAATAAATAAATAGATTCAACACCACATTAGTAACAACTAACATGGATAATAGAGGTAATAAGAGATAACATGTAGATTTCCAAGACTCAAACCCCAGATGAACACTTGACCTGATTTGCCAAACAAATCCACAGTAGAGTAACGATGCAAATTTGCACCAATCTATGCATGAACACAAGCATCAAATTCAATGGTAACAAATGGCTCTAAGTGGCTACCTCACTCTTACTAGCTGGAATAGCAACCACAACAAGTTTCTAGCTCATCCAATCTATTCATACCGCAAGCCAAGGTATACAATCCAACATAGGTAGAACTCCATGCCATCAACATGTCAACTCAAGATCTGCAATCAAGTCCTTGTATCTCCACTACCCTACAAAAAGAAATTTCCAAGGTAGCACCACATATAGAAATGTGACAAAAACCTCTGAAGCATCTTAACACTATAGTAAAGTGTAACTAGCCCAAGAGAGGCCCCCACCACCCCACATCCCCATACATAACAAATACATTTTGGAACTCCCACCCACTACACGTGTAATGTCAAATATGAAAACTAGATCAAGGCATTAACAAGACCACCTCTACCGGTTGCATAGAGGATGTGGATAACTCCTCTATCACATAGTGTCAAGGAAACATACCATGATATGCAAACTACATCACTGTAAAACATCTCTCATTATTGATCTCCAAAAAAATCTTCAATGTTCTTCACACCAATGAAGAAAGAGATCAAGGAGTTACTAAACTGCCACCCAAAAAAATGAAGTATAAACAACACTAGACTTGATACAGATCTCAACTTCATAGACATAAGAACCTTCATGAAGAAGACAATATACTAGGGAGGAGATAACCAGCAAATGAAACCATATCCTTGAACCAACGCTAACATGTGCCAAGTTGTGTAAAATAAGATCTCCTTCAACATTCCCAAATTGAAAGGATATCATTCAACTCAAAGTGAAAACATGGCAGCAATAGATGTAAAATTCTCAAACTAAGGTATATCAAACAAACCAATCATTCCCACAACAAAGGGAATATGCCCAACACCACAAACTATTTCATATACCTCTCCAAACAATTCCTTAGAGCTATTACCATGGCTAAGACCAAAGCACAAGGAGAACAATGAAAATCCATCAAACCATGCACCCACTTCTCAACAAGCCCTCAAAACTAACAAAGCTCAAGACTAATGCACATGAGAAGACAAGATACAAATAAAAAATGCATTTCATAATTAGGTGGGCAACACCTCTCAGATCATTCACTTGTCGAGTCGAGCAATAATGGGATACAAGATTGTCTTGTGCATGCAAAACCAAGAAATAAAAGCTTTCAATAAAGGGAAACCTTCTTATTAGGTCCATAGTGGACTCATGTCCATATCCAGGTGTAGTCTCCTAGGTCTTTTTTCTGAAACCTCATAATGAGTAATCATTCCAACAAATATCTCTAAGTACAAGAGATATCCAGCCTCACCCAAGTCTCTCTAGTATCCATGAGCATCCAACTAATCAATTCATACCAACTTCAAATGCAACTTGCAAAATCATGAAGCTCTAAGAAAATGTTCAATACTCAAAACCAAAGAGAACTACATCCCCTAAAAGGGAGATCATAAACAACAACTTAACCAAAGACTCCAAGAGTCCTCCATGGCAACCATGATCTTAACATCTCCAAACAACCCACTTGTAGACGAAGGAGCAAGGTTGTCCATAAGCTTTTAGGTCACAAAATAGAACAAATCCACAACCCACATGTAGACGAAGGAGCAATGTTGTCCATAAGCTTTTAGGTCACAAAATAGAACAACTCCACAACCCACATGTAACTATTGGACAATCATCTAGTGCTTACATGTAACTAGGGGTTGAAACCACAAATCCAACACAAGCACTCCATATTTTAGTCCAAATAATAGATGTTTTCCCATGTGAGTAGGGACCCAAAAGCAACATGAACAACCTTTAAGGTGGCCAATCTTTGATACCAAATGTTGGGATTAGAAGGGTAAACTACTACAATATGGAAACCTGAAATATAGTTTGCAAATTTGAAATTAAGTATACTTGTTCATGAAAAACCATTCAATTAAGCATGCTTAATTAAAATACCATTATTAGATTTAGGAATTGAAATTAGCAAGATAGAAATCATCAAACCATATGAGAACATCACATTACACAATATTTACCTAGAGAAACCCTTGCAAGAAAAGACTCCACCAAGAAGAGAGTCCAAGTACGTATCAATATTATTTTTTTCAAACAAGATTACAATGCAACATACTTCCTTCACTCCCTTGTCTCCAATTTGACAACACTTGTGTACCTATGAATTCTCAACAAAAATCATTCAACAAAAGTATATTCAGGAAAGCTTATTTGGCATATCTTATCATCATCCCGCGGCTTCAATTTATAGAGTTATAAGACTCTTGTAGAAATCAAATGTCCCACTCCTTGGAATTCCTCCCAGAGCATGTTAAGTCACTCATTTTGGCATCCTATAAGACATTTTTTCCCTCCTTCCCAAATACCCAACTTGGGGAGGCCAAGAGTCACTTGCATGGACAACCAAGTGACACCTATCCCTCCTTTCCAAGTTCCCAACTTGAGCAGTTACTTCATTTTGTCAAAAGTAATTATTTACTACTATTTATGGATCCCTTCATCCTTTATGAATGCATTTATAAACTATAGGTGGAATAATATTATAAATTATTTTCCACTAACACCCTAGGCACCTAGAGACACCTTGACAAGGATGTTGTAACAAATTAAATAGCATAGGGTTTACAAGGTTGATGGCGCCTTAATCCTAACATCTCTTCTGATAAAAGTATCTAGGTGGCTCATATGCAAATGCAATATTGGGAATTACTTTTTGTCTAGTGAATATCAAGAAAGGTGTATTGTATACTTTTCATAATAACGTAATATTGTTATTTAGTTTGATGTATCTTAGGATGTGCATGCCACACTGGGATAGTCATTCTTGGGGACACTTTTTATGGGACATTGGACATGTATTTAATTTTGGGGTCATGGTTTAGTGAGCACATAGTTTTGGGCTCATAATTTGGGTAATACCATTTAGTGGTTTTGTGCAAGCTTGTTCTATAAAAGCAAGCACATGTGTAGTGGTATTTGAATGCATTGGAACATCTCAAAGAGTTTCCATATGTGGTGATAGGATCTTGTTGAAGGCATTGATCGGTATGTGTGGTTCCCATATGTTGTTGGATTGATCTCATGAGGAATGGAATTGAGTTGCTTAATGCTATTGAAGTCCTACATTGAGAACTTTGTAAGTGTATTGTAATCTCATTCTTGAAAAAATAATTTGAGTTTGTGGTGTTTTGGAGGGTGGGATTTTCTTGAAAGGTTTTCCTAGGGTACATATGGTGTTATCTTTATTTATGTTTTGTTATTCTTTTGCATTATGGATTTTGCATAATATTCTACCATAGTTTCATAAAGATTATGTGGAAATAGTATTTGTGGCTTGAAATACCTAACATTTGGTATGAGAGCTTGGTTTTAGGCTATAGGAGGAGATACCTTCTTTGTTTATTTAACCTTTTGTTGAGTGGAAGCTTTGCATAGTTGAATCTAAATTTTGTTGGAAAAGAAGGCAAGCAATTCAAGGTATCAAATTTGCAAGGTATTCGCCTTTGTTGTTTAGATTCGGCAGTGGTGTAGATTTGTGGTTCTATGGTTTTTTTTTTGGATTTGAGTGTTTAGGCATTATTGATATTGCTTGGCATGGGTAATTTCAAATTTTTTTTTTTTCACACTAGAGGTTTGTGGCTTGATCTCTATTTTTAGATCTGCAATGTCGTGATCCCTTCATTATTCTTGTGTTTGGATCTGAGTGTGATTTTAGATTTGTGGTGCACACCTTTTTTGTTTTATGGACTTGTAGCTTTGGGGATTTGAGGTTAATTCAGATTTGGTATTTTTGCCACAAGGGAAGTCTGTGGATGATCTACAGATCTATGGTTTCTCAATGGTTCAACAAATATCACTGTCTAAGACAATGGAGCATGCATTATAGAGGCCACCATTGTTTAAGGGTTGTGATCTTTGTGTAGCGTTGCAGATATAAATTGAAAAACTAATGGCATTGAGTAGGCCCTAATGTCTATTGGGTGGTCTGCAATAGTGTATAGGGTAGCTGAGAGGTTGCGATAGGTAGCTTGCAAGAAATGGTAGGAGCTATAGCAAAGAGACGCCTTATGAGAGATTTGAGCACAAGAAGGGCACCATTGACATTGTTGGTGCTAAGAGTAGCACTTGTGAGTGAATTGGCACTAGACAGCGTTGGAGATTTCCTGGGCAACAGTTGGAGTGGTACTAGAAATAGAGGCATCTATAAGCCATGTGCAGGGCCATAAAAGACCACAGATTTGCTTGCAACATCATGAGCAGCAATGAAAATGTGCAAGTGGTGGCTATTAAAGTATTATTGTAATATTTAATGGTCATCTTAGTTGTTAGTTAGTCGTTAGTTAGCTTTCAGTCAACTTAGTTTGCTTCAGTTAGTTTTTAGTAACTTTCTGTTTAATGCTTTAGTTCATGACTGTTTCTTTTTAGAAACATCGTCCTTGTAATCTATTATTTAAAGGAGTTTTCCTCTCCTTGTTAATAATGAATATTGAATATCAATCAATTACCATTTCATGGGGCATAGGCTCATTTTTTGAGCAATAAAAACTCGTGGTTTTCCTAAGAAATTTTTTAAATTTTTTTAGAAGTTTTTTGACTTATTTTTTTTAATAAAAAATCATGGTTCTTTTTTTGATTTTCAAGACCTAGGGTTTCTTTGAAAATCGTTGAAGGTTCGTGTGCAAAATCATGGATTTTTTTCTAAAAATTCGTGGGTTTTTAAAGAAAATAAAAAAATCGAAGGTATTTTTTGAAACAGAAAATCACAAGGGTTTCTTTGCTCAAATCGGGATCTGTATTTTTCGCACGACTGTGTTTGCAAATCGTGGTGACTGAAGACATGCAAATCATGACCTACATTTTAAAAAAAATAGCAAGGGTATTTTGTTGTTCTCTACATTGTTTATAGTATGGTGTGAGGAGATACAATTGTATCTTGTCACATTCCTTCTTCCATTTATAGCGTAGTTAAAAGAAATGGGAAGAAAGTATGATCTAGTGTAAGAAAAAAATATATTATCATTCCCAAAATTGACACAAATTTGAACTTGTTTTTGAAGTCCGCTTAAGTTATGTGATAGGTTAGGGTTGTGCACGAGAGAGCTGGTGCATAGAATGTAATGGAAGTTATTAAAAAAAAAGCATAGTTGGTATTCTTCACTTTCCAAAGCACTTTTGTCTTTTTCCTTAAAAGTTTTAAGTGTTATTAAAAGATTTTACGGTAGCATTTTCTTCCACGTGAAGCTTTTTTCTAAAAACCTTAAAAGCTAATCATGAAACTTTTGAAAGATGTTTGTATTAAAACATTTTTTCTTTTTTGAGTGAGTGTAATGTCCCACCCCAGGTGGACATTTGCAAACACAATTTTTTTTGCCTTTTTTGGGTTGATTGCTCATTCTAGTTTGCTTGTTTTGTGATTTAATAAGATAACGCTAGGAAAGCAAATGATGTTGAAATGCAATGGAGAATTAAACTAACTGCTGTAATAACCTCTTAAGATATTTAATCAAATCAGATTTAAATATTCAAAAAGCAGACTTTTATTTCCTTGCAAATGTAATACAAACATACCTGGAAATTCTGAAATAAAGCTACAGGTCTGAAAACTTATAATCAGCAAATCTGAAACTTAATTGCAGCATTCTTTTTGAGACACATGTGGTTAAGAGAATAGGTGCTAACAGCAATAAATATATCACCAATGATTGATCTTCGAATTATAAACAATCTGCTCTTAAACCTTTGCTAAATTCTGGAAATAATCACTTAAAATCTGCACCAACACTGTAGCGTTTTACTATAGTGCGGGTATTGTAGCTTCATTGTAGCAGCAAGATTAAACTTCTGAGCTGCTCTATATAATGCACAAATAGAACCTCACGTAGATGAAGGCACAAACAACAATAAATTGTTCTCCAATGATAAACTTCAAAACCCTTGTAAATTCTTTTGATGAAATCCTCCAATGAATCTCAAATGCAGCTTCTGATATGAAGCCACCAATGATTGCAGCCTTAAGATGATCTTTCACACCCTCAGGTAGCAAGAACAATGAAGAAGCTACGTTCTCCAAAGCCAAATCTGAAAAAAACCCTTGTTTCCTTCTCCAAGAGAAGAGCTCTCCAAAAAGAACAAACTTCAATGAGTAAAATGATCAAATGATACCCTTTTTCATTTGCTTTGGTGACTTGTATGTCCTCTCCAAATGGGTCGATCTCCTTTAGAGGCTTTTAATGATTTAAATGATATAATTTATTAGCCATGATAACTTTATAATATTTCCACAAGTGGGCGCCCAAGTCCTTGATTTTTTATAAATGACTTTAATCACTTAAATGCATCCCTTTTAATAACTTGACTTTATATTCATTAAATGACCTTTTAATAACAAAGTCAAATAAAGTCATTAAATGCTCTCACTTTATAATTTGACTTTATGATATTAAATCCCCTTTAATTATAAAGTCACATGAAGTCAATATAATAAACCTTTTAATTAATTAATTATTATTAAATTAACACTTTAATAATAAACATACACACATATGGGAAAGTGATGAGTGGGAGTGGAGGTTTTTCAAATTTTGCTGAGGGAACGCCTGCTGGAGAGGGCGATTCAGACGACGAGGATGATGCGGATGAGCTTGGTCCGCTGTTTCTCTCCTCCGTAGTCCTTTCTTTGTGTGTCTCTGAGCTGGTGTGTGGTGTTAGGTGGGTCCTCCCTAGTCCAGGTGTTGCTTTGCCGATGCCCTTGTTCGGTTTCTGGTTTTTAGTGCTTGTTGTGGGTGCGGCTGGCTTTTTTGGCCCTTCTTCTCTGTGGCCCGTGTTCTGGCTCGTGTTGCCTTCCTTAAAGTTGGGTTTGTGGGTGCTTTGGGTTTTCTGCAGAGGACTGGGTGGAGGATAGGTTTATCTTTGGTCTCATTCGGCATAATGGGACGGCTTGGGGGCTCTTTGTTATGGCCTGTCCTCTTTCTTATTTCTTCTTGGTCTCCCTTTACTCCTCTCTGCTGCTAGTTTGGTGGAGCCTGCTTGGTGGCTTTTGTTTTGGGTGTCTGTTGGTTGCTTCGGGTGTCCCTCTTGTGGACGGGTGGTGCTTCATACTGGTTGGTTCTATGGAGTTTTTGCCTATCTTTGGCCTTGACCGACGTGTTGGGGTAGATGGGGTGCTTTATGGTTTGGTCTTCTCTCATTTTCCTTCTTGTGTGGGCTCCCCTTTCCTTCTTGGGCCTTGCTTGCTTTTGCTCTTTGTGAGCTTGGGTCTCTACTCGTTGTGGTCCTTTGGCCTGTTCTCTGGGTTGTTGGTGCCTTCTCTCCAATTGGGTGCAGTTGGGTCCTCTTTTCTGAGGAGGCTTGTGGGATTTTTGTGCCCCTTTTGCTTATCTATGCTCTTTATTCAGTGGGGGCTATTTTGTTTTGGCTTTCTGCTGGGTTGTTGCTTGCTGGAGCTCATTTTGGGCCTTTGTGCCTTTCTATTTGTGGCCTATTGTATGTGGGTGTTGGTCTCTTACCAGGAGTTTCCTAAGGGTGTTATGGCTACTTGTTTTTCTGCTGCATTGACTTTCTTCTCGAATCCTATGGAGGTGGATTAAACTCCTATGGAGGTGGAGCTGGGAGGTGATTGTCTCTGGCTTCCTCAGTTGTAGATCCTTTTGAGGTGGATGCTACTCCTATGGAGGTGGAGGTTGAGGGTGCTGGAGTTTTCAGGCGGTAGTGGACTTGTTGGTCATGACATTCTCTCCATTAGAGGAGAGCTCCCTCCTTTTGAGGTGGAGTTGGAGCTGGCTTCCTGGTTTGATTGCGGTGGGTTGGTGCTGCTAGGTGGTTGAAGCTTCTCAAAGCTTTGCTATGCTCTCAAACTCTGTTTATTCCTAGTTGCTCTCTTATTGAGGTAGGGAGTTTGGGAGAAACGATTGTTCTTGAAGGGTGCTTTGGCAGCCCTTGTTGTTTTAGCTCAATGCTGGGCAGTTGGTTCACTGTGGAACGTTTGCTGCAAGTTGTGTTTAGTGCCTGGCGGAATCGGGTAGTTGCTTTAAAATGCTTGGGTTTTAGGTCCTTGTGAATTCATGGTTGTAAAAGGGTTTTTGGCCCCTTCAAAGCTGATTCTCTGCAGTTTGTTTTATTGTGTGTATCTTTTGGTAGACTATTGATGTCGGGCTGCTGGTTGTTTGTGCTCCTATCTTTCTACAACTTCCGTTTGTGTTGTTTGGGGTTTTTGGTCCCCGCAAAACCTGTTGATCGCTAATCAAAAACACTTCAATAATAATTAAATGTCATAACTCCATTAATAATCATTAATTAATGATTCCGACTTCACCACAAGCTAGCCCATTGCTCCCACTATTGATCTGGATGCCTTACTAAAAATAGTAAGGGTCCCTCTCTATCATCCCAATGACTTACTATAATATATACAAATAATGTTAGAAACCCCGGAATATCAATGCCTTAGAACATATGAAGAATCTGGAGAGTTAAACACTAACAATTGCCACTTGAAAAGCTCGTTAACACCCCACTAGACCCTCTAATCACTAAACACTAGCCTACGAGGGTCAATTGATAGGCTAATCCTTTGAAATATGATGCTCATGAAAATGGGGACATTACAGTCCGCCCTCCCTAAAATTGCTTGTCCCCAAGCAATCTCCACTGCAAAGAAAACTCCACTCCACCATAGGCCCAAAGGAAGAATTGCGAAATGTCCCACACATCTCTAATTGACTCCTGTAGCACCAGCATAAAAACAACTGCACAAAATATCCCTAGATCCCAAACCCAGAATAGAAGTTTGCCATGTCTAATATCCTCTGAATTCCTTTGCACAAATCTGATCTCAACTTCACCATGCTGAAAATGGTGAAGCAACCCGTCGGAACCCATCCAAACTGCAGTGCCAAACCTGCCACCACTTGGATCCCAATACAATATGAACTCATATCCATCTATCATGCGGAGATAAAAACATCTAGAAGCATTTGCTAAACTCTCATGGATGTGATAACTAACCAAGCCATCATGCCTACTGACACCATAATCACCCTGTAACCATGTATCCGTATGAAATCTCTGTGACATAGAAGTAGAAAACCCTGTCGGATACATATCAGCATGATGAATAACTGACTGCTGTCCCTGCAAGTAATCCCCCACAAACAACTAAGTCGGGTACTTGTAGCCACTAATTCCATCTACTGAAGATGGAAAATTCCCATCCCGCAACGGATGGTATAAACCTTGAGCCAACCCACACCGACGCATCATCAAATCCTCCATGTGTGGACTAAAAGAGAAGTGACGAGCACTTCTCACTATGCAGTCAAGATAAAATGCTCCCACCTCTGTCAATGGTTGATCGTCATAGTCCTGGGCGACACACTCCTCATCACTCTCACTACTCTCATCACTAGAATCAGTAGATGGCTCATGTCTTTGATCCGGTATAGCTAATTGGGTAGATGCCCTGCCAAGTCTCTCCACATACCCAATAGCATACTCTCTATCCTGGAACAAGTGGAGATATTCCGATTTTATCTCCTCCAAAGCACTCTTGATGAACTAGAGTTCACGAATGTGAGTACCCGTCGAGATTCCATATTGACTCTCCTGAAATTCTGTGCACCAAAGGAGGTACTCCACATGTTTATGGGTGCAGTCAAAGTGAGATAAGGTTGAATCAGCTTTCTCTCTTGTAACCTTCAGCTGATCCCTTCAACTTTGTGGCTCAACAAACTGTCGATCATAATCAGCTGCATGGGATGAAATGACTGATTTGCTTCCAGGAGAGGGAAACCAATCAACATAAGAAACAATCTCCCAACTAGATGATACTCTGCATATCTCTTGTGAAGAAGATGGAGTAGTGTCGTGTTCTGTCACACAACTCTCTAGAGAATCCACTACTACATCACAAGAGTTGTCAATAATCTGCCCTGCATCACCAATAATGGAACTATCCTCAGCGACACCTGATGCAACATATGGTTCTCTGCTACTCTCAACCATAACACTCATCCCATCTGTATCAACTGCACCTGTAAGTGTGATGGATGTAACCACATCCTCAACATGCTCACACCCATAATCCGTGGATATATGCTCCTCACCAATTGCTGCCATAGAAACCTGAATTGTATCTGTAGATGGTGAAGACTGTGCCAAATTCAACTCCACGGTAAGCTCCTCTATCCGTGACTGTGAATCTTGAAGAGCCAACTGAGCGCTCTTCAACGAGTCCATAGTCACCTCAAGCTCATGAGTGAGCTCATCAACCTCCTCTTCCTTTCCCTTCAATGCATCATAACAGATGCAGTCCCACTCGAGAAGATAATCTTTGTCCGCAATTAGCTGTAGGTAATTTTGTTTCATTATTCCAATTGCTTCTTGAAGTGCATGAAACTCTGTAAGGGAAATACCACTATCACAGTGCTCATCTGTCACGGGAGTACTCCAATCATAAGTGGCCAACATCTGACGAGCAAAATGCTCTGTGGTGGTAGCAATCATTTTGTTATTAACCTTAAGTTGCCCTACCAAATGATGAGGACCTTGGAACTTATCACTCCCACACAAATTCTCTGATTCATAGTCAACACTATGGTATGAGGCTGAATCATCATCGTTCACTATATGATAAGCAGCAACATGTGTGCTATCAACTTTGCACACAATATCATCAAAGGTATTGCTGCTATGTACCTCATAGGATGGCTCAAAAGACATTGTAGAAGCTGTTGTTTTGACAATATCTTCGCACACTTCTTCTTCCATAGTAACTGCATGTCCATCTGAAGAACGATCCTGGGACTCATCACCACCAAGTGAATTTTCTGATTCATTTTCCAAGGTCTGATTTGCAAAATCAGACCTGCTGTGGCTTGTATCCTCATCACATAATTCATTTTTAACACCCAAATCTTGAGTGTCAATGTTAGGCAACTCCACACATCCATCATCTTCACGAGGAATAGCTGCTATCTCATGAGTAAGCTTGACATTATGACTGCTGTCATAAAACAGAAAATCAGGAGCTACATCATACTTATCTGTAGTGTCCTCAAGAGACTCAACCAAAATTTCATCCTCTGCTAACTGTCCATTGCCAAGTGCTGGTTCAAAGGGTGTCTTCATAGGAAAATTGAGTGTATCATGTGCCATAATTTCTGCCCCATGGCTGCAAGGTAAATCCGCATGTGTATAAACCCCCTTAATCTCAAGGGCTTCATCATGGGATCCTCTTTGTCCCTCCAAATGATGTGACTCATGAACCCCAACATCTTCATGCAACAAGTGCATCTCCCTTCATCTTTGAGGGTGGCTATTTCAGATAAGGCATCTTGGACAGTTTTGAGGTGGAGAGATCTTTATTTGCAGCAGCATTGATCATTTGGAGGGTTTAATAAATTGCTGCCAGAATTTACAGAAATCAATATTTGTTTCGTCTTCAATGTTCGGGTATGTCTCTCTATGTAAAAAGACAATAAAGACAATAAAGACAATATATTGAATATATAGTTTCATTTGCAGCTTTGAGTTTCAGCATTTTGCATGCTTCTTAGTTTCTTTATTTCCTGGCATTATTTTCGTAAAAATACAAAAAAATCAAATATCATTCAAAATCACAAAAAAAGCAAAAAGCAAAACCAAACCAAAAATACAAAAATCAGAAAACTATCACCGGAAAGTGTAGAGTTTCAGTTTGGGGAGAATAGGGGTTCCTACAGTGGTATTAGAGCTACGTTCTCCAAAGCCAAATCTGAAACAAACCCTTGTTTCCTTCTCCAAGAGAAGAGCTCTCCAAAAATCACAGACTTTAATGAGTAAAATGATCAAATGATACCCTTTTTCATTTGCTTTGGTGACTTATATATCCTCTCCAAATGGGTCGATCTCCTTTAGAGGCTTTTAATGATTTAAATGATATAATTTATTAGCCATGATAACTTTATAATATTTTCCACAAGTGGGCACCCAAGTCCTTGATTTTTCATAAATGACTTTAATGACTTAAATGCATCCCTTTTAATAACTTGACTTTATATTCATTAAATGACCTTTTAATAACAAAGTCAAATAAAGTCATTAATTGCTCTCACTTTATAATTTGACTTTATGATATTAAATCCCCTTTAATTATAAAGTCACATGAAGTCAATATAATAAACCTTAAATTAATTAATTATTATTAAAGTAACACTTCAATAATAATTAAATGTCATAACTCCATTAATAATCATTAAGTAATGATTTCAACTTCACCACAAGCTAGCCCATTGCTCTCATTGTCGATCTGGATGCCTTACTAAAAATGGTAAGGGTGGTCCCTCTCTATCATCCCACTGACTTACTATAAATAGTAA
Source organism: Sequoiadendron giganteum (assembly GCA_007115665.2). Lineage (NCBI taxonomy): Eukaryota > Viridiplantae > Streptophyta > Pinopsida > Cupressales > Cupressaceae > Sequoiadendron > Sequoiadendron giganteum. Next base: position 34,384,693 of record CM021106.1, on the reverse strand, counting down.
GTATATGCAAATAATGTCAGAAACCCCTGAATATCAATGCCTCAGAACATATGAAGGATCTGGAGAGATAAACATTGACAACTGCCACCTGAAAAGCTTGTTAACGCCCCGCTGGACCCTCTAATCACTGAACACTAGCTTACGAGGGTCAATTGATAGGCTAATCCTTCGAAATCTAACGCTCATGAAAATGGGGACATTACAGTGAGCCCCTCCCTAAGCATAGTCATGTGGATATGGGTAGAAGAATGCTGGTCATGTGGGGATAAAGGAAATTTTTTTAGCTGCTTGGTCACATGAATAGTCCTTAAGGGCATACAAATTTGCCTAATTACTTGTATTGAAGGCAAATTTCGGAGAGTAATATCTTGATCATTTGGAGGAGTTCTTCAATGATTTTTTTTTGAAAGTGCATTTTTTTTGAGATCTACATAGTGGTGCAATTGACAATGAGTTTCCATGCCTCCTAATATATTTTTTACATGCATTTTTAGCAAGTGACGAATTTGATGCAAACAAGCATTTGGATATCTTTTAGTTTTGAGGACATGGACTATGTGGACATGAGAAACTTCAGATCATGATTCTGTGTGAGCTTTATGTGGAGACATAGTCGATGGTGAGAAATGGAATTATAGATTGAAGGTGGTGATCATGGTGTCATGGAAATTCTTGCATGCATTTTGGAGCTTTGGCATGGCATGGTCGAGTGTGGATTTGTCATTGAGTCATCTTCTTTGTTTGGAGATTGTGGTTTTTACTTTGCCCTTTGGGAGCCCTTGGCATTTTAGTCAAGTGCTTTGATTGTGCAAGGGCCATGGGTGATATTTAGTTAGGAGATGTTTATCATGATGCCATGAGTAGCTCCGTATCACTTTATTGGGAGCTTTGGCAATAATGTGGATTTGTTGGTTGGAGATAGATGATCTTCCTTTGAGGAGATGTAAATCATGATGTCTTGGTAAGTTCCTAGATTTTGTATTGCTCATGGAAAGGGAGCTTTAGTGATGATTTGAAGTAGTCTTTTGGTATTGAGTAGTGATTTTGCTTTGGGAGGCTTTGGATATTGCAATGATGCAATTGGAGTTGTTGGCATGGGATGATCAATTGGGTACGTGTTGATGTTGGATAGATTTGGTGAGGTTAGAGATCTCTAGCATATGGAGATTGTGTGTTGAGCAATGAATCTTGATGAGGTTTGAGCAAAAAGATCTAGGGCCTTCACTTGGAGTTGAGTGTGATTTCAACATGGACATGATGAGGAGATTGGCTATGGAGGAGCAATCTTGTTTCCTCTCTTGGTCCACTCAACAAGGAGTTATTTGAGATGTAATGCCTACCTACTACTCAAATGTATTCATTTTAATGTGCTTTTTTTTCTCATGGGAATGAGTCTTGAGTTATGGATGTTAGTTTTGGAGGGCTTATTTGAGGAGCACATGGCATGGTGTCATTTTCTTTTGCCTTCTCATATGCATGACTTTGTTCAAGAGGATAGTTTTTTTGAGAAGTGCTGAGGAAAGTTTTGGGCATATTCCTTGGTTTTGAGAATGTTTGTTAGTTTGATCTTCCTTCGATTGAGAAGCTTACATCCTTGCTGGTTTATTGATCTATAGTTGTGTTTAACCTTGGGGTTGAACAATTGGATGTTGAGAAGGATTTTCTATTTGGGTTTTTTGGAAGGATATCTAACTTGCTTTGCACCTAGAGAACTTAGAGGTGTTGTTAGAAGTTATGTGGCATGGTTTGGAGGTTCTTCATCTATGGTCCTTCTTTTTTCCTGTGTATTTGTATTCATATAGCATTAGAGTTGAGGTTTGTTTGGAGCTATTACAATCACTATGTTTGTGATCATTTATTGTTATTATACTTCATTGTTTTTTAGTAACAGTGTGAGCATTATTTAATCTCTATCCTTTGTTATGTGGAGAATTTGGTAGATTCATGGAGATCAAAACAGTATTTGGAGGAAGCATTCTCTAATTTATAGTGGTTTGGTTGCAGTTTGCAGATCATTGTGTGTGTTCTTTGATATAAGATGGTTTTGATAACATAAGCCACACCCTTGTTGTGAGTGTTGTTGGTGGACTTTTGGATGCTATGGTTTGCACTAGACTAGACATTTCCCAAGTAGTGGGAGTCCCAGGAAGGTATATGTATCATTGGTTTGTGGTACGAAGGTCTTTAGGTTTTTTGCATGTTTATGTAGTTGCTACTAATGGAGATAGGATTTGTGTAGGATAGTGTATATATAGGGACTTGAGATTGTGGACAACAAGATTTCTACTAGTGGGTGTCTTTACCCTAATTTTTGGTTCAATTAGTTGGATGTGTGGGTGACTTCTTATGGTCGTTATTATAACTATGTAGGTGAGTACTTGGTAGCCTATTTGTTGCCATTTGGATTTGGTGTTTGTGTTTAAATATCAAGTTGAAGTAGGCTACAGTGATGTTTCTATGTGACAGTTAGGGCCACCACCTTAGCTAGGATCTTATCTTTCATGCATTGGCATGATGGAGAATTAGAGGGTTTGGTTTGAGATAGTTTTTACCTTGCTTGCAGTTGCAAATACTTTTATGGAGCATGCGAGCATAGGAAAGTTTAGATGGTGCATGTTGGCTATGAGGATCATCTTCTAGATGTTTGAGTTTATACTTTGACTCCTTATGCATTGTATATAACAAGTGGGAGAATGTAAGAAAAGGTATGTTGTGCACCTTGTATAAAAATGTAATAGTGTTCTTCGGTTGTGGTGCATCTTATGCTATGCATAGCACACTAGGATAAGCATTCTTGGGGATGCTTGTAAGTTGTACGAGACAATGGATGTAATTAATTTTAAGGTAGAAAGGGGAATAGAAAAAGGGCCCCTAGAAAATATATATTAGATCACATGCCTCTAGAGTTATTGATATGCTGTCCTCAAAAAGAGACAAAATGATAGGATGTTGCTTTAAAAAGAGAATATGCTATACTTGAGATCGTGTCCAAGAAATGACATAGGGAGGAGTAAAGACAATGTCACATATACATCAACAACATAGCAAGAAGACACACATAAAGGGATTTGTATGCCCTGGGGTTATTACATGTTGAGAAATAGATAATATGTAGGTATTGTCATCATTTTCCAAGGCACATAGAACTACGATCACAAAGGAAGAAAGAACATAACAAACAATTAGTGAAGAAGAGGCAAATGCTCCAACTTGGGACAACATTATCTTGTGTAGATGAAGAACCAAATGCTTTGAATAATCCCCAAAGAAACAATAGAAAACACACATACAATGGTCTTTTAAAAAAATAAAAGATTTGGGCCAACATGGAAGAGACTTAAATGCCCCCATACTTTGCCTTGTCCCCCAAAATACTTTTAAGATGAAATACAATAAACATAGGAAGAATGTTATGACATTGTGGTCCTCCTATATCCATATACTTACAGGAGTAGCATGGATCCTTTAAGGGGAACTAACATACATAAAAATTCTTATGGACATGGCAATACACACAATAAAGCACACAAGATCACAAATGTCATCTAAACTAAATTTATACACATGCATATATACAAATGAGACAAAGATACAATGCCTATTTATCAAACTTCCCATCCAACAAGTTGTCCTTATCCCAATTATGGCCATATGAGGAGGGATTGCTAAATGCTATGGGAGTCAAGAAAGAAGGCATTGTAGCAACATCAGGAGAAGTAGAAAGGGGACATTCTATAAATGTGGAAGGATCAACACCTTTTTGAATGTTCGTAGAAGGAATGATGGTTAGCAAACAAGTGAATATCACTAATAAGATTAAATGAGGCACCCATTGGTTGAATGGGTTACTAGCTTGGGTAGAGAATATTCCACCAAACTTTGATCCTTGATGATGCTAGTGGATGTGAGGGGAGTAGGATCAAGAGGCTGTGGAAGAGGGGCCACCTCAACTAGAGAGATACTAGATGTAGATGGAGGAGGAGGGTGTGAAGGCATTAGTCTAGATTTGGGATAGTAGTGGGGTGGGGTAGGTTAATGGTTAAATTTGTGTTTGGTTGGTAGTGAGGAAGGTAGGACAATTCCTAAGCTAGAGATGTTTAGTATGTTAGAAGGGGATTAGTGGTGGGGCAAGAAATTGTAGGATGGAACTAGAAATCACTTGGATATTAGTTAAATTTATGGGTTTAATGAAAGGAGGAATATTGAGTGTATGGGATAATAGGAGGAAGGGAAGACTAGACAAGAAAAAAATTATTTCTTTTAAATCTCTTATCATTAGCTTTGTCTTGAGGATTTTTAGTAGGTGGGGATAGACTAGGTGTGGGTAGGTTGGGTTGGGGTAGATTGGGAAGTAGGTGTGTTGGATGTTGGTGGGGTAGGAGGTTCGATGTGGCATTGAGGAGGTCCAGGAGGTTTCATAGGTCTATTGTTAGAAGTGGATGGGGAGGGGTCTTGCACTTTTTCATTTCTTTTGCTTTATCATGAAGGGTTGCAGGAGGGTGAAAGAGAGTGTTGGTATGAGGTTGAGGATTGGCCAAAAAAAATCTGAGAAGTGTCCCAAAGTATAAATTTGTTGGTATGGACTATGAGGGGTGATGAAGACATGGACATCATGGGCAACTTTAAGGCATTGGTGGATGACAAAAGGAGCTGCGTGCATTGCATCAAGCCAAGGATGACTCAAGAGAACCCTTAGTTGGCTTGGTCCCTATGTCATTACTTCTATTTATGGACTGACTGCTTATGGATTTTCTACTATCGATGGACAACCTTTGAAAAAACCTCTTAATGCTTCTCTTCTTTGTTGATTCTATGCTTGATTCTCTCAAGCATATGTTTCTATCTTCTATTTCTCTTTTTGGTTCCATGTGTTTTGATGTTTCTATTCTCACATCTTTCATTGGATTCCAAATTAGAAGGTTGCATGTTTGATTCATTTCCGGTCCACCAAAATGAAATAAATAAATAGATGATCCTACTTATTAGTGATAAGCCAATATACTATTATGGATCTTTAAGCTTTTTAGACAAGAACACAAGCAATAGGTATTGTCTTATCTATAAATGCATTTTTGTCTAATATAAAACTACATTCATTCCTGATTCGATGGTTGACGCTTTGAATGCTAGATTCATTATCAAGAGCAAGAACATATTCAAGTATAGTTATTGATTTGATAGAAAATGACAATCAGGATTCTAAGGATTCTACCACAAATGTCGTAGAGACCATAGTTGCAAAATCATCTTGGACAAGTACAACTATAAAATCTTTTAGACCATTGTGGATAAACCTGCAAAACAAAACTACAAACATAGAAAAAAAAAGAAGCATATATAGAAAGCAATTAATGGAATTAAAATCATTGAAATGAAAGTAGATTAAAAGCACAAAAATACAGACAATATTGTTTAGTGCTTTTGGATGTCAACTATGTAGATTTTTTTTAGTATCAATGTTTTGGATCACACTCCATGATCCATCCTCAGGAACACAACACTTCTAATAGATAGCAAACTATGCTCATTAAATAGTGAAAGGCAAAGGGATTGAAAACCAAGAAAAAAAATGGGGTCACAAGAAACCCAAAAAATTCAACAAAAACAAATAAAAATATGATGAAAAAGATGTTGGATTAATCACCAGCATCTCCCTTCAGATTCAGGACATGGACTAACCGCCTCTCATGGATTTGTTTATCTCTGGCATTTGTATCGAGCGTTAGCAGGTCGATCTTTTGGCGCAACGACAAACGTGTTCCAACAAATGGTATCAGAGCTATGGTTGGGGGTTCAAATCCCCTCGAGTGATGCTGAGGGGGGATTGTTGGACTAATTGCCAACGTCTCCCTTTGGATTCGAGACATGGACTAACTGCCTCCCATGGATCCGTTTATCTCTGGCGTTTGTATCGGGTGTTAACAGGTCGATCTTTTGGCGCAACGACAAACATGTTCCAACAAAAGGTTCTATTGCTTAGTATATATTATACCCTCCTCCATTATCTTGTCTCCATTAGTATATCTTTGTGATTCTCCATCTTTTAATTTTACTTCAGTTTAATTTAATTTTTTTAATTATATTTTAATTTGCTTTTGTTGAAAATTTTGGGTTTCTTGTGACCCTCTTTCTATCTTGATTTTCGATCCCTTTTCCTTTCTCTTTTTAAAGAGCATAGTCTACAATGTATCATGAGTATTTTCTTCTTGATGATGGATCGCAGAGTGTGATCCGAAACATTGATACTAGATTTTCTTTGCATAGTTGACATCCAAAAGCACTATTAAATGTGATTATGGATTGGAAGGGAGTATTGCATGGGAGCTTTCCAAAATGGACTATACCTCTTTTAAGAGTTTTGACTTCCACAAGTAGTCAAAGAATCTTTTTGTGTGCATTAATCCTAATGTGCTCTTTTGTGAGGAAGCTACATGGACAATATAGAAATAGTAAAACAACATAAAAACCTTAGAGGGTGTCTATTGTGTGTTTAGAATAGAGGAAGAAAGGAAATGGAGTCACTAGTACTAGAAAAAAGAAGAAGCATAAGGGTTTCACGAATCAAAGAAGTTCTAACAAGTATTTTAGAATAACTACATACAAAGAATAGAAGCTGCTTTATAGAAATAATATAAGAGATGTTATTGCTTCTTGCAAAGAAGGAACGAATAATAGTAGAGAAGTTCTCAAACTCTATTTTTTGAAAATAGAAGTTGTAGAGAATTTTGTTGTAGAATAGAAAATAAATATTGTTGCCTATTTAGAAGAAGAGGAACGATATAGAATTAAAAGAACCAAATTTAAGATAAAAGAAACTTGAAAATAATCAATCTTGACTAAAAATACTAGAAGATTTGTAGGAATCCGACAAAGGTGTTTTTCAAGGAGGAGGATTGCACCATAGAAGAAATCCTATTCAAGCTTCAAGAAATCCTTTTGGAAGTATTCATAAAAACGAGAGTAATTTTTTTAGAAATAATTGTTCTTTAGAGTAGCTAGAATCACAGAGTTTTTAGCCCATTGATTAATAATAATAAAATTGTTCAATAATAGGCAAGAAGATCCATTGAGAAAAATGCAAAAAGATAATTTAGCAATTTGGGTTTTGTTTGATGGAAAAATAAAAATGAATTTTAGTCACTTGTACGGATTTTTAAATGTCAAGCACATCTCCACAAACATGGGACACCTCCACAATTATAGAAGTGTCTAAGTAAAGATCATCTTTGAAGAATCATAATAAATGGGCTAAGAATAAGCTCAAAGGATTTCTTTAGCAACTATTCAAGGTAATAGTCTTAGAAGACAAGCTAAGGGTACGGTCCCATGGAGGGGGGCTTCCTTAAAAATCTCAGTGTATGCTGCTTAGCTTTTTTAGGAGTATTTTAAAATTCTTGGTCCCATGGATTTAATCTTACAATTCTGCTTAAAATTTTAAGCTCCAAAATTTAAGGAATGAACTATAATGTTTTTATAAAAAATAATAAATAAATGAAAATTCTTTCATTTTTATTTTCTAATAAAAATTTAAAATTTTAGATGAGAGACAAGTGGCATAAAAAACTCCTAAGTTGTAGGGGCAATTTCTAGCCCCACCCCAATTTCACCAGCTGAAAGATTCATTTCTAAAAGGTAGGGCTCCTATTTTTTTGGAAAAGATTCCAATTAATCCCGTAGCACAATTTTTTTTTCCCATGGGACCTCCTCCTCCATGAAAATAGAAGCCCAAGCCCCCCCATGGGACCATACAGTAAGTGTGTCCTAAAACATGGTAGGGATGTGGTCACTAAGAAAGGTGTACTTTACAAAGCGACAATTGAAAAGAGTGCAAGTTTTGTCTTTACCTTCTTTCAAGTTCGCATGCAAAAGTTATGGCTCCCAAAATAATTAGGTCAAAGAAGGTTGATGAAGTTGTGACTTCATCATGTAAGTGGCAAATACATGTTTGCTAGTTTGCAAAAAGTGGCAAATTTGTCATTCACTAGTCTATGGAAAGCTACAAACTTGTTTTGTACAATTGTTTTTGTCTTTTGGCATAGTTGCCAAGAGATGCATCTCCTGCCCCCTGAGACGCATCTCGAAGACTGGTACGCATCTCCGGTACCAGAGACGTCCCTGAAAACACCTCCAACAACATGGAAACTTGACGTGCTGTCTCCCAAGTTTCCTGACGTCTCTTGGCAGAAATTTTGGAGTCTCCAGTGAAATTTAAAAGCATTAAAAAATTAATAATGTCATGATATTTTCTATAAATTATTAATTTATTAATTTTTATTTATATTAAAAAAAGATGGCGTCTCCAAGTACCCCCATCTCCTGTTTTCAAAAAATAGCCGTACTGGTACCGGTACCAGTCTCTTGGCAACTATATCTTTTGGTGATCAAGTTTCTTGATTTTGGGCATCGTCTTCCTGCTTGGTGGTTTGTTTAGCTTTCTTCATGCTTTAGAATCTATAATTGACATGTTTGAGGTTGAATTGGGCATAGACAAAGCTTGTAGATTCTTGTATCTCATGTGTTGGGAGCTATTGGTGATCTTTGTTCACATATCTTGACTATGTTGGGATACAAAGTTCATAGGAGAGTTGCAAACTTGTCTAGGGGAGAGTTTTTAGTTGATTGTGAAGACTCTTAGAAAGCCTAAGGGCTAAGATCCTTTGTATATTGCCACTTTGGAATACTTTAGTGAGTGTGACTCACATTTTGGTGGATAAATTCCACAAGGGATTTCTTTGAGTTGATTCTTTTGTGTCTATTTTCATGGTGTTTTATTTCTCTTTAATTTTTGTTCCTTGTTCAAATTAATCTTATGCAAGTAATTTAGTTGATTATTGGTTATGTAATTTACTTCAAAATTTTATTAGTTGGTGACTAAGCTAAATAATATCTTTGGTAGTTTATAGATCAACCGGCATTAGAGCTTGTTTTATTCATTTTAGGAAGTTCAGTATTGTTGTTAGTGATATGTAGTTTCATGCCCACAACATGTTCTAGTGGAAAGAAGTTGTTGCCTCTTGAAGGAGATATTGACATAAGCAAGTGGAAGAGAGAGTTACAAGGCATGGAGGAAGGAGAGGAGTTTGATTTGGAGGCAAGATTCCTTGAGATGGGGAGTGCCATTGAGAGCCTTTCTCAATCATTGGAGGATGTGAAAATTCTTTATGCAAGTCCTTGTGGCAAGATTGGACAAGATTTCGAGAAGGAGAGGAAGAGCCCAAGTATCTACAAAATCCTAGCCCTATCATTATTATCATTAAGTGCATACACAAAATAGAGCTCAACTTGAACATTATTAACTTGTAAAACAATCCAAGTAAATCTATTACAGGGAGAGCATCTAGGCCTTAATTTAGTAGTCCATTTCTATGCAATAAAATTGTATGCCCCCTTTACCTTTCTCATACTTAGAGGAAACTTCAATGGGATTAGGCCAAATGCAATTCATGACCCAGTCTAAACTAATGCCATTCATTTTAACCTCTTGCAAAAGAAGAAATTGAGCCCATCTCTTGCTTTTTGAAAAGATCAACAATGGTTTTTTTCATAAGATTCAAACCCTCTCACATTCCAACTAATTAAGCTCATTAATTAATTAGAGTATAGGGTATTATGGCAGCTCCGTTAGGTTGGTAGAGTCTCTTAACAAAATTAGGAAGCTTTTCTTGTTTTCCCTTCTTGTTGGTACTAGGTTTAGGCATAGGGGAGTCCCTTGGTCTTCTTTTCTAAGCCTATCACTCAATCTTTATACATGGCACTCACTTTACATAGTGGGTCTACTGAATTATCACATTTCATGTGTTTAGTTCCTCCATCATTCTTAGTCTTGTTGATCTCATCTACTTGACACACCTTATGTCTCTTGGGGCTCCCTTTTGTGGAAAATTGTACAAATTTAGAGAAGGAATCATCTCCCTTCCTATCACCTTGTTGAGGGTTAACTGTGGAAGTTTTGAGATTAGTGGAAGACCTATTTACCACACCATCTTTATTAGATATGAGCCATTTCTCAATGTTACAAACCTTTCCATAACCCACCTTGCCACTATGTTTCTAATAATCAATCTTAGTCTTAATGAAATTCTATCCATTTCTAGTAAATAAGGGATTCATGATAGTAGTAGGATTATTTGAAGTAGGGTGTAGAACCATTCCAACCTCCCCTTCTATAGTAGTGGATTGAACTATGGTGGAAGAAAGCACGTACAATGCAGGTTGATCATTCTCCTTAGAGGTTGATGCAGGTGCATCCCTAAGCATCGTAGAAATGTGGTATCATGTGAAGAAAGTGGAAATTGTGGTTTAGTTTGATAGTTTGAATATGTGTAATTTTGTGGTTCACAATTTGTGGTAGAAGTTAGCACATTTCACCGCATTGAAGAATTAGCTCTTGCCATTATGGTAGTAGTTTGTTTATCTTTTGTTGGTGATTGAGATTGATTAGATGAACAAAAGTTGGTAATTTGGATTGAGAAAGTGTCTATAGGTTGATAGTGTGTCCAAGTAGAGTTTTGGTTTGCGGCAGGTTATTTTAGGTTTGTGCCAAGGGTAAATATTTGGGAAGGTTGGGGTAATCGTTGGAGGAGCTTATGTTGTACTATAGGAGATTCACCACTATTGGACCTTTGGTCCAAGTAGAGTTTTGGTTTGTGGCAGGTTATTTTAGGTTTGTGCCAAGGATAAATATTTGGGAATGTTGGGATAATCGTTGGAGGAGCTTATGTTGTACTGTAGGAGATTCACCACTATTGGACCTTTGGAATTTTTAGTTGGTGACATGTTTATGAGGATTTGAGCTTTGTGTCACCTTGAGGGTGACACAAATCATGTGAGAAGCTCAAGAAGGGTATATATATGTGGGTTCAAGTCATTTGTAAGCAAGTGAAGAAGGTTAAGAGAGTAGAGGTGTAATAGGTAAGTACAACAACAAGGGAGTAAAGACTAAGAGACAAAGTGAGGCAGCAAGGAGTATGATGTGGAGTGCAATCATGTGAGTGGACAGTGTGAGAATCCCATGCTATTAATTTGTACATGAATGTAGCCCTTGTACCAAGTCTAGAAGTGGTGTCTCCAAAAGTTATTTGTTTGTGTGTGTGGAAGCCATTACAACCAACTTTAATTATGTTTATGAAATCAATATAATAAGAAATCTTTGGAGGTTGGGTTTTTCCCTCATTGAGGATTCTCCTAGGATATATCTTGTGCCATTTTGCAATGGGTTTCTGTTCTATGTATGTTTATTGGTGTGGGTTGCATAGTTGGATGGTTCTTTGGACCCTCTAGCCGTGATTGCATAAGAAGCTTTCCTCCCCATCACAATCTTATCACTTCATTGCTAATATATTTCCTAGTAGAGTGGATCAAATGTGATTTTTTTTGTATATTAAGCAGTCACTTATAATGATAAACAACATCTAAACCCCCTAGGGCTTTAAGTAGACAAGTACTTGGTAGGAAATCATTAGGTGGGGAGATGAAGCCCATTTTAGATAACATTCCTAAATCATCTACTTGGACACTTCTTATCATCTACTCATTAAGATACAAAAGTAAATGGAAGGCCTTTACGGAAATTGAAGCCTCCTATACATATATCGGGTAGGGAGCAACATTTAGTATGTGCTTTCTCGCAAGTCATGTAAGTACAATATTTATGCCCACTTACCTTCATGAACTTCATCAGTAAGGCTTCATGATCACATGTTCAGTTATTTTATTTTTGTTGATTACTTTGTAGTTGTTAATCTTTGGTGATTAAATAGTTTGTGATTACATGCTTCATGACTACATGGCATTTTATTCATAACAAACAGGTACAAAACTGACAATTTTTATTACATAGAAAATAAGAAAAGAAAGGCCCTCAATCTCGTGTGTTGATTGAGTAACAATTGTGATGAAATGATGAAGCTAATCTTGAGGGTCAACACCTTAACCTTTATATTTTGTTTGTACTGATGCAAAAGTTTCATATACATATACACTTGCTGATTCCAATGAATTAGTTATATTTTGCTTGCAGTTGCATATGTACTTGCTGATTCAAATGGATTGATTATATTTTGGTTGCAATTGCATGTACACTTCCTGATTCAAATGGATTGATTATATTTTGTTTGCAATTGCATTTACACTTCCTGATTCAAATGGATTAATTATATTTTGGTTGCAAAGAATCTAATGCCACCCTTCACAAATTTATGTTTCCTTCTAGACATGTTTGTTTATGCCACATTCTTTTAGTGTGATTGTAAGTCTGTTCCAAAAACAAGCTTTTTGAGCCTTTTCTTCTTTTCATTACAGATGTAGTTGATGTTTATGATAGTGCCATTTCTCAGCAGTTCTTTTTTTTCCTTGATACAGGTCAGTAATTTCAGAAGTATCAAGTGATGTAGTTATTGAAGTAAAGGATACACAGTTTTTGTTACACAAAGTAAGTATATTTACCTTATCATTACTTAAAGTACCATGTTTTTTTATCCCTAGAGTTTAATCTCTCTTCCTCTCTCTTGTAATTGATGTGTACGTCTAGTCTATTTCATGTTTGTGTTATAAAAAAAGTATTTGCAGTTATGCTTGGAAAGAGATTGCTTGGTATGTTCTCCTCCCTTTCCCTAATTGATGGTGGATTCTTGTACAACCATGGAATTGCTAATTCGTACTACATATGCATTAGGCATGCAAAACCTGTTTTCTATGTCATCACATTCATGTTTGGATGAGATAGGCTACATATTTTTGTTTTTGAAAATGTTTTCAAGAGATCAAAGGTAAAGTAAAGTACAAATGATATTTTTTCTTGATATGAAACATCTGATACATTGTAATCTACAGGAATGATTTTCTATTATAGAAATTGGGTTTTACAAAATAGCATATACATATTTTACACACTCATTAGGTGGGAACCAAAGTGCAAAGGTTTCATTAGGTGATGTCCTGAAGTTTGAACCAATGTTAATATAATTGAGTTTTGTATTCTTATAAACCTGTATCAAGTTAGTTGTTCAAATCAGTCTGGCTAAATTGTTTTGGTATTGGAGGAGTTTAAAGTAGGCCGTGGAAGTGTGTCATGGTACAATTCAAAGGGATAATCTATGTGGAATGGAAATTAATTATATTTATGAGTCAAAAATTTGGTTGGAGATCATGCAAGTGGTTAAGTTATTTACCAACATTAATTTATGGAGTACCATGCTTTGTCACTCTTAGGATAGTGAGTCAACCCCAGTAATGAAGGTGATTACAGATAACTAACAAAAGAGAGAGGTTTTGATCATATAAATGATAAGGAGATTATGTATTGAGAATCTACAAAATTCTATTTCTATCTTTTGTATATGGCATCACAACTTCTATTGGAAGTTGGTCCCTATATATTATGATTCCAACCTCCTGTTAAAAGTTTGATGGATCCTTTCTGATTGGTTCACAGCTTCTCAAAGTCTTCCCACATGCTGAAGTGGAACAAATATCCTTTCTCCAATATGGTTTGAGGTGTGTTTATTTTTTCTCATGCTATTTGGTAGTGTACTCTTACTGGTTGTCTCTCCAAGATTTTCTTTCATTCTCTTTGGTGTCAATATTGGATCCTTGCAACAGTTGATTCCAAACTTGCTTCTTTCTTCAGTTGTTAGTTTACAACAAGAACTAATGGTTTCAAATCTATATCAAAACATGCATCAAATGCCAACAAACAAAGATGTATTAATTCCATCACATGATTTAGTGTGGATACGATTTCAATTCTTTGGTTGTTTCTGTCTGCTACATGGAATGGGTCTTATTCACTGATGAAAACTCTTCCTTGAGAGAGTATTTATCCATCTCCTCATTGTCCTACTCATTTGACTGGGGCAAGGGTTGACGCCCATTCCCAAAGTCTCTATCTTGCTCATCCCAACCTTAGTTTCCCATGTTGGATATTTACAGCTTCTTTGATGCAAAAATTAGCTTCATATCATCTTTTATCACTTTCTTTTTCTTTGAAAACTCCTCTCTAAGTTTTCCCTTTTCTCTTGGCTGCTATATTATCTTTGGACCATTCTTTCAATTCTTCTGGTGAAGATTGGGACAGCACATCCTGTGGCTATCATTGTTACAGTTACTAGTGTTTCTCTTCCTCCATGAATGACCATATAGTTCTTATTTTCCTCCACACGATTCCTTATTGAATGGCTTGGGAATGGCCTTTCCAACTGTCCCTCTTCTTAGACTACTTTTTAATGGAACACCTCCTAAAACACATGCTCGTTCAATGTTTACTCTCTCAATAATTTTTTTTTTTTTTGATCGGTAATATAGTAAGTTTTATTAAATATAAAGAAGTAAGGATTTACATAGAAAACAGCCAGCCAAAACAAACGACCAAGCTGAAGACCACCAAGCTTATCCCAGCCCCAACCACCCAAGTCATTACAAAGGCCCAAAACAGACCCACCATTGGGTCAAACCCAAGCCAAAATCCCATACCCAACGAACCCGCCACACAGAGCACAAAAAAACCTCCACCACACCCAGCCACCAGGCCACCAAACTGCCAATCGAGCTAGTTCAACATTGAAACCCAAAAAGCGAAGGGCCAACACCGACCACCTAAGAACCCAACACACGGCAAAAAACCAGATGAAACTCCCCACCACCCAACAACACACGCCTCACCCCTCGCACACGGAGAAAAACCACCCCGCCACCCCACAACATCAGACCTAACATCCAGGCGGGACCCGACGGGTACCACCCCTGCTTGCCGAACGCTTCTTCCTCGGAACCGAAGTAGGGAATCCAGCCACCGCATGGTCCAATTCAAACTCATGTCTTCTCAAGACAAATTTCAAGTTCTCCCAGGCAACTAGCATCTCCATCCTATAGGCATCTTTGTCCAGCCTCCTACGCCACCTCACAAATGGAACCACACCAAGCTCTTCAGCGTCCTCCATATCCTCGAAACCTTCGGATATGTCATACCCCACTCCCGGGATCGCCCACTCCAGAAAGGAGTCCATACCCAGAAGCAACTCCATGTCAAAGAGAGATACCATTACCCACCTAATAACCTTAACATCTTCACTTAATTCCAGCCCCCACGAGAATATCATCGAAGCGATGTCCACATTTATTCTTCCCCTATGCATTGCGTCCATGAATAGCCTACCCAACGCTTCCAACACAACTTCCACAACATCGACATATGGTCGCTTCAAAACAAATTTGAGGCGAAACTTAGAAACCGGTCCAAAAAACGCCTTCTGTTGCAGCGTAGTTTTAAAGGAATACATTGCCTCCATCTCTAACTGCATCAACCCCCAAGCACCAACTATGCAACAAATAATGAAAATACAAGCCAAACCGCCATAAAAAGACCATCCATACGTGCCAAGTACCATTGGCCAACCACGCCCATCAGTGCACATTAATGCAAATCTAACACCGCCATCAGCAAACAAATCGCCCACACATGAAGCAAAACCGAAAAGACATTCCCACAAACCCAAGGACAACCACTTCATCCTTGAAAACTGGGCATTCGAAATCGTACCAAATTGCTGACAAAAAACACAGAAGCCTGCACCCAACCGATATGTCCATGATTCACAAGGAATCATGAACCAAAACAACACACCTCCACATTAACCAACACTGAAAGATGACAATGCCACCCTTCGTCATCATTATCACTCTCCCTCCACCTCAACTAAAAACCATCTAACTCCACACATCGAAGGTCTTCATAATGCGAATCACCTTCGCCAATAAAAGAGATAGCCCAATTGGAAAGGCTGTCAGCTTCACAATTCCCCATTCGTCGGATATGACTTAACTTAAAATCTTCAAACCCTTCTAACTCCTTTAGAATGGCCCTAATAAGGCCCTGCAGATGCCATGCCTTTGCGCCCCCATTTGCAATGGCTTGGATGATTACCATTGAATCACCTTCAAGATGCAAATTGCGAACACCCATTGATCTCGCTAACCCCACTCCAATCAAGGCAGCCTGAGCTTCAGCAACATTATTAGTCCCACAGGCTAGCTTCTTAGCCCCGAAAGCCACTACACTACCCTGCCAATCTCTAATTAAGGCTCCCGCCCCTGAGGGCCCAGGATTGCCTTTAGAGGCCCCATCAAAATTCACTTTATGCCAACCCGCACTCGGACATTCCCAACGAACATCCACACCAGCAGGTTTCTCCTTCAAACTTCCACTACTTTGGCCAACTCTAATCTTAATTCCTGGCCATTCCTTCTGCAAAAATTGGTCACTCACGATAAACGGGATTCTCGCCCCCAAAGCCTCCGAAACCGCATTTCCAACAACCTCCTCAATAGTAGTATCAATTCTACTTAGTAACTTCTTAAGAACCTCCTTTTTTCCAAGAAAAATTCTTCTATTTCTCTCCTTCCAAATCTCCCACACCAAAATAGATGGGCTACATAGCCAAATACTTGACAAGACAGACTTCTTCTGGACAGACGACCAACTCTCAAAAACACCTTTAAGAGTCCACTGGAGAGGGCCATGCCAGCCAAGTTTCCTTCGCAAGTAATCCCAATATTCAAAAGCCACCTCACAGTGACAAAGTAAATGGTCCACCGACTTCAGCTTTTTCACACATCACACACCGTGTAGGTCCTTCAAAACCAAGCCTTTTCCTTCTCTCCCCTGACAGAATCCGACCTTTGACAGCAAGCCAAGCAAAGGTGCCCGCTTTTTGTAAGCAAACCTTGCTCCAGCAGAGATTCTTGGCCCAAAAGATTTCGCCCTCATGCTGATCCAAAAGTTGATACCCAACTTTAACCGAATAACTGCCATTAGAAGACCCACACCACACCACTTTGTCTTCATCCTCAGTCAGTAGAACTTTTCTATTATGGAAAATGTCCTTCAATCTTGTCCTTTTCTCAACGGATAGCCCTTCATCATCCACATTCTTCCACACCCATTCCCTTCCAAAAATGCCCATCTTTGGCTCCACATAATCTCGCACCTTAGCACCCCAATTTTGAATCATGGTGGCTCTAATATCCTGCAAGTCCAAATTGTCTTTCAAAGCAGGTTGCCCATCCCAGGAATCATCCCAGAAATTAGCCTTCATTCCATTCCCAAGTTGCCAAGAAATATGATTTGAAATGATAGGCCTACGGGAAATTATGAAGTTCCAAATAGCCAAACCCTTTGGTGGGTTTTGAATGGTGAAGATCCTATGATTCTTAGCAGAATCCAAATATCTGGCTTTGAGGATTTTAACACAAAGAAGATCCGGCCTTGCATACATGATCCACACCAGTTTGGCTCCAAGAGCTTCATTCATCACTTGCCACTGCCTCAAACCAGCACCGCCTTTTTCTTTTGATTGGTAGATCTTATCCCATGCTAAGAGAGGAATTTTGTCCTGTTCATTTGCACCATTCCAGAAAAATTTCCTCATACGCTGGCCAACAACATTGACCACTTTCTTGGGGATTTTCAGGCACATCATGGAGTACACTGGGATTGCTGAAACAACAGATTTCAGCATTAGAAGTCTTCCTGCCGCAGTAAGCCACTTGCTCTTCCACCCGTCCAACCTTTTCAAACAAGCATCCACTAAATCTCTCCAGATGTGTAGCTTGCTAGCCCCCCCAAACAAGGGTATTCCAAGAAACTTGTTGGGGAGGGACCCTGGCTTCATTCCAAGAATCCTACAAACCTCCAATTGCTTATGAATTGGGGTGTTAAAAAAGAAAATTTCAGATTTACACCAACTGAGACGCTGTCCAGACACTTTGCCATAGATATCAAGAGTTTCCTTCATCACTCTAGCTTCACGGAAGGAAGCTTCACCCATCAAAAAGGTGTCATCAACAAATTGCAAGTGCGAAAGAGGATCAAGACCCTCAGCGATTTTGATCCCTTTCCAGCGCCCCGAGCTACAATTCTTCGAAATTAGCCTACCTAACACTTAAGCCAAAATAATAAAAAGAAAGGGAGACAAAGGGTCCCCTTGTCTTATTCCTTTACTTGAATCAAAAAAACCTTGGGGGCTACCATTTACAAGAACAGAAAAACGAGGCGAACATATGCAACTCTTGATCCAGGCCACCCAGCTTAAAGCAAAACCAAACTTTTCCAGGACCTTCAGCAAGAAGTCATTGTTAACCTCATCATAAGCTCTTTTTATGTCTAACTTGACCATCATTCTTTCAAACTTCGCCAACCGAACAGAGTGAATAGCTTCATGGGCAACAATAATACCTTCGAAAATAGATCTGTTAGGGGAAAAGCCACTCTGCTCCACAGAAATCACCGACTCCAAGACCTTTTTAAGTCTGTTTGCAGCAACTTTTGAAATGATTTTATAAATTGTGTTACACAGCAAAATCGGTCTAAAATCTTCAAAGGACTCAGTCACCTGTTTTTTAGGAATTAATGCTATGAAGGTGTTGTTGAAATCTTTGAGCACAAATCCATCTCTATGTGATTCCTCCACCACCTTCCTAATTTCAGAAGCAAAAATATCCCACAATTTTTGAAAAAATAATGCCGAAAACGCGTCGGGCCCTGGGGCCTTATCACTCCCCAGTCCAAAAACCGCCTTCTTCACTTCACTGATAGAGACCTCCCCCATCAGCATTTCATTCTGAGCCTCCGACACACAAGTTGGAATGATATCTAAGATGTTGGAATGCTCTTGAAACCCAACCTGGTCAGCAGAAAAAGCCTCCATAAAGTATTGAACCGCAGCCTTGTTGACCTCCCCCAAGTTATTTCTCACGTTACCAGTAGCATCCTTTATAGAAAAAATCTTGTTGCAAGACTTTCACATCTTAGCCGAATTATGAAATAACTTTGTGTTTCGATCCCCATCTTTAAGCCAAGTCTCCCTAGATTTCTGCCGCCAAAAAACCTCTTCCCTAGCTAAGGCTTCAGCATATTCTTTATTTAAGCTTTTCTCCAACACAAAGTCCTCCTCATTCATCCCCGACTCAATAACTTTGGAGTGCAAAGTTTTCAGTTTCTCCTCCAACCTGAACTTTTCAGCAAAAATGTTTCTAAAAGACTCCTTGTTCCACCTTTTAAGCTGTTCCTTTGGGAATTGTAGTTTTTAGAAAAAGATGAACGCCTTGTTGCCCGTTCATTTAGGAGCCAACTTCCACCAATTCGCCACCAAATCATTAAAACCAGCATCGAAACCACATTGCTTCAAACTTAAAGGGGCAACGATCCGGAGTTGTCTCTTCTTGGATTCGCAAGCAAATTGGATAATGATCCGAGTCGGAGACCGAAGCAATCTCCGCCTCACAAGTCCAATTCCAGCCAGGAAGAAGCGATCTAACTTCTCAACAATATTAAGAAAGCCACTCCTACGATTGGTCCAGGTGAAATCCCCACTTCTGAAAGAAAGTTCAAACAGACCATTCCCAATGACAAAATCACTAAAATTTTGTTGTTTCAAGCTCGCCCAACACACCCCTCCCCTTTTATCAGTGGGTCTTAATACCACATTGAAATCACCACCCAACACAAACATCCTATCCTCGCCATTACCCAAGAATGCCAAAAGGTCTCGCTATTTTTAATTGGGCCATACACATTTAAGACAAAAAAAGTATACCCGAGCTGTTTGGAGTGAACATTCAACCATTGCCAATATCTATCTTGTTGAATGAGTTGAACCTCAATAACAAATTCATTCCATAATACCCCAATTCCCCTTGAAGCCCCTATTGCTCCAAAAAGAATACATTTCCATTTGCTAAAACGACTCTTAAACCAATCAAAATCTTCTTCCTTGATTTTAGTTTCCTGAAAAAGCATCAGATCCGGTCTCATTTGATCAAAGCATCTTTTGATCAAATGAATCTTGTCAGAGGCATTGTAGCCTCTGACATTCCACGAAAGGATTTTCATGGCTGTCCCGATCTCAATTTGCTCTGTCCAGCAGCATTGCCAGCCAGCTCCAATCTCATGCGATTGGTTTTAGGTCCACGTTGCTTTTTTTCCCCAATTTTCACCCTTGAGTTGGAAGCATCAGTCTGTTCGATGGTCCTCTTTTCCACAATCCCCAGACACCCATTCAGCCCTAGCAGATCCTCTGTTTCCTCCTCATCATTTGAGATTAAATCTGATTCCGAGTCTTCCAAATTACCTCCACTGTCCCTAACTTCATCAAACTGGCTTTCAAGGTTTCGAATGGGTGAAATTTGAATATCTTTAAAACATTCCTCTTCACCCACTGGAATTTCCTTCTGCGTAATTTCAGTGACCGGGCCCTCACATCCCATACACGATGGGTCCCCATTGCTCACAAAGTCATCCGGTTTCTCGCCACGGTTACAGATACCACCAGAATTACTGTCATTTAAGGGGAGGATGGACGAGGGTGCCATATTATTCTCTTCATGAAACCCTTCAACCTGCGAACTGGGGTTCAAGATTGGAGCCGATACTGAAGAGATTTGAATACCTTCCACGATGATCCCAGCATCATTGATATCATTCAACCCCTGGTCCATAGTCTCTGTCACTAAGAATTCATTATCTAGTGACCCCGACACCTTCGCATCCAGAGCCTCATCCAAATTAAATACTGACACCTTTTCCACAACATCTTTTCGGACCTCCTCCACAACTACCACACCCCTTGTTTTCTTCGCCGAGAAGTGGTTTAGTTGTTCATCCAAACAGCCCCAAATCAATTGATTCCATTGGGATTCTTCATCTACTGGTTCAGAGAGCCTAACCACCTCCTTTCCCAAGAGATTCTGGATTGCATCTTTCCCCTTAGGCAAGAGCGAAATTGGCCCCTCATTGAAATTGTTCCCTGGTTGCCTTTTGCAAACACCTGGAGTCTCATCCACCTCCACCGACTGGCGCCATTCTCCTTCACTTGTTTTTAGTTCCAGGGTCTTCGGTAAAGAGTGACTTGCTTGCCTCATGATACAGATCCTTGGATACATGCTAAAATCCGACTTATCCACCATTTCCTCAGCCTTCACAAACACTCCTATCTTATTACCTATTTGTTTCAAAGTGTCTTGACCCCAATATTCTTGTGGTAAGTTCTTCAGCTTAACCCAAATAGGCACTGTTGACGTGTTTTTTATGACAACACCAACACACAATAAAATGTCCAACGGTCACTCTATTCCCTCTTGATCAAAGTATTCCGCATGCTAAGATTGCGTGAAAGTTCATGCGTTCAACTCCAAGGTTCCTTTTATTGCTAATAGACTCAGTTGGTTGATGTGAATATGCTGGGTATTCCAAGGGGACTTACGTGAGTTGCTCATTCAGAAGAAAGGATCTTCAAATTTCGGGAAATTTGTCGATGAAGCTCGGGTTCTTAAACTAACCGGATAATGCTGAATGTAAAAGGATATAAGGATTAGGGATGCTACCATCTACTCCTAAAGGGTGGAGGACGAGGATCGACTTAAACAATCTTCAAACCAGACTTCGCTTCGTCTCCCTTCGGACAACTCTGACAAAGCTGATGCAATCTTCAAAGGATGAATAAGATGTTCAAATTGTGATTCAACATGTGCACTCCGTCACAACGATGCAAATGAACACATGAATCACAACCGAAGTTAGGTACTGATATTCCAGTTGACCACACAAGGCGAACTTACCATTAGCAAGCCCGCTAGTGGTATGGATGAAAGAAGATATGCTCAAACCATGACGCCACACTCCACAATTAACAACTACTTGCATAAAATAAAGTCTATTCTACTCTATCAATTTGAATCGGAAAGATGAAAGGGCCTTGCTAGCTACTCATAACAAAGAAGAAATCACCAAGCAATGAAACTCTTTGTATTATGAAAAGTGTTCACAACAACCATTTACAAAACTTTCAAAGGGAAAGTTTTCCTTCCTTTTCAAACTAAGTTATCGTCTAAGCTAACTCTCTAACTATTCTAACTTCTATTTTCTCTACTCTCTGATTTCTTGATCTAATCTAACATAGATTACAAATGAGGGGGGATGCCCCTTTTATAGTTGGCCCAGTCCAACGGATGGTTCAGATTGAATTACAATAAAGGGCTCAAATCGAGCCACATATGCCCTAATTAGGGTTTTTTGCCCTAAAAACCGCCACAAAGAGGAGTGGGGCAATGAATGCACAGAATATTCTCCACTCCTCTGCAGGAACCATTATC
The DNA here is from genome assembly GCA_007115665.2 of Sequoiadendron giganteum. Taxonomy (NCBI): domain Eukaryota; kingdom Viridiplantae; phylum Streptophyta; class Pinopsida; order Cupressales; family Cupressaceae; genus Sequoiadendron; species Sequoiadendron giganteum. The sequence continues at coordinate 34,362,550 of CM021106.1, read as the reverse complement.
TGCAATTAATGCCCACTATCTTCTTCTAGAAGATTCTTGTCCAGAAACGTGTTCCCACTGCTCTGCCTGCCAATTTTGTTGCGTTAGGAGGAGAGCGAAAGAGTTTCTAAGATCGTCTCCGCAGATAATAAAATTTGAAAGGATTTGACGTTCAGCCCTCCTGTTGCTTTGACTCTGGGACGCATTTCTTCTTCGTGACTTTCACATTTGCTTCTTTTGCATCAAGTTCTTAGTGTCTTAGCCAAATCTTCACTGTCGTTTCTTCTTTCCAAAGTTGCAACGTTGTCTAGCTTCATCACCTCAAGTCCTTACGCTCAGGCTCCAGTGTTCATCCTGCAAAACAGAAAGAAGAGCATCAGAATGCTTATAATATAAATTCACTTTACTTACCCAATTTCCATGTTCTGACCGCTTGATCTCCGGATCTTGATAGAGTTCATTATTTCCAGCAAACTTATAATTTTTCAACGTCTGAATGCTTGATGTTCTAGCTTCATTTCATCTTCAAATTCTTCTATGCCTTGGACAAATTTCATCTCTACCCTGTGAGTGTATTTGACCTCTTGAGCTTTATTTTACCATGCCTTAGAAATTTTATCCATCCGGGCCTTAGGAAATTTGTTAAATGGGTGCTAGGCCGAAATCTTTGTCCAAACAACACGAGCAAGGTGTGGAAGAACTTTAAATCATCTCCCAGTGGGAAATGTTCAATACCCCGAAGAAACTTCCCCTCAAAAATCATAATTTCCATGTGTATCCAGACGAAGGGGTAAGTTTAGTTTTTATTATTTTTGAAAAAATAATAAAAAATTTCTAAGGTTTATCCATTTTCAATCTTGGGCGCACTTCATACCTGCAGTCTTCAATTTCCCGTCTTGGCATTTCTCTCTAATTCCTTGAAGAATTTCCTCTCCTGTTCATGGGCATATTTCATCCCGCCTCTGGAAATTTTAATAACACCCCCTAGGCGTATTTCTCATTTTACCTTAGAAAATGTCTTAGGACATTTTATTTCTTAACTTACCTTGGGCGCACTTAGGAAGGCCTTCTCCTATTTTACCTTGCTTTGGAAATTTCCCACGCCGTAGAAAAATAATCTTCAACTCTTCTTCATCATGGGCGCATTTGCTAGGCCAAGCTTTCACTTTCACAGACTTAGGAACTTTTCAAGTCTTGCCCTCTTTCAACCTTAGGCGCATTTTTGCATGTGTTACTTCCATTTTAACGCTTGGAAAAAAATATTTTACTCCCACTTGATTGCTGGGGTGCATTTGAGGGTGCATACTTTCATTTATTTTTTTATTTTTACCACTTAGAAAACTTCTGCCAACACCCTCACCTCAAGGGCGCACTTCAGCTAGTGAGAAGGATATTTCAAACACTTAGAATATTTCTCCGACATTTCTTTCCTTGCTGGGCGTATTTAGGCTCTTTGAGGTTCATGTTTCACATGCCTTAGAGAATATTCAAGCTTTTATCACAAGGTGGGCGTGTTTTGAGTGCGTAGCTTCTATCTTTGCCTTAGAAAATTTTATTCACCCTCTCAACCTTGGGCGCATTTTACCCTTGCTGCTTTTATTTTCAACACTCAAACATATTTCTTGATGCCACCCTCTTCCTTGGGCGCATATGACCCCTTGTACTTTCATCTCTAATGACTTAGAAAATTTCAATGCCTTGCTACCTCAACCACTTGCCTAGGGTGCATTTAGAGGGGTCAACCCTCATTTCAGCTTGCCTTGAACCTTTTCCTCAAGTCTTTCTCCCTCTTGGGCGCATTTTGAAGGTAGCACTTTCATTTTCATTACTTAGAATTATTTCCCGATGCCTTAGGTGTTTTTCCTTCCTTGGGCGCATTTCACCCCATGGACTTCCATTTTGCAACACTTAGAATTTTTTTATGCCTCTTTCTTGCCAAGGGCGCATTTAGCTAGGGGAGCTTTTGTTTGTGCCTTAGAAACTTTTTCAAACACCTCAACTTACCTTGGGCGCATTTGGAGGGTCAAGCTTCCATTTTAAACTTAGAAACTTTTTCAAACTTCTTGCTTCTCATCTTGGGCGCATTTTGACCCATGCACTTCCATTCTTCAAGACTTAGAAAATTTTCTAAGACTCATGCTTACCTTGGGCGAATTTGAGAGGGTCAACTTCCAGTTTTCAATCCCTTAGAATTTTTATCACCATCTCTTCAAGACAGGGCGCATTTAGGGGGGTCTCCAGGAATTTGCCATGCCTTAGATATTTTCTTGCTTGATATCCTTGCTTGAGGGCGCATTTAGAGGTGGCTACTTCTGTTTCATACTTAGAAAATTTTCAGGCTATCATCCTTGATGTGGGCGCATTTCCACTAGCATGCTTCCATTTTGAGTTGAGGGCGCCTTCTGATGGTGGAGCTTTTGTTTTATACTTAGAATATTTTGACCTCTTTAGCCTGCCTTCACATTCTATTTTTAGTAAGTCTCTGCTATTTTGACCTCCACAGCCCCGTCTGTTATGCATTTTACACCATGTGACCTCCTTTGCTTGGTGGATTCGTTTTCGCCTGTCCTACATGCCAACTTGCTATTTATAGCCACCTGCTATTTATAGTAAGCCCTTGACTTTTTGACTTCCACTGCTCCATTTGACTTGAGTTTTTCGCCAAGTGGTCCTCATCACTTGATGAACCTGTTCACACCTGCCCCTCGTGTTGACCTGCTATTTATAGCCCTGCTCTGGAGACGACTTACTATAAATAGTAAGTGCCCGGATTATGCCCAAATTTTACCAGTAGATTGCCTGAAGGATGCTGATCGCAGTGGGATACCTTCGTTTCTCAAAATTTTGGCCTTTTACCCTACTTTTTAGGCATCGAAGATGGAAACCCTAATCTGACTTGCATGTGGCTCAAATGACCTTAGTTTGACTTGATTTTTTGTCGCCTGCCGCTCTGCTCGTGAAACTGAAGTGTTGGGGAGCTGCTGGAGTGAACCTGCTAAAAATAGTAAGTGTCCGGAAAGTGGTCAATCGGACGTCGGATGAGTTCGCATGTTACACCGCCCATCGGATCTCAAAAAACCCAGAAAACTGGTCTGCATGCGAGCACTGGCTAAAAATAGTAAGTCCCTGAAACTTGATCTTCTCTGCTTGCATGTCATATCGTTGCGAAGCTCTCGCAAAACCCACATGGAATATTTGGACATGCATTAAAGAACTCTGCATGCAAACCCTAAAAATAGCCTCCGAAGGCTGAACTCTGAAAGTCACCACCTCGGTTTGCATGTTACACCATCGCGAAGGTCTAGAAAAACCCAGATCAATTCTCCTGTCATTTATCGGAGAATTGTATGTCGAAGCCCTGAAAATAGCTCGTGAAGCCAAAACTGCTAAAAATAGCCAGTTGTCTGAATCAGCTCAAATTTCATGTGTAGGCCCTTGGAAGCCGCCTGAATGTGTTGAAGTAGTTAGAATCCCGAAATCCTGATGAAAAGCTCACAGATTGAACACTTACTAAAAATAGTAAGTCGTCAGAACATGATGAAAATTCAGTGGGAGCCTACCGGAAGCCTTCTGATAGCAATGTTAAGCTTAGCTATCAATTTATCAATTTGATTTAATCTTAATCCAGCCTAAAAACCCTAACTTCACAGATTCACTTCAGACTCAGCCAAAATTTCAAATTAGGTCAAATACAGAAACATCTCCAGAAGAACAGAGAAATTAGAGAGAGAGAGAGACGCAAAACAAAAGCCAAAAGACCAAAATGGAGCAAAAATTGGGGGGTCCCCATTTGAATGGGGCGATGTGTGAAAAAGGTCACAACAGGCACATCATTTGTAATGGCAGTATTAGTGTTGAAGTTCGGGGTCCAATCCAGAATAGAGAAACCCCATCCGTCTAACATGAAGGGACCACTGTTCATTATCCACTCCTTATCCCTCGCAGTTTGACAAGTTACCAAGTAAAACCCTTTCTCTAGCGTTTTGAGACTGCATGTTTTCGCCCATTGGGTGTCACACCAAGCCCTAATTTTTGAAAAAGACGGCCATTTCCCCCCGCATTTCATAAAAAACGCGTGTGCTTTCAAAAAACTAACACAGTCGTTCCACTCTCTATCACCAACTAATAACGACACCACCGAAGAAAGTTTAGGGTTTACCTTGCTTGAGCTCGCCATGCCCGCTTGGTTTTTGGGTCGCCAAAACTTAGCCTGTATCTGGGGAATGTTCACCTTCCCAGGTAAAGCCGTTGATCTGAATCTCTCCATGTTTTGAAAACCACTCCGACCATTTCCCTGCCCCTTCTCTGGGTGTCCAACATGCCCGGAGCCTTCCATGCCCCAATGAGACCTCTCTTTCTGTGTTGCTGCCCAATTCTGCCCCTGCGGTTGTTGAAAGGCCATCGGTAATGAGCCTCTCCGTCATACTGAAGACCCTGGTGTCGTCTGAAACCCCGAGGGTTCAACAGCTCCCGCCGTTGCTCCTTCCGCTGCTCCATCCGTAGATCTAAATCAAGTGCCAAAACTTGTTGATTGTTAGTAAATGGGGGTTTTACTCTCTCAATAAAATTAACACAATGCAGATTCCAAAAAATTTCAGGTACATGACATCTTCATTTACAATTCTTGGAAATGAACAATAAGCTTGGAAGACTCATTTGCGTACCTTCTCAAGTTTCCTCATGCTTGGAGCTTGCACAAGTCTCATGGACTGGTGATTTTCTACCACCTTCTTCGTCAACATTGGAAAGTTGCCTTTTCTTTGTAGTTGCTTCTTCTTTGTAGTTGTTTCCCGATGTCAAGATTTCCTTTAATAATATACCATAACACAATAGTGATTTCAATTGCTCTTTAGAAGAAAATGTTGCTTCATTGCACTTGAGCATTTCCCAACTTCCTAGATTCCACCAAAGGATCCAAGACATACATATTGTGGCTTTGCCTCAACTTCAATGGGGTTTCGTATGCCTGGTCATCATTGCTATATCCTTAGCCTCACAATGCTTAGAAGGAATAAACCGTAAGGTATGTACCATGTTTACCAAGGTACTGATTTTGGCATCTTATGTTGTGTTAGGTTCATTGGGATGAAAGACTCCCCTTTATTCTTTACTTCCTGACGATCTTCTTCGAACTTGGCCAAGGTTTATTTTTGGAAACCAACTCTTGTGCAATATTTCTAAGGCTTGAAAATGCTTGCACTCTTTTTGATCCAAACATTAGCAAATTCTCTCAAATACACAATAATTTGGATTGCCACTTTCCTGTCTCCTTCAGGCCAACCATGATGCACCATGTCAGGTTTTCTGTCTCATTTCTCAGCCATCTTTGCTTCATCTTCAAATGTTCTACCTTCTTTTTCAGCTCCTCTTCTTGATGTGCTTGCATTTTCAAGTCTCGCCCGTTGGACCTTTATCAGTTCACAATTCTTTTTAAAATTCTCAACCTCTTTGGGCTGCTGCTGATTGTCTCCAGCAATTCTTGTGTTCTAAGTTCTTGCTTGTGAAGCTTTTTCTTCCTTTTGCCTTTCATGGCATTATCTATGCAACAGATAGTGGACCTTCAATTGCTTTGCCAAATATGTGTTCACACATTAATTTGAATGTTTTAACAAATTCCTTCCACTAGCACCAAGGAAAAAACACTTTGGTACCAGATAATCTGCAATTGCATAGCCCATGGCTCTCGCCAAATCTTATATGGACCTTATCGATAAATTATAGTGCTGATTCAGTGTGAAAACTAATGAAATGTAAACATTGTTATGCCAATTTTGAAATTTTCTACGATTATATACAACCATCTTCTTCCATATACAGTTCTGAAAATAAGATACCTTAAAACCTTATGCTGATTTACATGATCATAAATCTGAAAGTTGAAACACATGCAATTACAACTGCTAGTATTTATTTAATTTTAAACAATGCACTCATGCTCTTATGAACACATTTCATTCTTCAAGCTAGAATAAATGATGGTATTCTCATCTGATCAACAAGATTTACCTTGGAGAAACCCAATGTGGGAATCGTTCCAGAAAAAGCATTGCTTTATTCTCCAATGGCAATATAGAGAAGCCTTCTTCAAGCATGAAAAGTATCTATGAGGTATTTTGGGGCATTTCAAAAAAAAATCATTGAATTTCCAAAATATAAATGATAAATGGCCTGTTAACAACCTTGAGGAACATGCCTATAAAATTTCATCCCTATGTTCTTAGTCCTTGAGATGCTTGCTTTTTTTTTTTGTGGCAATCTGTCAAAAATTATTCTTTTGGAGTCTCCCAAACAGGACACAATCTTTATAACCTTTTGTGCCTCCACATTTTAATTTTGCAGCTTAACTCACATCTTGAGGGGGTTGTGGCTTTTGGTGCTAAACCTGTTATGACTGATATTTTTCAAATTCTGTTAGCTCTGTTATCAGAATAACAAGGTTTGGATTTGGTATGTGATACATCGTTTTTAGCATAGTTGCCAGGAGACTAGTATTGGTACTGGTACGAGAGACTGGTACCAGTGCCGGTACAGTTTTTTTTTAAAAATAGGAGATGGGGGTACTTGGAGACACCATCTTTTTTTTTATATAAATAAAAAATAAAAAATTTAATAATTTATAGAAAATATCATGACATTGAACTTTCAAAACAAGAGCAGTAGTAAAGTTTAACAATGAACATTAACTTTAAATACACAAATGCCATTGTGTCAAAGAGTCAAAGAGTTTATACTTCATAATCCTAGTTCACATTTGACATTACACATTTGATATTTAATATTTGATTACATATTGAAATTCAGAAATATTGATAGCTTGATAGGCTGATACACAAACAAAAAACAAAAAAACAGAAATCTATCATCTACACATCATGATACTTGCGTTTTCAGCTGGAGCACGGGAAAACCTATGTATAAAACGTGTTTTTTTTTCATTACTTTTCAATGTTTTCATGTGTTTTGGATTTTATGCAATGGGAGATGTGCAAGAGATGGCACTTTCCTAAGCGGGAGACTTTAGAAGATGTCGGGATTTTTCGTCCACGTCTCATCTTTGTTGGAGGCATCTCAAGAGACGTCTCAAGTACTAGAGACGCGTCTCATGGGGTAGGAGACATGTCTCCCGTAACTATGGTTTTTAGGTATCAAGGTATATGTCAAATACGTCTCTTCATTCATGTTGTTGTCATCAACCAAGTGAACACTATTCGGCATTGATGTTTTTGATGTTTCAATGTAATTGTTCAACTTAATGTCCAATGTAGAAACTTATGAGAACAAATTGGGTAATATTTTCATTTATTTCTTAATGTTCTATTTTTCTTTTTTTTGTGCATATTTCGTTCTTGTGAGATGATAAACTATGTTTTCTGCTTTATCTGATAAATTAAATACATGAATTAATAATGGAGATGACATTGCATACTAGATACATGTGTAAAATATATCTTTATTTGCTCATGAAATTATTACAGAAGAAGACCAGAGATGGTCAGCCAAGGATCAAAGTCGATCCGACTAGATCATACTACTCTCGACGATACACAATGTATTTAAAGGACACGATAGTTGCCAAGAACACGACCATCAACCAAATGATGCTTAGAACTACCTAAAGCCGATGACCAATTAATACATAGTCATACAGAAGCATAATAATAGACATTGTACACCGACTACAAACTCCTCATTTGGTGTAAAGTAAAATGCATTTTATTGAAGATTAAACATTGATCAATTTTAGTAGTATCATAAGAAAGGTTTGGATGGGAAAGAAGCCCCAATTTAGATTTGAATAGATGTGGCTGTCCTATGTGTTGCACCCCTGTAGCCCTTTTTATAAGACAAGTTTTTATCAACTTAGGGCCGACCTACTACAAAAATCAAGAATGGACTAGGTGTTTTATCTTTATAGCAAACATTGTCATGAAATTTAAATTTTGCAAACTTGCCCTTTATTTTCTCATTCAGTTGGCAGCAAAATAGATGAGCAATAGAACCACAGAGGAGTAGGGTTAAGGGTATATCCAAATTAGTAGAATAACACATGCAGTTTGCATGGGAATAAAAAGGGTGTTTGTTAGCAGGAGCATGGCTTGAAGAGCAGTGAGAGATGTGGACAGAGCTGGAAATCAGATGACAATGAAAGCTAAGTGTTCAAAGATAGTGTAAACTAGTGGATTGCACGAATAGGCACTTATTGGTTGGTATTAGCAATGGAAAAAAGCGACCAGGAAGTTTAAGTAGCAACACATTTTTATTTATGATTGGAGATAGGAAGAATGGGGACGAATGTTGAAAAATGTGACTGGAATGAAATTTCCATGGTAATGCCCACTACTCCGCACGAAATAAGATTTGTTGTCAGGGAGGAACATGAAAAAAAGGCAATCAATATGATGATTAGTGGTAGGTCTCAGATAGCACGATGGGAGAAAGATGGGTCGACAAAGACTTCACATTCGCACGATTAGGTTTAGAACAATGGTAGAAACACTCTGGAAACACAATCAATAGGTGGATTTGTGGCGGAATACAATGAATTGCGCAATCTGGAGATGTTTAAGTGGTAGGTAATTGGCATGGTAGAGGTTGGTTCAAACACTCGAAATGCCCCCATAAACTGTCCAATGCCAGCTTTAAGGTTATCAATAGTGCCCATAGCATCATTAAGTCGACAAAATTCAATAAATCGCGCAATGGACTTAAACACCAACAAAAGCATCTTTTTCGCACGATAGGCATAGTTTAGTCCGCCTAAATGATGAAATCATGACTTTCATCGCGGGCCAGCCCACTTTTAAAAAAGATACAAAAGAAAACATTTCCAAATAAAGGCAACCTCATGACAACTTTGTAGGATTAGGATATTCTATACTTAAAGGTTAATTCGATCTTTGGCAACAAGGCCGAGGTTGCCATTGGACTCGGATTATCAGGTTTTGGTTGGAGAAATCTTGTGGCACTTTAGAGTTTCAGTTCTTAAAAGGTGCCACTAACTTTCACATTAATAAAATGATTTCATAACCGCCAAGGGCATTCATGCACAAATTGTATTATTAATAATGTCTATTTCCAACATTATCGTTGAGAGCCTATTTTTATTGTTACTTTCTTTTATTAATTTTTATATTGTTTTGTTTTAAAGTTTTATTTTTTGGACAGTTTTAGGTATTTTTGCTTCACAATTTTTTTTAATGAATAAGTGTCTATTACAATTTAAAAAATATTGTCACACATATCTATAAAAAAGGTAGGTGGAAAGAGTCCCATTCAAAAAGTTCAAATGACAATCAATTCGGAACAAAACATTACATAAAGCCTAGACGCGGCAAGAGTAAGAGCTTTGTTTACATACTCGGCGAGTAGCCGATTAATCGCCCAGATTTTAGCACGATTTTTCAGATGATTTTCACCAAGTTAATTGCCGGTTTTGAGAAGAATATTCGTGGAAAAAAACACTGATTCATCACTGGAAACCCTCGATGCGTTTTGCACGTGGTTTTTTCTTCATTTTCGTGTGAATTTCGATTGGTTTTTCTCGTGTTTTGGATGCATCTTTGGTTTATCAAACCCTCGACTTTGCTTGTAAACACACACCCATGAATTTCCCTTGTTTTTTTGCGTGATTGTGATTGCTATCAGCGTCGTGAATTGCAGGAACAACTCTAGGTTAGGGTGACATCGCATGAGTTATAGGATTCTTTTTTTTTTTCATTTAAGTTTAAAATTTCTATATAGTCTATACTCTATAGATATATTATAAATATATTTATTATTATATATTCTATTTTAAACTTTATATATTAAATCTTAAAATATTATATTATAAAATATTTTAATATATATATTATATTTATTATTATATATTATATTTTATAGTTATACATTATAGAACTTTAAAATATTATAAATATTTTATATATTATTAAAATTTTAAATATTATAAAATATATAATATATAGCATATACTAGATTATCATTATGAATATATTAATATATACAAGATATAGTTAGTTTATTATATATATTAAGTTATATATTATATTTTAATACTTTTTAAATTGCCGAGTATTTGTAGAGCCAAATTTTGGGCTTGCCGAGTATTCTCCGAGTCTGAGTATGTAAACTATGAGTAAGCACTAGGAGGAGGTGGATCCTAGTCATCTAGTTTACCCAATACATCAGTGACGTCTAAGACTCTGAAGTGTCTATGAGAGGTTCCCAACCATCATTACCATTATCTTGTGTTACCGATTTGGACCTTGGGCCTTGCTGGTTCAGGTACAACTTGGATATGGGTCCAAATCTGGTTTGACATGGGTGCTGTCCAAGGTCCCACCCTAGACCTATAGGTTCGTTCAAGATGAACTTGGATGAACCTACAACATATTTGGTAGGTTTTCACGCCTAGGCAAATTTTCAAATTCATTTTTTATTTAACCAAAAACCGAAAAATGCACTCCCAAACCCAAAAATGTGGATTCCAATACATTTTAAAGACAAACAAAGTCATTTCTCTTATTGTGAATGCAAAACAAAAACATTATTCATCCTTGGTGAACTTTCATTCTTGCTTGCCATTACATGAATAGAGTTGAAGATTGATGAGTGAACATTCCAAAGTGGTTGGTTTGCTATTCCTATGCATTTTTAGGAGCTCATTTGTTGCCAAGAAGATTGTAGAGGAAGATTTCTACAAAATAGGTAAGTTTTTTTCAAGTTTTGGTTTTTTTTTTCATACATTGCTTTTACAAATGAACTCTCTTGTTTTGTTTTGAATTTTTTTATATGTTTTAATTTTCTTAATATATATACATATATATTGTTTTAATTTTCGAATGTGTTGTTTATTGAACTTGTTGTTTCAGGTATTGCAATGCCAGTGGGTTCTAGCTCAATGGGCCAACCTTGTTTCAAAATAGACCCAAACTCTCCCCTTTGGAAATATGTTGATATGGTACGACATCTAGGTGGTGGGGGTTATGTTTGGATTTGTAGTGGGTGTGATGCTAGGTATTCAAGCTCATATAGCTGGGTGAAAGGCTTTTTGTGCCACACCTTTGGATGAGGCATCAAAGCTTGCCTTTGGAAAAATGGTGTACCCATTCTAGAAGCACAAATCATGGCATATATTGATGAGCAAGAAAAACCAGATCAAGCAACAAGGTGCAAATCAAATAATCCTATGTTAAAGAAAGGATCTTGAGGAATGAAGCCCCCTTCATTGCCTTCCAATCTTCAATATACAAAGAGCTACCCATTTTTGTCCACAGCTAAAGAACAACTGGTGGCCTTTACATATAAGAGATCAAAGGGACCATTTGAAATGACATTTCAAATGAGTCTCAAGAGATTGTCGATCAACACATAGTGAGATCTCTCTATGCAAATGGATTGGCTTTCAATGTTGTTTACTCAACATATTATTTTTGAGGGAATTTTTTTTTTAATAAATGCTTATGTACAACCACACCAAAAGGATTTCTAGATGGGAATAGCCATCACAATACATAATAGAAGAAGAATCCATAAAGGATTCCTACAAAACCAACTAACAAAATCCCAAAAATAGTTGTAGCTCCAGGAAAACCTCTACATCACCAATCTTAGCATGTATAAGTTAATTCCTTTGGTCCTCGTAGAGAATCTAAAGAAGCAGTTGACACTTATTGTGAACCAAATCTCTCCAACATTCCACATTCCAATCTCTCACTTCTGCCAAGGTCCATTTAGTTAAGCAATTAGCAACCCTATTGCATTCTCTAGGAATATGGACAAAGGATACAACTTCAAACTTCATGGCCAAACAAAGAATCTGCTTAGCCACTAGGGCTAACCTCCAAAAGGAATCTTCAAAATTTCCACTATTTAGAAGGGAGACTAAAATCATAGAGTTAGTCACACTTAATTCTTTTCCAACCTAATTCAATATCTCTTTCAAAATTAAAGAGAAGAGCCCAGGTTTCCATCTAATTGTTAGAATGAGTATCCAAGTAAAAAGAAAAGAAAACCTGAATGGAGCCTATATTATCACGAGCAACACCACCTATCCTTGTTGGACTTGGGTTGCCCCTTGAAGACCCATTCGTGTTGATTTTAGGGAAATCAAATGGAGGAGGGAGTCACTTACTTGAACGATTCACCTTTCTAACTTTTTGAACTGTAGAGCTAGACACGGCTTGAGAGGTAGAAGAAAAAGATACCTCCAAGAGTTTAACCAATTAGGTCAGAAAAATTAGAGGTCTCTCATCACAAAACTTAGCCTCTGTGGTTTCCTTGAGCACACCCTTGATTTTATGCTAGACTTGAATAAATCCACTATGTAGCTCCTGGAAAAATAGACAATTTATTTCCAACCATATTTACCAAAGAATAAAAGAGTAATCGATATCCCAAGCAACCAAAAAGAAAGAAGTTGGGAGGCCGGCCTAAACTATTCCAAAACTTAGACAAAGAAGAAGAATGAATTGCAAGTCTATTCCAAAGTTGCCACCAAAGGTTCCACAACTCCTTAGAGAAAGGGCATTGAAATAAAAGGTGATTTGTACATTCTTCATTAGTGTATTCGCTCACCATATTCGCAACAAATGGTGAAAGCAATTAATGAGGCTCTAAAAGGGTACAAGGGCTTGAGTTTTGAGAAGGTAAATAACACTTTATTAGAAAAAGAGATGAAGTTTGTAGAGGATTCTTTGAAGCCCATAAGGAATTTGTGGGCTAAAACAGGGGTTTCCATCATTTTTGATGGATGAAAAGATACAAGAAATTGGCCATTGATCAATGTTATTGTAGTGCCTCTTAAAGGGGCAATGTTTTTGAGAGCAGTGGATTGTGAAGGGGAGGTGAAGGATGGTGCATTTATTTCTAACATATCATATCAGACATTGAGAAAGTGGGCTCTTGAAATGTTGTGCAAGTCACAATAGACAAGGCCAAAAATTGTAGAGTGGCTAGATTATTTGTTTAGTGTTATTCACGTTTTTTGGACACCTTGTGCTGTCCACTCCCTCAACCTTATGCTACAAAAAAATGGCACCAAAATTGATTGGATCAAACGGGTGTATGTTGAGGTTGAAGAGATTCAAATGTTCATCACCAACCACCATATGTCACAAGGCATATTCAAAACATTCTCGGAATTGGAGCTGGTAAAGGTAAGTGAAGCAATATGATTTATTTTAATCAATATGTTTCACTTTAGTAAATTTTTTAATTTCAATTTTTAAATTTTTTGATTTTCAAATAGGTTGTTGAGACTTGTTTTGCCTCTAACAAAATTGTCTTTAGATGACTTGTGAAGGTTTGTGAGACACTTTATAATATGGTTATCAGCCCAAATTGGTCCATATAGAGGCAATCTATCACTATAAAGGCAACAAATGTTAAACGGATGATCTTAGATGACATTTGGTGGGATCATGTTAATATTTTCTTAGTTTCACTAAGCTCATATTGAGTATGATCCATTATATTGACATGGACAGGCCTTGTTCAGGAGATATATATGATAGCATTGAATCAATGATTGAGAAGATGAAAGCCATCAAAAATGCAAAAGAGAAAAATATTGAAGAAACTTTCTTCAAACAACTACACAAAATTATTGAAAAGAAATGGAAAAAATGACCACTTTGCTACATCTTCTTGCCCTTGCATTGAGTCCCAAGTATTATAGTGTTATGCTCCTTTTTTTGTTAACAAGAATTTCCCCATATAGAGATGTTGAATTCAATCAAGGGTACAAAGCAACACTTCATAGACTCTTCATTGATCCTAACATGTGGGATGCAATGAGGATTGAGTTCATGGAATTTGTATGCTCTAATGAATTTAGTATTGATGCTCGTCATGACAAGTATAAGGTTGATGTTCATAGTTGGTGGTACATTTTGTGGCCAATCATTCACACACCTACAACCTCTTGCGATCAAAATTTTGTCGCAAGTAAGTTTTATAAAAACAAACTTTTATCTTTTAAGTTTCATTTATATTTAATAATTAAAATTTTAGAACTCTTAACTCTTTAATTTTGTCTTAATAGGTTGCTAGTTCATCTACATTTGAGAGGAATTGGAGCACTACTACATTGGAAAAGGCAAAGGACTTAGTGTATGTGCATTCAAACTTGCAGCTCCTTTCACACAAACAAAGTGGCTACAAGGAAGGGGACACGAGGAAGTGGGATATTGAGCCAAAGCATATTGATTTGGATGTTACCACTTCCCACCTTGTTGCACTTGATGTTGAAGATGAACCAACTAGCAAGAATGGAGTGCCAGTGGCACTATTTGTGATTCTTCTAATTTACCAATACATACATCATCTAATATGGATGGTGATATTTTTGAATACATATATGATGATGCTTGATGAATGATGGTTGATTCTTGATGCTTGACAATATTATTTTATAATATTAATATATAATATATATCATGACATTCGAGTTTGACTAATTAACATTGTGATATTTTTTAATTTTACGGTGGTTTTGTTTATATTACAATATATGATGCTATGTGTGGTATTTTGAATTTAATTACTGCTGCAAATACATATACATTTATGATTTTTATATGTTTTTGTATGAATGAACCCGAAATGAATCAAACCCCAACATTTTTTTGATTGAACCCGTGAACTGAACCCTCGAACCCAAACTCGAACTAGTATCAAGACCAGTAACTTAGCCATTATCATCTTTTTAATCTTTAGTCGGAGCACAAATAGGAGAAATACCAAAATCCAATCGAGGGAACTTGCCAAAGTCTGGCCAGCCAATAGTCCCACATCCAAACACCAGGGGAGAAGCACAATCTCTTCTCACATGAGGCAGAAAGGCTTGAGAATGAGTATCCCAATTAGCATGAGCAGACTTATTGCACCTTGATGATGCCCACAAGGTGGTGAATGACCTCAACTAGAGGTAGGAGTCCCATGGATTTGAATAGGCTCTTTCATAGTCAGGAGGGTATGAATTTTAATCCCCTTCCAAACATGTCTCCTAAAAGAGACACTAGAAGAAATGCAATGGCACACCATTATTTTCCATGTTTCATTACCTTCTAAAGCATGAATGATCCACTTGGCACACAAATCCAAACCTTGATGTTGGTTTGAAATTAAACCAAGACCTCCAAAATCATGGGGGAGACAACAATACTCCCATGTCACATGATGAAAACCTCTACGATTCTTGAAGGATGCCCAAAGAAAGTCTAATATTTTTTTCAAATTTCTAATAAGAGGCTTTAGAAGGGACCCAACAAGAAAAATAAATAAACATGAGTGGTTGCCAAGATTTTTAAACAAATATGGAACTTCTTTGCTAGAGATAAAGGTTTTGTGACCTGGCAAGCCAACTTTTTCTCAATTTTGGATAAAATAGCTTGCCAAAGAGTGGCTAGAGAAGCTTGAAAAACAAAGGGAATGCCTAAAAGCCTAAATATTTCTCCATGCACTATCCATTTCCACCCATAAGAATCAAGCTAGGGAGGCTTAGGTAGAAAAGATTGCCAATAGCATAGGATTTTCTGCCATTAAATGCTAAAACTTGAAGCTTTGAAAAAATATCCAAACAACAGAGAGCCTAATTGATTTTGTTTTCCTCTTCCATAAGAGTGAAAAAGGAATCATCAGCAAAATGATAATTCACTAATTGAGCTATGGAATTGGGTAGAGAGATACCTTTGACCAATCTTTGTGACACAAAATGGGCCAAGAGGTATCCAAAACCTTTCGCAGAAAGCACATAAAGGACAAGAGCTAAAGGACACCCCTGATGGATAGACTTGAAAAGACCAAAAGCATTAGGCTGATGGTCATTGATAGTGAGTACAAGATATTAAGAATAATAATGTGCACCATGTTTATGGTATAAAAATTATTATTCAGTTGGTTTGTGTAATTTTATTAATTAAATTGGAAGTAGAGTTTACTATTAAACTTTATATTAAGGTCATCTATCTATCTAAGTTGTGGCTTTGTATACAACTTAATTCTTGGAATTGTGTTATTTATGGGTAGTTTTTTTTTGGCAAGTGGGCTTGCCAACCCTAGCACAAGTCCAAATTTAATGGTTGTATAACCATATTAACACTTTAAATGAAAACCCCAAAGTTAATATTGAATCAATAATCACACACAATTTTGCTTGACCAACAAAGTCTATCCAAGTTTAACACTATCTACTTATGTCTTTTATAAATTGGATTTAAAAAAATGTACATTACATAGTTGCCAAGAGATTGGTATCATTACTGGTACGGGAGATTGGTACTGGTACTGGTATGTCTATTTTTGAAAAAATAGGAGATGGGGGTACTTGGAGACACCATTTTTTTAATATAATTTAGTAATTTTATAAATTTTCTACATTAAAACTGAAAATATCATGACATTGAACTTTCAAAACAAGAACACTGGTAAAGTTTAACATTAAATTTAAAGTTTAAACACACAAATGTTAGAGAGTCAAAGAGTTCATATTTGATATTACATATTGAAATTCAAAAATGTCGATTGGTTTTTTCCTTTTCATATGGAAACTTGTTGAAACATAGGGTTTTTTTTTGTTTTTTAAATGAAAAATTAAGGAAACATTGGCGAGACATCTTTGACGAATTTTCGGTATGGGGAAACACGTCCTGATACTTGAGACGCGTCCTAGGGGGTCGGAGATGCGTCTTTGTGCAACTATGGTATATTATTATAATATTTAATAAATTAATATAATGATTATACATTAATATTATTAATATTAATAATTATAATATATTATTATTATATTATATATATTAATATATATTATTATATCAAGATATTGTTGGAAGGTTGGTGCCTTCATCCCCTTGGATGGGTTGGTGCTTGTCTAGCCCGCTGCAAATTTGTGACATGGCTTAACCGCCTCCCATGGATCTTGTATGAATCTGGCGTTTGTATTGGGCGTTAATAGGTCGATCTTTTGGCGCAACAACAAAGCCATTGCAACAAATGGTATTAGAGTGAGGTCACAGGTTCGAATCCCGTGGTCGCACTGGGGGGGATTATTGGAAGGTTGGTGCCTTCCCCCTTGGATGGATTGGCGCATGTCCAACCCGCCGCGGATTTGTGACATGGCTTAACTGCCTCCCATGGATCTTGTATGAATCTGGCGTTTGTATCAGGCATTAATAGGTTGATCTTTTGGCGCAATGACAAAGCCATTGCAATAGATATTATAATTATATTATTATATAATAATAATATAATTTTTTAATTATTAATTATAATATATAAATATGATAATTATATTATATTAATATAATATTATTTTTATATATTATAATTAATAATTAAAAATTATAATTATTAATAATTAATTATACTATTATATTTATATAATATAATTATCTATGTTCCACGGCGTTTCAAGGACGGGGACGGGGGGACGACAGGGGAAGCATTTCGGGGATGACAGTCCGAGGGTAGATTTTTGGGGACAACAGGGGGACGGCGATATAGGAATTTTTCAATATATATATATATATATATATATATATATACAATTACATATATATGTATGAATTTTTAAAAATATATTATATATATAGAGAGAAAGAGAGCGATTTGAAATATCAAATATGTGCAACAATATCAATATGACAATATGTGCATAGATAAAGAGTATAACAGTAGTATAACAGCGATATAACAGCGATATAACAACAATATAAAGATAAAGGCAAACACTAACAGCAATGCCAATAACTTAACTATTATTTAGTCAATGCCATTCAAATGGGGATAAAACATTTTTATCAAATATAATGAAATATAAAACATTTAATATTTAATATTTGATAAAACATTTAATATTAATCAATTATCAAGCAATTTTTATTTAATTTGACAATAAAATTAAATAGTTTGTTTAAAAATTAAATGTTTTATCAAATATAATGAAATATTTAATATTTATCAAACAATTTTTATTTAATTAAATATTTAATATTTATCAAGAATTTTTTATTTAATTTGACAATAATATTAAATAGTTTGTTTAAAAATTAAATGTTTTATCAAATATGATGAAATATTTAATATTTATCAAGCAATTTTTATTTAATTTGTCAAAAATCAAAACATTTTTTACTTTGATGAAAGGGGGATGCCTGGGCGTCCCCGATACAGTTGGGGGACTCCTAGCCATCCCTTGGCCGTTTCGGCGTCCCCTTTTATTTTCCAGCTGTCCCCTTTTTTGGGGACGCGTTTCCTGTCGTTTCCCAGTTTTTGAAAACCAAGGGGGATGCCTGGGGGACGTCCCCCCGTCCTCGAAACGCCACAGGGGACGGCGACGTAGGGTTTGGAGGGGGGGACGCGTCCCCGTGTAACATAGATAATTATATAATTATAATATCTTGACATAACAATAATATATATATATATATTTGATTAGTTCAAATAATTATATTATTATATAATAATAATATAATTTTTTAATTATTAATTATAATATATAAATATGATAATTATATTATATTATTATAATATTATTTTTATATATTATAATTATTAATAATTAATAATTAATTATTAATATATTATTATATTTATATAATATAATTATATAATTAAAAATTATATTATTATTATATAATAATATAATTATAATATCTTGATATAACAATAATATATTAATATATATATATATATTTTTTTTGATTAGTTCAAAGTAGCCTAAGGGGGTTGTACCCATGTATTAAACTTTTGAAAACATAAACATTACATAGATTTGGCAGAAAAAGGCCATGTTGCAGACCTCTTGTTTCAACCACCTTCATTATATCCTAATTACTGTCTATACCTAACTCCATTACCACAAAATTGGAGCACACATACCAAACCTTTCTGCAGTAATGCCCCTTCATTACAAAATTGGGCAACAATAAGATACCCTAGATATTTAACACCCATACCCTTACCCATTTACTTTGCTTCTAGTCATTGTGGCTTTAGCTATCCTCCTTGTCGCCACTAAAGCTCGTGCCTTGACCTCCTTCATCTACAACTAGCTTTGATGCATTGACGAGCCCATCCTAGTTTGCAATGCCATCCTCATCTGCTAAATTCTCCTTGCGAATATAGTCTTGCAACTACCTAAGCCTGCCTTTCGGAGCCAAATTTAGAATGCGCTTGAGAAACATAATGCTTTTCACCATTGTTGTTCGAAATTTTGGTAAAGCCGAGGAGTCTTTAGTAAATATGAGTGGGAAACACTCTGGTGGTCGACCTCTCTTTTGGATTATATAGTATTCCCTTGGGAGCGGGACCCCTCGCCCCCCCTTGAAGTTGTTCAAAACATCTTCCAAGCCCCCCAAAAACTTGTTGCGGAAAAACCTTATTGGAAAATCCTTGCCAAAAATTGTGGAAAAACTTTGCAGAAAATCACACCAAAAAACCCTACTAAAAATCGTAGGTAGAAACCCTCCAATAATTTGCGATTAAACTCGAAAAAACTGATGGAATTCAAAGAAAAGTAGTCAAAATTGGTAGTCAACGACCTTTCATGAAAAAATTGCATTTTATATAGGGAGAAAATCTAGAATTTTGTTGATTCACGATTAATCACGTTTTTCTTGATTTTTCCCCATTTATGCTTCTATGGTTAAAACAAATGAAAATAGCATACAACAAGGTGACTGAACCAAAAAAATAATCAGGCAACCACCAATATGCATACAAATGAAACAATGCTATTTGACAATTTTTGACTTATCAGGCAATGTTGTTTCTGCATAGTTCTATAATTAGTTCTCTACCTCAGCCTCTACATTGGATTGAACTTTGTCCTCTCACATGATAACCCTTTCTTTGGTCACAAAGTGCACCTTACACACAAATAGACAAGAAAGCAAGTCATTGGTACATGTCATCATCATTATTTGATCGTCAATTTAATCAATAATTGAATTATAAATAGCATTCTATATAAGAATTTAGTAAGCAATATTTGATATGTCAACCTTACTAATTTAGTAGGGTCAATTTGATTTACAAAATATCATTCAAAATACGTCTAATCCATCATATCCCAATTTATCCAAAATTGAAATAATAATTGTGCCAATATTAATGAGGTACTATGCTCTCTACATATTATAAGTATAACACTCACATGTCTTCCCTTATAATGGATTTTATCATAGGGGATAATCATATTAATATTAATTCAGCCCTTATCATAACCTTCACTTTAGTGATTTTCTAACTTGATTATCCTAGTTTGAAGTTCTTTTGCTCACATCTCACAATTTTCACAACCTTTTGCATGGTCCAAACAATTATTAAGCCTTGTCCTTTTCCCACTATATTCTCACAATGTTTGAACAAACCTCGTCCATTGTATTTACTTTTTCATTTGCTAGACAAAGGTAAAATGTCTCCCAACCAATGACTACGACAATGAAGGCCTTTAGCTATGATGACTTTCTTCTTACTTGACAAGAGATATGAAGTCAGGGAGCTTGAGTAATCACTACCATTTGTAGATATTGTTGGTTAATACTATTAAAGGTTTGAGAAGTAAAAATAGGATTCATCTCATGTACCAAAGATAATGTGTAAGTAATTTGATCACATTTGAGCTAACTAGGTTCCTATACAGAGTTTAGAAGATGTGGGGTACTTGTTAAATGTGAAAACATAGAGCAACACGAAGCCTTGCTAGCATACATGTATACGAATCAAGTCCTTAACAATCAACAATAAAAAATATGTGATGCCGAAGGATATTTGACACTCCATTAGTAGCAGAGGGCATTGATGTAATGTCCCCTTTTGGGAATTACCCTAATTCTTGCCTGCTCAAATCACAAATTTCATTAAAATAAGAATTGTAATATAGCTAGAGATATAACTTACCAATTAAATGCTTTTAACAAGATAAATCCTGATTTAGATTCATAAATCCGATTAGGGTTAATACTTGCACATATGAGTAAAATAGATAAAATCATCATAACTCATTAGATAAGCCATGTTACATCTATACTTATTTTTAGTATTCAATCACAATAGGTTTGAATGAGTGAGGATGATAGGTTGGCCCAAAGCAAACTCCACACTAAGCCCAAGAGCGGACACTCACCCTCTTCGCCCCAAGTGGCAGGCACGTTGGACATCCAACATGGGGTAGTCTACCTATTGGGGTGCTTGTCTCTGCCCTCCCTATTCATATCTTCTTATTCATCCCCTTATGACTTGTGATTTCTCCACAATCAACCATCGTAGACGTTGGAAAGGAAATCACAACAGGGTGCCCAAAAATCCCCCTATCTAAGCCTAAGAGCAGACACTCACCCTCTTGGCCACAAGTGGTAGGTACATTGGACATCCAACATGTGGTGGTCTACTTAGATGGTGATCTCGTATCTGTTCCCCTTCCTTGCATTCCCTCTCCTCCTCCTTATGATTGCTTAGCGTGAATCAAATGAATCAAAATCTCTTATCCATATATTAAAAAATCATAATTACTTATAAGACTCAATAATTGCTGCAAGCATCAGTATTGCATAATCCTATATATAAACTTACTGCTCAAATATATTCTTGATAATATATTTTATTCTTCTTTCCTACCTGCTGCTTTTCCAGATTTCTGACTGAACAATATATTGATTCCCCTCTTATGATTCGATGATCATAACCTATTATGATATATGCTGTTATATCCATTAATATTCCTTATATCCCCCTCTTGCAAATGATCTGACTTACCTCATATATCCCCCATCGTGTCCCTGGGAATGGGGGTGACCCTTAATTGTTGTTCTTTCACTGATCGCAGCCTTTCATAGTGGTGTTGCTTCTTTTCCAGTGGTAATCGATGCCTTTCCTATTAACTAAATGAGTCGTCGTTGTTTGAATGAATCGCTGGCTTCCATATGTATATTAGTTTAGGTTTATAATTTTATATTATATATTGTATGTTTGTCATTTAACTAGTATATTTATAAATTTAATTTATTGTTATATTTTGATAATTATAATTATAATATTATCGATAATTATAATTATAATAATATTAAATTGCAATTATTTTGTTTATATTTTTAATATGCATTTTGTTATTTTATTTATTTATTTATTTGCATTTAAATGCTTGGTTATTTTTATACTTTAGTGTTGCAATTTCGGGGACATGATAGTCCACCCCACCCAAGATTGCTTGTCCTCAAGCAATGCCATTTTAACCAAAACCTTTTTGATGTCATAGATATCCCTTTTTTTTTTGCTTTTTAAATCGCTGCAAAGGGGCAGCACCCAACGCTTTTGACTGGAGCGGTGAACCAGTGAGGCCACATACGGGGGGCCTCATCCCCGAAATCTCTATTTCTCATCTCACTTTTCACCTTGACACCTTCAATCGGACCCCTACCATCAGTCACTTTAGCCTCAGACCAACATCGAGAAATAGTCATTTCCCTGGGTCAGCCAAAAAACAACCCAAAGAACCCTTCATAAACTGCATTCCGCTAGTCAAGCATGCATTCATCACCAAGACCACGGAGAAGGCCAGCCAAAGGAACCCAAACCAAAAACAAGAGATACCCTGCAAAACTTTGGAAGATTCGCCAAGTGTTTCGCCTAAACGCCACCCTGAAAAGTGTTAGATTATCCAACCAGAAACGGCCTGTGAGCACTTTCTCCAAAGGAGGGTGCATAGAATACACTTCCTGTAGGCTGGATACAATGCCTTGTTACCAATTTACTGAAGCAACCGATCTTTTAAATGGCCATGAAGTTTAAGACAGACTGGATTCAAATGCTGACAAAGACTCGCTGGGAAGCACACTGACGCTTTAGTTAAGCGTCGAACGGCCCTTGACAGCCTTGCTTGATGGCATCATGGCTTCCAAAGGGAGCCCCTGGCTCCCTTGGAATCAAAAAACTTTTTTATGCTTGGTAATCCTAATTCTTCCGCCATCTCCGCCCGTTTAAATTTCAGCGACTTTCTGCCTCTACCTTTTTTGAACTTACCCATGAGGCATGCTTCAGATTGCCAGATTGTCCTATCCTCGGCGACAACCATTGTGTCCTCATCTGAGGCGTCCGCAACAGAAGCCTCTTCCCTAGGCTCCACCAAGTTCCCACAGAGGAGTTCGCTCGTGCGGGCTTTTTGACCGGCCATAGCACCAACCTCACCCAGGGACGCAATTTCCTCATCTGCCGAAGCCGCCACAGGGGTCGAAGTCAAGTTAACTACCACCTTGGGAGGCACCAGGGCATCGCTCTCAGCTGGGCGCGCATTTGCCAAGGATGAAATCTGTTCCAACCCAACCGTGCCCGCAACCTTCGAAGCAGACTTGACCTCTGGTTTCTTTGGATTTCGCTCTTTCTTCATTTTCGGTTTCATTTTGCAGTTGGCTTCGGGATGGGATCTACTTCCGCATTGCAAGCAAAAGAACTTATCCTCTTCAATTTCCACGGGGATCGCCCTGTGATCACCATCAACGCATAGTATCAATCTGCTTGGGATTTTGCAGATTGCACCAACCTGAATCCTAAGATACAAGTAGGAGTCCCCGTCAATAATCTCTTCATCCACACTGATCAGCGTCCCGAGGGATCTTCCCAGCTTTTCAATACACTCCTCCACCCAATACTCCAATGGCAGATTGTAGAAACGGACCCAGACTGGTTTGTTATAGGGATCCAATTTCACTGGGTCAAAATTCGGCACCCATTTTTGCATATAAATCGGATGGCCATCCATTCTCCAAAGACCAGCATCCAAAATCGCGTACTTCTCCTCCGAGGATTTGAAGATCACCACAAAGAACCCCTTAGGGAGAAATTTCACGATCTCCATTGAGCACCAAGTGCGAGCCAACCAATTGCGAATAGACACCCGACTGTATTTAGGGCCAGAAATGCGGCAGATGATTGCCAGATCGCTCAACATTTTGATGTCCATGTTAGCCTCTCGGGACATATCTATTGCCGGGTGATCACCGTGGATCGATCGGCAATGGGGGAGCCTCTGCCTGCTACCATTTGACCCATCCTCGCTCGCCTCGCCCACTTCTGCAAATTTTCGGTGATCACCACCGCTCGCCATTTTAGTTTTTAGTATCTTAAAGTGTTTTCGATGTCGTAGATATCCCTTAACCTTAAAGCAAGAACTTATAAATATTAAGATGAGGATTAGAAGTATGACATATCTATGTGATGTTTTATTAAGAGGTTTTCCATTTACTTGACAAGGAAACCTTAGGGATCTTGTGAAGAGATTTCAAGTTGACATATTACAATTCTTACTGGGGAGATTGGTTGGGTAATCCGTCTTTAGATTTTGAGGGTGTAAAGGCATCGTACTACTAGATTTGCTCCTCCACAAAGCTCCAGTTGTTTATTGTCCTTTCTTCTTTTGATTGGATGCTTTTGAGATCTCCTTCATTGTACCTTGTTTTCTTGCTTGGACTTCCTTTTGCTTCTTCGTTGGACATTGCCTCTATATTATGTATTTGGCTTCCTTTTCCACATCTGTGTCTTGGACCCCATTTTCCCTTACACTTGAAGCATAGATTTTTCTTTTTAAGGTCTTCTCGTTGCTTTTTAAGGTCTCCTTTATTACAAACATGCTCACGTGACCATTTTTCTCCACAATGGAAACATGGTTTTTCTTTTCGAAGTTCTTTTAGGTCATTTCTAGGAGGGAATTCCTTTTTATGCCACTTTTTCTTAAAGAGGTATTCTGTATGTGTGTTTGATGAGAAACTCTTTGAGTAGGTTTTGTCCTTTGATGTTGTGTCCTCTCGTTTTAGGGCTTTATCAATTGCATCCTCAAGGGAGGTAGGGTTTAAAGCACTTACCAATCCTCAAATTGAATCCTTTAACCCTTCTACAAAAAGGTAGGTAAGTCAATCCTCGTCAAACCCGAGTGTAATCTCCCTTACCCGGTTTGCCCTAGAATTCACTTGTTAATTAGGTTTAGGGTTTCTTCTTTCCAAATGAATGTTCTTTTTAATGAAGTAATCTTGGTTTGAAATCTGCATTCACCATATTAACAACATTTCCACATACACATTTATCTGTTAGCATTAATATCTAGATATTCAAAATATAAACATAATCATAAATGCAATTTAACAAGCAAGAGGAGTGTCATGGGTGGATCCGCCCTGAAGCCCTCATGTTAGGCATGGGAGGTTGTCTACCACAATCCTCCTTTCCCAACGGCTTAGTACCTGCATTCTCCAGTCATGGCAACACCTCGGAAGACACTCGCCCTATTAGGAGAAAGGAACCATAAGGTCCATAGTGGCCTCAAGGCCTACCACCCCTCCATGGCCGCAATGGAATCCTTAAGTGGGACCCCCACCCCTCCATGGCCGTAGCAGAATCCTTAAGTGGGGTTTTTAGGCATCACTCACCCATGGTTCACCCTCCCTAATAGAGTACAAGCACGAAGAAGACAATCTTTTTAACAATCAAATACATTTGCATTTATTATTGATTCTCTTAAGTCAATATCAACATCATTATCATCATAATACTACATAAAGCATTACACCAATAATCAAATTAGCCATATCTATTTCTTATATTCAAAATATGCTAAATATTATTGCTAAGTGAATACATCACCTTGAGTTGCTGTATCTCTCCACGCTTTTTGATTCCTTACTTGCCTCCTTCAACCTTATACTAGATTGATCATAGGATGAGAACAATTTATAAAAATACATAATCTACTTATGTCTATGTTAAAGAGTCATCATTACTTATACGACTTAATAATGGTTGCAAGTATCATTATTGTATATTCATATTATCTATATGTCCCTATACATATATATCTATATCTATGATTAGTTAATCTAATTTCCTTTACATATACATTTTTTTCCATATATATATATATTTATATATATATATATAATATTATATATATATATAATATTATATATATGTATATACTTATTTCTGTGATAATAATATATTAAAATATTTGCTGCTATACTCAGAAATATTTACTTTATTTTTCTGTCCTCATCTTCTATTCATGTTTCTGCTTGTATATCTCCTTTTCCTCAAATATATTTCAGATCTATTTATTTTTCCCATTCTCTTTTCTTTCCTAGATTCTTTCCTTCCCTCTTCGATGCCTTTTGTTTTGGATCTGTCTTCTCTTTTATACTTGGTTTACCAACAGTCCCAACCTTTCATTTGCCAAGGGGTATGCCCTTTGGCCTCTAATGCACTATTTGGTTTGGTGGCTATTCATTAATCATTGCTTATAATATGGTGATTGCTGCTGTGTTTAAAGACATAGTTAGTATGCCTTCTAATCGATGCTTGCCCTTTTTAGATTTATTTATTTATTTACTAAGGCCTAGTCACCTTAGGAATCGATGCCTAGTTTCTTGTGAACATTAGCTTTATTACTATGATATTTATAACTTAATAATATTAATTTGTATTAAAATTATATTCTTGTGAATGGTTCGCTGTTTTTTAAGAGGCTGCTTTAGGAATTGGTATCTTTTATATTTGCTTATTTTGTTTGTTATTTATTTATTATATTTTATATTTTATGTATGTTTATTTAGTTATTATATTTATGATTTTATATTTGTATTATATCATATTTATAATATGATATATGTTATTTATAATATATGTTATTCTATGATGAGAATAATGGTTAAATGGTGATTATATTTATAATCATAATATTATAATAAATTTGTCACTAAACAATATACATATATTTTTATTTATTTATTTTTATTTCAATATTTTGTTATTATTTCGGGGGCATGACACCTAGAACCCTAACTAAGATCCTTTGGAATTCTGCTATGTAATCCTCAACCGATCCATGTTGTTTAAGTTGAGTTAATTCTTTAAAATCTTTTTGTGAATGCCTTCTGTCAAACCATTTTATAAGTTTCTATGTGAATTCATCATAGGATGCTATATTATGGTGCCCTTGGGCGTGGATACCATGATGCCACCACTCGTGGGCCAAACCTT
Organism: Sequoiadendron giganteum; assembly: GCA_007115665.2. Taxonomy (NCBI): domain Eukaryota; kingdom Viridiplantae; phylum Streptophyta; class Pinopsida; order Cupressales; family Cupressaceae; genus Sequoiadendron; species Sequoiadendron giganteum. Next base: position 34,335,547 of record CM021106.1, on the reverse strand, counting down.
CTAGATGTAGAATAGCAAATTGTACGAAATCTTGTTCTGTCATGGGGCTAATGTTCAAATAGGTGTTTAATTTTTGAATCTAGGGATGTGCTGTGATTTTTCCAGACCCATCAAAATTGGGTAGGGGTAGTTTATTTACTTTTTGTCTTAAGTTCTTACTAGGCTACCTCCTACAGTTTTTTGTTACCTCTTGTTTCTTGGCTTCACAAAAGTCCCTAAATGGGATATGTCTCCTAACCTCAGGATCCAAATTTATGTAAGCTGTAGCAATTTCCTCAATGTTAGGTGGATTATTTTCTTCTTCCTCCACCCGTGTTTCCTCCCTAGGTAGGAATGAGGGTCTTGGTAATTGAAAGGCATAAGACATGTTGGTATTTTCTAAATGATTAGAGTTTATATCTTTTCCATTTGCACAGTCGAATCTACAAGTATTACTCATGTTTTGTATGGCTTGGAGAAGGCTTGGGTTGTTCTTTCATTTTTTTCCATCAATGCTTTAGTTGTCATTTCCATGAATGATCTTAATTCATTTCCCATTTGTTCACCCATTGTGTTGTTTTGTGTAGAGTTATTGGTGGCTGCAAGTTTCTTCTTTTCTCTCTCCTAGCCTAGGCCCTTTGAGCTCTTTGACTAAGTTGCATCCACTATCTTTCGTCCCTCAAGTTGGCAGGAACGATGCTCAAATACCAATTGTAATGTCCTCTTTTGGGAATTACCCTAAATCTTGCTTGCTCAAATCATAAATTTCATTAAAATAAGAATTGTAATATAGCTAGAGATATAACTTACCAATTAAATGCCTTTTAACAAGATAAATCTTGATTTAGATTGATAAATCTGATTAGGGTTAATACTTGCACATATGAGTAAAATAGATAAAATCATCATAACTCATTAGATAAGCCATGTTACATCCATATTTATTTTTAGTATTCAATCACAATAGGTTTGAATGAGTGAGAATGATAGGTTGGCCCAAAACAAACTCCACACTAAGCCCAAGAGCAGACGCTCACCCTCTTGGCCCCAAGTGGCAGACATGTTGGACATCCAACATGGGGTAGTCTACCTAGTGGGGTGCTTGTATCTGCCCTCCCTATTCATATCTTCTTATTCATCCTCTTATGACTTGTGATTTCTCCACAATCAACCATCATAGAGGTTGGAAGGGAAATCACAATAGGGTGCTTGGAAATTCCCCTATTCAAGCCCAAGAGCAGACACTCACCCTCTTGGCCACAAGTGGCAGGCACATTGCACATCCAACAAGTGGTGGTCTACTTAGATGGTGGTCTCGTATCTATTCTCCTTCCTTGCATTCCCTCTTCTCCTCCATATGATTGCTTAGTGTGAATCAAATGAATCAGAATCTATTATCCATATTTATTTTAAAGAATCATAATTACTTATAAGATTCAATAATTGCTGCAAGCATCATTATTGCATAATCATGTATATATATATATATATATATAATTGTTTCTAATTGATTTCAGTTTACAATAATTACTTTTGCATGAATATATATATGTATAGATACATATTTATAATTATATTTAAACTTACTGCTCAAATATATTCTTGACAATATATTTTATTCTTTTTTCCTATTTGCTGCTTTTCCAGATTTTTGACTGAACAATATATTGATCCCCCTCTATGATTCTGTAATGTTCCCATTTTAGTCCTATGCTCTTCAGTGACTGTTAGCCTATTTCCGAAAACCTATAGGCTAATTAGAAGAGGAGATTTGGGTTTCCTATTTTGTAGGAGGTTTCAGATGAGTTTTGAAGGTTTGCATGCAAGAGTTTGGCAGCGAGCTTTTTGGGTTTTTGGAGAGCTTCAGGGTGTGGTACATGCATTTCATGAAAATGACATGCATTTCTATCTGGTATTTTGCATGCAGGAAAGGTTTCTGGGTTTTTTTGAGTTTTCAGAGATCTCCAGAGGGGTGTAACATGCATCTGATTCTGTCAACCTTTCCAGGAACTTACTATTTTTAGTAAGTCTTGTCAGCTGCTCGGATTGTGGTTAAAATGAGTTTGGAACCACTTACTATTTTTAGCAGTATGCTATTTTTAGTAAGTGTTATTTCTAGCAATGCTATGTTTGGCAACAGTTCAGCAGTTTAGTGCAATTTCTATTTTGGGCAGAGAAGATTGAGTATTTGGTCCTTGGCACCTTTTTGGCTCGTTTTGGCAAATGAGGTTGATTTAAGTCATTTAAATATTTTAATATTATTTTGGGCCCCTTGGCCTAGTTGAATGACTTCAAGTTGTTTTGAAAAGTGGGCCTATGGGTTTGGATGCCCTTATGGAGGAATTAAACATTTTAAATGTTATTATTTGCCTAAGCCTTTGGACGCCTAGGGAAGGGAGATAAAAGGTGTTTAAAGTTATATTTTGAATTTGAATTTAATATTTCATATATGTTTGGGGCGTCCACTTTTGGAGGGAAAAGGAGGAATTCGAAAGGTCATAAGAAAAGTTCTATTTAAGCAAGGCTTGAGTCCCTCATTTGGTATCCATTGCTTATCATAATGAAGTGCTGCTGAAATGTTTTCAGACCTCTTGCTTCGAGGAACGTATACCTACTAGCTAATATTGGTTTCGTGTTTGAAAGATAACACCTAGCTGATTGTGACTGCTTCTTCATCCAGAGGTTGCAGATTGAGCTTCATGGTTGATTGTTTTAGTTGAAATTTCTGTTTTGGAGTTGTTGGTTCGAGCATGGCTGTAGCTTGTTTTCATTTGTAACTCCTTGGGAAATTTTTCTATCGTTTTGGGTATTGACTCTATGATCTTCCCTTGCTTGGCACCCCTTTGCACAAGGTTTCATAATTTTTGAAGGTGTCTTTGTATTTCTAGAGTTGGTTGCCCCTCTTTGGAGATCGGGGTTTTCACTATAGCTGATTTGGAAAGCGTGCATAAATAAATCAAAGATATTCGGCGTGGTTTCTCTATTGGTTTTTGATCGCCTAGCTCCTAGCTTCTGTTTGCATTCAGTTTCATCTTCATCGGAGGTGTTTGGAGAGAGATATGATCATTTTGGTGAATTCTGGACTTGCTGGTTTGAATTTCTGAACACTGGCATTTTATATCAGATCTGATAATATCCAGTTAATCTTCAGATTTTCAATTGGTATTCATATATTTAATATTGGAGATGATTGCCTAACTTGTTGATGATCTATTGTTATGTATATCTCCTTTCATTTGCAGCTAAAGCTATATTTTGTAATGCTGATTCAGTAGTACTGATTAGCCTTTTATGTTTCTGCACTTTCTTTATTTTATATGTTATACTCTTGTTGAATAAGTGGTCGAGTTATTTATATTTCAGTTTGCTTTACTCCTGTTGAATAAGTGGTTGAGTGATTAATTTAATAATTGTAATAATTGCTCTTGCTAAATAAGTGGTAGAGCTTTCATTGTCGGTTATCCGCCTACATTTACATTTCTAGCATTTACTATCAAAATGGTCGGCAAGCCGCCTGCAGCTTTGTAATTTCATTTCCAATTTATATGTAACGATCCCCTCGCACCATATGCTCTCACCTCGCCCACATCGGGATCTTGGTGATCAGAAAGTGAAGGGTTCCTTTCAAGCTGGTTATATTTTGGAGCTAACCTTAACGGGTGCATTATTGTATGTGAAATTTTAAAAAAAAAACTAAGGGGGTTATTTCAGATTCAATGATTATAACCTATTATGATATATGTTGTTATATCTAGTAATATTCAAGGTTACCCCAAGTTTCCGGGACGAGGACGGCACGAGATGGCGGGACGAGTCCCCAAGTTTCCGATTTTTGAGGCCAAAATTAGGGACGGCAGGGGACGGCTATATAAAATATAGGGAAAATTTAAATATTCATATGAAAACATGGATAAAGAATACATAATATACATTATAGAACCTTAACATATAACATTTGTGTTCAATATTCTTTGTCAATACTCAATACACATTGAAAATTCAGAATTAACATACATGAATCATAATACAACCTCCAAGTTATACTTTATAAACTTATATCAAATTACATAAGGTTATTTCCAGCTCACAAATTGTTGCACTCAAGGAGTTTTGGGCATCAAATTGCCTTAATATTCAGCCTATTTCCAATTGTGAAGAACTGTTTAAAAAGGTCAAAATCCTAAGTCTTTGTCTCTAAAACCCGTTAGTGAACAACAAGCAAATAAATTCAAGTTTACACACTTTTGGAATAATTTTTTGTTATTTTTATATATCTCTAATAGAGCATCAAATATTTATCTTGTGAGTGTTCCAAATATTGTGAAAGATATATGAAAATAATTTAAACAAACAACTCATAAACCAAAAAACTGAAAACTATTATATATATATATATATATATATATATATATATATATATTTTATTTTTAAAACATGCTTTGACATGGGGGATTGCTGGGGGACGGTTGGGGGACGGCTCAGCCGTCCCTTGGCCGTCCCTCTTTCGGTCAACCCCGTCCCCCCCGTCCCGGGGATGTTTCTTGGGATTTCTGCAAAAAGAGGGACGGTCCCCTGCCGTCCCCCAGTACCCGGGACGTCCCGAGAACGGGTACGGGCATTTTGGGGGGGGGGGACGCGTCCCCGGGTTTCCCTGGTAATATTCCTTATATCCCCCTCTTGCAAATGATCTAACTTACCTCATATATCCCCCATCGTGTCCCTAAGAATGGAGGTGACCCTTAACTGTTGTTCTTTCACTGATCGCAAACTTTCATAATGCCATTGCTGCTTTTCTAGTGGTAATCGATGCCTTTGCTATCAACTAAATGAGCCGATGCTGTCTGAATGAATCGTTGGCTTCCATATGTATGTTAGTTTAGGTATATATATTTTATATTAATATATTGTATGTTTTTTATTTTACTAGTATATTTATAAATTTAATTTATTGGTATATTTTGATAATTATAATTATAATATTATCTTATGATAATTATAATTATAATAATATTAAATCGCTAATATTTCTTTTTTATATTTTTAATATGTATTTTGTTATTTATTTATTTGCATTTCAATGCTTCGTTATTTTTATACTTTAGTGTTGCAATTTCAGGTACATGACAATTGAGGTTCAATTCCCTCTAAAGATCATCTTTGCTAGGAACATCTAAAATCACATAAAGCACAATCTACTTGATTACCCTTGTGTGGATTTTAGACTATTATATTTAGGAGAATCTATAGGGGAATAGAAAATGCTATTAATAGAACTAGAATATCTTTGAGGAAATTAATATAGAAGAGGAAAAGCCACTTGACAAGCAGCCCGTTAGGTTAGATGGGGAATACAATGAGCATAGGCGGCCATAGAGTTGTAGTAAACATCAATTTGTAGTCTTATATTGTTTTTAGTAGCTTAAGTGGAAGCTATGCACTTCGGAAGCCATTCCAATTAAACAAAACTGACCAAACATAATTGCATTTGGACCAAGTGGAAGCTATGCACTTCAAAAGCCATATGCTTTGTAGTTAACAAGAAGAATAAAGTTGGAAACTAGAGTGCCGAGTAAATACAGCCAAATGCTTTTTTGACCCATTGTGAGGTAGATCTGGCCAAGTTGGTGATTGCACAACCTGCTTGGTTGATCTCGAGCTATTTGCCTGCAAGATTGACCTCTGATACTGCACAAAGTTGCTTGCTTATCAGTTTAAGTTTTGTCATTCTTTTACATCTTTTTTATTGGTTTTACATGTATGTCATGAGTATTCATAACACTATCATGGAATAGGAAACCTTGTAGACAAATGGAATTCTCAACCATAAATTGATATGTACACTTTCATCAGTAATGATTGTAGTTAACAACTAATAGTATGTTTAAATGATATATATATATATATATATATATATATATATATATATGCTTCACCTTTTCTATTAAAGAAAAATACAAAGGTTAAGTCAAACATAGTATTTAGCCATTTAAAATCTTTGTTCTTGCATTTTGATGTTGGTTGCTCTCATTATTTATGAGCATCATTCTGTCCCATTATTTTGCTTCTTTGAAAGAGTGCATACATGATTGGGTGTAATGTCCCCTCCTAGCCTCTAAGCAATGGAGATGTCCTTTAACCTATTCCAGAGTTCCTATAGGTTAAATGGAGTTGGTAAGGGAACTCATTTCCAGTCCTTTCTGTGGAGGTTTTCAGCATTTTTAGTTGGATTTACTATTTTTAGCAGGTCCAATTCCAGCACTTACTGTTTATAGTGAGTCGCTTTCATAATCAGTTTTCATGCCAGTTTGAGTTTTCAATGTATTTACTATTTTTAGTAGTTATTAAAAATAGTAAGTCTATTTATGGTAATTGGTCCTGGCCAGGCTTCATCCAGCAGTTTCTTTCTAGTTTGAGCATTGGGTTTGCTAAGGTTTGATTATTTTAATATTTGTATTCCTCTCTCGAAATGTTTTAATAAAGTTATTTTATAACTTAAGTTGAGGGTCGGAGGGGTCATCATATTGTACCTTGGCACCTAGTACAATGACTTAAGTGATGGTTGGATAAGTGGGACGCCCAAGTATGAGTTAAGTGAAGTTTAAAATGAATTTTTAATTGAAATCAAAGGCAAAAAGGGTGTTGCTTTTTGGAGGGAAGATAAATTTCAAATTAGTGTTGCCCTAATCTTTCATTGACTCTATATTATCTCATTTGGAGTCTCATTTGGATATGTCTAAGTTGGTTGCATAATGAGATGCTATTGGATACACTCCAGAGGTCTACAGTTTGGTGTTGAGGACGAAAACCCTCTTCATTCAGGAGCTGGTTTCAATAGTGAAAGACCTACCCTAGTCAGTTGGGTGTGATTCGACTCAGGGGTCACTTTGGTGCTTAACAGATATTCAGGTTTTCAGTATTTTGGTATTGAAAGATGAAGATTTTTGAATATTCTTGCAGTGTTGCTTAATGGGTTTGGTGTGAATAAACTTGGTTTTGTTGGGTCTGATTATGGCGTTGACTTTCATGGAGTTTTTTGGGGTTTTGAAGCTGTTTACAGATATTTTATGAGCATTGCATTTCCAGGGCAGGAGTTGGCAATTTGATCATAACTCCATATTGGTTAGGTTTTGCAATCTGGGTATTGGCTCAAAGGAAGCTCCTCATCAAGGCGCTCCACATCAACTAGTCACTTGAATTTCTGTTACTCATTTAAGAATTATAATCTGAAAGTTGCTCAGTCTGCAAGCAAGTTTATCTCTGTATTTTCTGTTCTTATTGCTATCAATATATCATGCATGCTAAAACAATGAATGGCTTTTGAAAACAAAACAATCATTGCAAAACACTTCCAATCAGCAATCAGAAAAAACAAAAAAAAATAGGGGCAGTCATTACATTGGAAGCAGTTACAACCAATCCTCCTATATGAGAATACCATCATCAATGGCTCGACTATATTTTACCATGCAGCTCCAAATTAAGTATAGATGTTTAAAGTTTATTCTCACTTTAGATTGCTAGGAAGCCTCGTTCCAGAATGTGTATATCATGTGCATCTGAAATTGTATTGAACCTATAATATTTTCTAAGATTAGTTGGTCTGCATATCTTCATGTCATGCTTATTCTAAGGATTTTGAATTCAGGTAGATGGAGACATAGTACTTAGCTTTTGATGTGCTGTAAATTGTTTGCAGTTTTATTCATTGGAGTTGTCACTGAGCATATCTACATTGAAATTTCTTTTTTTGCAGTTTCCACTTCTTTCCAAATGCGGTAAATTACAAAAGCTAGCTGCAGAAGCTCGTCAATCCAAGAAAGATAAGTTGGAGCTTTTTGATTTTCCTAGTGATCCAGAAGTATTTGAGATCTGTGCCAAGTTTTGTTATGGTATCACAATCACTTTAAGTGCCTTGAATATAGTGGCAGCTCGATGTGCTGCTGAATACCTTGAGATGAATGAGGATGTAGAAAAAGGGAACCTGATATTTAAATTGGAGATTTTTCTGAGTTCTAGCATTTTGCGGTCTTGGAAAGATTCTATAATGATGCTGAAGACCACTAAGGCATTTATGCCTTTCTCTGAAGATCTCAAACTTGTAAGCCGATGCATTGATGCAATTGCTTATAGGGCATCAGTCAGCCCTTCAAACGTGGACTGGTCATATACTAATACTAGATCTTCTCCAGCAAAAGAGGAAGGAACATCCCATAATTCTACAACTCCAATAGGGAATGGAATTCAAAGCCAGCGATGCCATCCTGCTCCTAAAGATTGGTGGGTAGAAAATGTTGCTGAGCTGGAGATTGATTTGTATTGGAGAGTAATGGTGGCAATTAAATCAACAGGAAGAATATCTCATGAGGTGATTGGGGAAGCACTGCGTGTGTATGCCTTTCATTGGTTGCCAGGCATGTCGAAGGAAATAACTCATAGCCATTCCTCTGATTATGCTGATGTTGCTGCCAAACATGGCCTTCTGTTAGAGACTATTGTCAGTTTGCTACCAGCAGAGAAAGGTTCCACCTCATGTAGTTTTTTGCTGAAATTTCTGAAAGCTGCAACCATACTAGGTGCATCACCTTCTTCAAAAATGGAACTTGCTAGACGTGTAGGAATGCAGTTGGAGGAGGCCTCTTTGAATGACCTGCTAATTCCATCTCTCTCTTATGCCAATGAAACTCTTTATGATGTAGACCTTGTACAGACAATATTGGACTACTTTATAATGCAAAATCGGAGCCTTCCCACAAGCCCTACCCACACAACACATGCATATGAGAAAAGGCGAACACGATCAACTGAAAATATTGACTTTGTGGAGAGTAGGACATCAACAGCTGCAACGCACAGTGCAAAGTTTAAAGTAGCAAAACTTGTAGATGCATATTTGATCGAGATTGCTCGAGACGCAAATCTACCAATCTCCAAATTTGTAGCCCTTTCAGAGGCTGTACCAGATTTTGCACGTCCAGTACATGATGATTTGTACAGAGCCATTGATATATACCTTCAGGTAACTTGGAAGGCTTCTGTTTGATTATTTCTATTTAATTTATATTCTTTTTTGGTGCACTTCTAAGGATTCTGTTTTATTGTTCCTATTTGATTTATCATATAATTGCATGGCTTCTTGTCAATGATTTGGTGAATGCTTTGCAGGAGCATCCTGGATTTACTAAAAGTGAAAGAAAGAGGATATGTCGACTTCTGGATTGCAAGAAACTATCAACAGAAGCTTGCTTGCATGCTGCTCAGAATGACCGCTTACCACTGAGGGTTGTTGTACAGGTCCTATACTTTGAGCAGCTAAGAGCTGCAATGGCAGGAGGTGGAGTAACTGAGTTGCCAAGCAATCTTAAAGCCTTGATATCAGTTGAAGAAAGTGATTCTCAGGATGTTGGACAGTCAAACTCATTTGATGAAGGATGGGATGCAGTGCAGCAAAATTTCAATGCACTGAAGGGGGATTTAGCTAAAATGAAGCTACGGCTAGCAGAGGCAGAGAAAGAAAGAAATGATTTACGGGAAGAAGTTGCAAAAACCTCAAAGTCAAAAGGTCTATGTGCTTTCCCATCCAAGCCAAGAAAGATTTTTGGTAAACTATGGCCAAGTACCAAAAGCGGTGTTAATGAAAAGATTTAAGAACATGGTAATGTTAAAAATTTCACTTCATGAACCTTTTGGTGCTAATGGTCTCTGTTACTTGTAATGGGATTTGATAGATGGATGTTTCTTTTGTGCCCTTCTAAATTCATATTACAAACATTGTTATAAGGGCAAGCAGGCATGGAGAACTCAATATACATTAAATACCATCTATTGTTGACAGCTAAGAAAATGATCCCAGGAAAAAGAAAACAGAGTCTCTGATCTAGCTATGCAAAGTTGACAAAATGAACAGGCATATTGTTCAGACCGAAGTCAGTAGCATTAAAAATGCAAAACTTCAATAATCCATTTTCAGTGGAATTAGTGACAGAAATTGCAACCATAGAAAGGTATGTAGGTTGCACGTGTTTCAGTAGGAATGATTCTTGGGACATTAGAAGAAAACATGGCTGAGTCAGGGTCACTTTATTGGCTGTGCACATGATCCCATTTATTAGTATGTGATTCTATTTGGTGCTTTTGAAAAATCTGGCAACTTTACAAGCTGTAAAACATTTTCCACCTATTTTAAGTGAGAATGGTACTGCCAACTAAGAAAATCTGGCATAATTTATTTTCTTGATGCCCCAAGTTGATATTGTTCATGGGAGAGGTGGCAGGGGATGTGCAAAATGACAGTAAAATTTTACTTCCTTGCTAGCAGTGATTTCGGAGGTTTGGTTCATTTTTAACAAGCTATTTCAGCTGTGAGTCCAATTCCACAGAAAGCTGCAATAATTGCATCAATCAACAGGTAAAGAAGAATTTGTCTGAGTGAGAGCAGTTGTACTTATCGCCATATTATTATGTAGTAAGAAGTTTTAAATGCAATTTTCTTCATAAAATTGTGGCGTTAGTGTTATTAGGGACTACCTTCTAGAGAAGGAAAGTGAAAAGGTGAAAATGGATTTTAATTTTTATTGCATTCTCAAGCATGAAACAGGTGTCAAGAAGCATAATAAATATGAATAATATGTTATAAGAGTAAATGTGTATTTAAGTGTTTCTGTTTAGTTACATTTTGCCACGGCATTTTTTATCCACAGTTGAAAGTGGGATCTGTAAATCATAATCACTGCACATAAATTTTTAATATCCTTAATTGTTTGTGAGCATCCAGGCACATTTAATGATTTTTGGACATCATAAATAGTCTGAAATTTTTCCTCTTCTTAGTATTAATTTCACCAGAAAAAATAACTGTGTATTGTAGATGGATTTGTGTCCAGAGGTGCTGATGCTTGTCTTAATATAGTCATCTATTATATCTTGATAGTATCTGATACTTCCTTTTTCTTTGTTTCAATTCATTATTCAGGTATAAAGTCTCAGCTACTGGCAGTATATAGATGACAAGAATGATCTGCAGATGCAATTTAAGGTAACTCATTTGTCTTAGCGACGCTGCAAGGTAGGCATATAATACTGTCCAAGTGACCTGGGAGGCAACATATTTATCTTAAGTAAATCAGAAAGTGTAAAGATTTCTATGTATCCTTCTCTCATTCTGCGTGGACTGTTTGCAGTTCACGGATTATGCTAAGCAGAATATACATATTAGAGCAATATAGCTTGGCTATAAAAGTCTTTGCATTTATAGTGTATTTTCATAAATCAGATGGAAATAGGACATTTTCAAATTACGCGCTGTCTATACTACAAACAATTTATACACATAAAAATTAAAGCTTAATAGAAAAATGATTTTACCAAGCCTCTAATAGCTTATTTTTATGATCAGGAAAGAAGGAAATTATATATATTGTTACATTGGAAATGCACAAAATTTATAAATAGGAACTATCTATTCATATACTGTGGTCCTGATACTGTGCAGACAGATGGTATTGGAACCAGAGGCAGTATAGCTGAAATAGAAATAGGAAATCAATATTACAATGCCGCTTAATCTGGATGTGTACTCTGCTAGATGCAGAATATATCCAAAGAAATATGTATTATCTGAACAATAAGCAAAATAACTGTCAAAATAGGAAACATGTTAGTTTAGAAGACATAGGAACTGCTGTCCGATGTAGCCATGCTTGCTATACGTGTATGGAAGGGATGTGGCTGTTATGGTCCAGATTCTGGAGATAGGTGTTTATGTGAGCTTACAGTTGCTGTTGGAGCACCATTCTTATCTCATTCTTGGCATCTGAGGCTTTGTGACTTGTGTTTCCTGTTGTGGGAAAATACAGTGCAGAAGGGATTTGCAACCATGGTTGTACCATGTGCTGGTAATGATTACTTGTAAGCTGTAAGAACTATTGAGATCTTAAAGAAAGTACATAAGAATGAAGTCCAGAATTCACTGGTAGATTTCTTGCACTTTGTGTAGCTGAAGTAACAACTCTCTTATTTGCCTGCCCATGCTTTCCATGCTCAACCATAAACTTGAAGTGATGTCAGTAAATGTTCATTCAAAATGTGGAGTTTGCCTCCTGCCATAGGATGTGGCACTGTAAAGGGATTAGTAGCTAGCTGAGAATTGATGGGTCTGCAAAATGTTAGGATTGAGCTTGAAGCTTCGGGACAGACACTTTGTGTTGCCTTCAATGGCCAAAACTGGACTGGCAGTCGCTAATGGCTCATTATTGATTACATTTATAGGATTTAAATGAAAAGTATTATAGATTACATGTATGTATTTTTGGATTTAAATCAAAAGTATTATAGATTACATGTATGTATTTTTGTTTACATGAGCAATATGAAATTATAAAATTAGATGGTGTACATACGCCAGCTGATCATTAGAATATTTCATTGTAATATATCATTTGTATGAAAAGTTATGCTTTGTCAAATATGTTACTGCAATCATGACTTGAAGTAGATGTCACTATGGGATACACAGCCCTTTTCTTAGTGTAATTCCAATACTTAAAAAGTTGATAATAGGAATCTAGATCTCTTTGTATGCTCCTTACGCATGGTTTCTGTAAACTGCCCATCATGACTTGACACTGTGTTTTTGTATCTTTACTCTTCTTTTATACAATATAAACTTATCTTTTTTTGAAAAAGTACCTCAAAATTTAGTTCTGTGCGTTTTATTGTCAAGAAAATTGTTGTTTTTATTGATACGTTGCTTCCTCTGGTAGTTTGCGTACAGATTTTCTTTTACCCTGAAATGAATAGAGAGCCATCTTTGTTAGCGGGTTGAATCGTATTTTCTAATGTTGAAAATCTTCCAATATACCAAGCTGTTTGGAGTAACAAATGTTTTTGATTAAAGTAAAAATAGGTTTTGAAGGGACCTCGAAATCCTTTACAAGCAGATTTTGAATGGATCTAGAACCCTTAACCAGAAGGTTGACAAAACTAAAAGATATGAAAGAACATACAACCAAGGATAAAAAGGCAACCGCAACCGACTACAAAGCCACAAAACAGCCAGCAACCGACCAAAAATCAGCCCCCAAACAAGAACCTTCAAGATTTGCATTTAGAATTATTCTTGTGGGAACAGAGAGTCATGTCAAAAGGAGGTTTAGAGGACTTATCTTTTTTGCCCTTTACAGTGATACAACCCTCTTCCACTTGCGCTGCCTTATCAAGCCAAGCTAGTGCACAATTATCCTGAAAAAGAAAACCAATGGCTGCTGTTTTAAAGATTTGATCTGTATTTCTCTCAGCTGGTGTAGCCAAATCAGGAGAGCCACTCGAAATGATAGCTGAAGCACTGTCACCAGAAGTGGCAGCCAAAGGCCCACTCTCAATCTCAAAAGGGGTCACAATATTGTTGTCTTGCAAAGCATCAACAATCCTGCCATTAGAGACAGTCGGAGAGGAAGCCTCAAGGCCCTGTGAATCTTGAGCAGCCACCTCAGAGAAACTCCTTGGTTGCCCAACCTTCTTCACAATCGTATAGTGCTGTGAAGAAGCATCTTTCCACCATGTAGCCTTCATGGCTTTTTTCTCAAAACCACATTGTGCAGCAACATGACCTGTTTTGAAACATCTTCTACATCGAAAGGGAATCCCTTCATAGTCCAAAGCTTGGACCCAAGAACTCTGAGAAGTTTTAAATAAGATTTCGACAGGCAACCCTTTTGAAATATCCATTTCAACCAATATGCGAGCAAAGGAGAGTGAAACATATCAGAAGATGCATCATCCACCAACAAAAAATCACCAAGAGCCTCACCCACTTCCTCTAAAAGGGAGTCAGACCACAAATGGAGTGGAAGATTAAGAAGCCGAATCCAAATCGGGATTTTATTGAAAGTTTCAGAAGAGGGGTTGAAATCAGCATGCCAAGGCTTGATCATCAACATAAATTTATCCTCCCAGCTAAAAAAATGATTACATAAGATTTTGTTTCTATCCAAATCAATGTCAAATTTAGCAACAAAAAACCCCTTGGCTATGGGGAAGATATGAACTTTACTAGTTATTTGGAGTAACAAATGTTACTTAGTGTATTGAATATGAAATAAATTCCCTTACTAATTTGTTTTTTTGGCTAGTGAGCTGAAATAGTATTTTCTAATGTTGAAAATTTGCCAAGATACCAAGCTGTTTGGATTAACAAATGCTGGTTAGAGTATTGAAGATGAGACAAATTCCCTTAGTAATTTGTTCTTTTGGCGAGTGGGCTCAAATAGTATTTTCTAATTTTTGAATTTTTCTATACCAAGCTGTTTGGATTTACAAATGCTAGTTTGAGTATTGAAGATGAGACTCCTTTAGTAATTTGTTCTTTTGGCGAGTGGGCTGAAATGGTATTTTCTAATGTTGAGAATTTTCCAAGATACCAAGTTGTTTGGATTAACAAATGCTAGTTAGAGTATTGAAGATGAGGCAAATTCCCTTAGTAATTTGTTCTTTTGGTGAGTGGGCTGAAATAGTATTTTCTAATGTTGAAATTTTTCCAAGATACCAAGCTATTAGGATTAGCAAAATTCTAGTGAGAGTATTGAAGATGAGACAAATTCCCTTAGAATTTTTTTTCTTTTGGCGAATGGGAGATTAATAAAGAAGCACAAGTGGAGAGAGATGACAAGAAACAAAAGAAGGTAGTTTTGAATCCCTTCATACCACCATCCTCTACTTTCCGTCCTAAATTTATAGAATACAAGATGGGGGATGAAAAGTTGGATGATAGGCCAACCCATTAGTTCGTAGTGTGGCCAACAATCCACGTGAAATACCAAGAACCTATTAAGCATGTTTGTATATTTGCCACCCCTAAAGAATGAGTAAGACATGCTCATGATATATGAATTCTAAATTATTCAAAAGGTGATTTTACACACCATTTGTTGTAAAAAATGTTTGATTTATGTAAGGATTTTATTGTTTAGTTTGAGGGATGCTACGCATGGTGATATTAGATGGTAATTCTAGGGCTGATTTGAATTTTAGAAATGATCATGGTTAGTGACGATTGAAATCTAGTGCTAAAAGAAACAAAATTTAGGATATTCATGGATTACAAGGATGTCTTTGTATGGTCATACAAAGACTTGAAAGGAGTACCATTGAAATTATGTTCACAAAATTCCATTGATACCAAGGGCCCAACCAATGCAAAGAAGACCATACAAGATGATTTGGAACTACTTGGCCAAATTATAGGAATAAATTGACAAAATGCTTGAAGAGGGGATTATTTTTAGTGTAGAAACAAGTGAATTGGTCTCCCATAGTTATTTCCTTGAAGGAGTGAGGACAAATAAGGATATTTTTAGATTTTAGAAGTTTGAATGTGGTCAAAATTAAAGACTTGTTTCCTAATCTATTCACGGATTTCATTATTGAAGAAGCGGCCACACATGGGATTTAATCTATCATAGGTAGTTATTCTAGATAAACTAAATAAGCATAGTTAAGGAAGAGAAATTGAAGACCACTTTCATAGTGAAATTTGGATTCCATGCTTATAATCAAATGTTGTTAAGACTTTTTAATGTTTCAAATATGTTTTGAAAAACCATCATACATGTCTTCAAGAAAATTTGTAGTCTCTTAAGTGACTAGTCTCCATGGTGACTAAGAGACACACCTAGAGGTCGTGACAAAGTGCATGCAACATTGTAGAACAACACAATTGATGCTAAATTTGAACAAGTGTAGATATATGGTGCTACAAGGAAAATTTCTTAGCTATGTTGTTTGAAAATCTAGATTAAAAAGCGATCCTAATTAAATATGGTAGGTTATTGTAGTGGAAGCAATGAGGGACATCACTAGGATAAGATCGTTCTTGGGCCATGTTTAGTATTATAGAGATTTCATTAAAATATTTGTCCAAGTTTCCCACGCTCTATGTGTTAGTTGGGAAGGGAGTTCCATTTGTATGGTCTAATGAACATGAGTAAGCATTTAAAGAACTAAATGTGCATTTGGTAAGTTCTCTCATCCTTACATATCTAGACTAGGGTAAATAATTTTGCATACAAGTAGACTCTTCCAGCTTCATGATTGGATTTGCCTTGGCATAGGTAGGAATCCAATGTTCAGATCATTTAGCGTTCTTTGCTACCATACTATTGTTGAGCATAAAGATGAATTATGGCATTGTGGAGAGAGAGACTCTTGCAATGGCTTTTTCATTACTTAATGCAACACCTTTCACATTCTATGTAGATCATCATGCATTAATGTATCATGTGAATAAACAAGCCCATTATTTAGTGTTGGGTGTGTAGATGGCTAATGTTGCTTCAAGAGTTCACATTTAAAATTATCATCAGAAGGGGGAAGAGTAATGCCATAGTGGACCAACTTTCTAGGTAAATTCTAATGAACCGCTTGAAGGGATAAATGTGAACTTTTCATATACATGCTTGTTTTTTAACATGGTACATATCTGGTATGAGAATCTTAGAAAGTATTTGTTCACATCCTCTTTTATAAGCAAACACAACAAAGGAGGCTGGCATTAAAAACCAAAACATTCCAATTGGTCAATGGATTGTTGGAAAAGAGAGGACCCAACCAAGTATCAAGATGTGTAATGTGTGAACTGATAATAGATGTACTTCAAGAAGCATACATCCGTCTAGCTAGAGGCCACATGGGTCCTAATGTCACCACACAAAAGGTACTTTTAGTAGGCCTATGGTGGCAAATACTTCATAATGGTTTGAAAATTTGGATTATGAGATGTGAGATGTCAAATATTTGGAAAATCCTTGAAGAGGGAACTCATGCTACCTTGACCATCTCAACCACACGAACCATTCAAACAATAGGGATTGGACTTCATTCTAGTCCACTAAAGTTTAGTAAAATGCATTGGTGTAAGTGCATTGTGGTTGCCATAAAGTATTTGATCAAGTGGACCAAATCAAGGGTCCTTGTAGATAATAATGCTTAGAGTACATCCTAATTTATTTATGAGCAACTGGATACCAAATTTGACATCCTAATATAGATAACAAGTTATAAAGGGAAGAAGTTCAATAACCACGTGATTTGGTCAATGAAAAGAGAGTTCCAGATATTCCACACCTTTTCTAATTTGTACTACACATGAGCCAATGGCCAAGTTGAGGCCACATACAAAGGCATTAATTCAATAATCTGCAACTCATGTGGGCTCAAAGGAACAAATTAGGAAGAATGTTTTTCTTGCTATACAATAGTCATCTCAGATTGTGTACAAAATGAACATTGAGTATAGACCCTTCTAGTTGGTCTATTGTTAGGAAGCAATTGAAGTAATTCAATGGAGGATGAAACACTAGCATGAAAATACTTACAAAGAAGGAATTTTAAACCTAGTATTATAATGCTAAAATGTTGTGTTCCATCAAGTTTTTGGGACTAGGATGATAGAGGATGGGGGGACACATTTCTAGGATGAATTTTTTGTGAGGCCAGTTTCAGTGGACAATTGTTAAAAATAGAGAAAATATAAAAAATTCAAATATTCATATGATACATTGATAAGGCATTATTTGTCTACATCATAAAACCTTAAAACATAACATTAGATTTGAATTGATATTTCATATGGGAGTTTTAAAACAAATTAACAAAATATAATTTCTTTCATTTTCAATGTGCACACATATGATATACAATTACAATAAAATACCCAAAGGCTACAATTTTTAACTAAAAAGATACAAATTGTAGAAAACATATAATTATCCCTAATCAACATCTAGTAACACTACATCAAAGTTAGAGTTTGAGTCCAAGTCTCTACCACCATGATGGTTTGACTCATCCAATGTAACCCCAACCAATCCTTCATGTGTCTCCTCCCCATTAACTTGTTGCATTTTCAAGATCAACATCCCAACATGTGACTAGATTCTAACAATACTTAGGATTCTATCTATGTGCAACACTACATCAACATTAGAGTTTGAGTCCAAGTCTCTACCACCATGATGGTTTGACTCATCCAATGTAACCCCAACCAATCCTTCACGTGTCTCCTCCCCATTAACTTGTGGCATTTTCAAGATCAATATCCCAAAATGTGACTAGATTCTAACAATACTTAGGATTCTATCTATTTCAAAGCCGCAAAGCACTATGTACAACCATTGACTTCATTGATTGTTGTGAGGTAAGCCTATTCCTCTTGGCTAATTGGATGAAGCTATATGTAGATCAATTCCTCTTTGTAGTAGAGGAATTGACAACCTATGAAATGAGATGAGTGACAACTATCCTCAATTCTTTTGCATCCTTACCATGCCTTGTCCACCATCGAATATGATTAGTTTGAGCTAATGCAACTCTATTTGTCTTCACCTCTAGTCTACTGAATTTTGGACCACAAAGATTGACAAAGGCTAGCAATTGTGTTTTATGGTAGACTCCTCATCACTATACACCTTTTGAAGGTCCTTTATGAACTCCTCTTTCAAAATTTCATCATCAAATGGAGGCACTCTCTCAAAATTTGACGCATACCATTTGGGATTTAGAGTGTAGGTTGCTGTATGAAGTGGGGTGTTCATAGTCTTCCACTACTACATCACAATGGGCCTAATAAGCTCCTTATAAAATCCCATATCAAGGTCCTTGCTATGAATGGGCCTAATATGCTCCTTATTTTCCCATGCATGTTACCAAATGTCTTATAAATTTCTCCAAGGCTAAAAGGGTTTGTGTTAACATATCTTATGACCCACACATGTGAGATGGATAAGCAAATATAACAAATAATGAATCATGGTCTTTATTATTCTGACGCTAAGAATAAACATTATTTGATTGTTGTGTTATTGACTATGCTGGTGATTTCATTTACAATAAATTTACCATAGATTATGTCTTCAAAATAAATGGTGCGGGTGTTGTTACAAGGATGGTGTAATAAAAAAAAACTTCTATGGGTTTTTAATCAAAAGGGTGAACTTAAAAAGTAATTCTTAAATAATCATCGTGGCTTTGAAGATTTATGAAAGAGTTTCAATTGAATATTTGTAAAGTACCACCTTACTATATGATAACGAGTTATTTCAATCAAGTACCAATGAATCTCATTTCCAAAGAGAAAAAAACACATTCAAGATCATGGGCACTTCACTGAAGAGAAAGGATTCCATAGATCGTAAATACACTCTTGGATACGTGTTTAAACTTGGCACAAGTGCAATCACTTGAAGTTCTAAAAAAATTCATTTGTAACCAAAGTTGAATATCAAAGTACTTTTGAAGCAGCTAAAGAAGTTATTTGGTTTAACCAAATTCTAAAAGAAATTTAAATGGAATCAAATCCTAGTACCACACTTTTATGTGATAATCAAGTTGTATTGCACTTGCCAAGAATCCTATTAATCATTAGAGATATAAACATATTGAAATTCAAGCTCACTTCATATTGGAGAAAGTACTAAAATGAGATATTATCTTCAATATTATCAAATTAAAGATCAAGTTGTAGACATCTTTTACAAAGCCATTCTGTAGTGCAAAATTCTCCAAATGCATATCAATGCCTGAACATAAGGAGTTGCCATTGAGGGGGAGTGTGCATAACATTGGTACCACTAGATATAAGACATCGGACATAAAATAAGGCCAATAGGTGTTTTAACACCTTATGATGGCTAAATCCTTGGATGTAAGACCTAACAAACATAACATAAGACCTCTAGGAATTAGTAAGTCCTTTAGGCATAATGCAAGTCCTACATGCATATTGTAAAATTCTTCTCTTTGTAAATCTTTCACTTATAAAAGCATTGTATTAAGTGCTACTGGAACTATCTAATGAACCTAGGGTGATGCTAACTTGAGGAGACTCAAGATCCAATATTTTTTTATAAGACCTCATATAGGGGAGAGGACCCAGTAGTTGAGCATGTTTCAATAGTTGTGATAGTAGTTGTTTATATAATGCCCAATAGTTGTAATAGTAGTTGTTTATATAATGTCCAATAGTTATGACTTGACTGACCATAATTAAACAAAATGTATTCCTTTGATCTAAAAAGAAACTAATCATGTGATGCCACATTAGTGCTCAACTACCCGTGATGTGAATGCACAAGTATTGGTCTCACTTTTTTTTGGGATCTTCTTGGACACCTTGACAAAAATCATGTTGATGTGGCCCTGAAACGAAAGTTATAAGCATGGGACTTGCCAAATAAGTTGATGTAAAAAATTGGGAGTGACTTGAAATTTCCACATAGGATAATTAGAAACGCGAAGTTAGGGTGCACAACTACTGGGTCCTCTGCCCTAGCATCTTTTTAAAACACTGGGATTATAAATTTTGACAAGATGACTTTCATGTAGTCCAAAATACATCCTCTTCATTATGACATATATTTGTGTTCCTATTTATCACTATCAAAGAAGGTGTATGTTATTGGGATACTTCATTATTTCTTTTATGAACATTGATAAGTGATGCCCCCTACTAACATCAAGGGGGAGTGTTAGAATATAATTTTATTAGGGGTCGTACCCTTACAAAATTTATATAATGTTCTAATATAAAACCTTATATATTATATGCTTTATTAAGCATACTTATTATGATATTTCTTGAAAATATTTGTAAAAATTAGAAATATAGTAGACCACTTTGGGGGGAGACCTCCAATAATTAGATAATAATATATGAATTCAATATTGATGATATGATAATATGGGATAAATTTTTCTTCTTTATTTACAGGCTTAACTATGTAGGGACATACCCCTTCATCCTTATTAAGAGGGCTTAGTGTATTAACTAATATTTAAGTTAGGGTTAAGCGTGCCACAAGTTCTTATCCTTATTATAATTAAGAATATATAGTATATGCTTAGGAATATATCATATTAGGATCATAACATTCCCTTCCCCTTTAGAAAATCATTCCCTCAATGCTTAGCAACTCAAATATTTTGTATGAATTGCTCATCATTCCATGTTGAATCTTCAATTGGCAAATTCTTCCATTTGATTAGGAATTTTGAAGTGACTATTTTTCAATTTGATTTTAGAAATTCCATGGAGCTTTTGTATATTTTGTATGAATACATTTTTCATACTATTAGTAGGAAATAGATGAGAGAGTCCAAAAAAAAAATTATTATTAAAGAGTCTATCCACATCAAGCAAGATTACATCAAGTTTATTTGAATTTGGAAACCTCATAATAAGGTCCATTAATATTTCTACCCGCTATTATATTGGAATGCCTAACATATGTAAGAGGCTTGGAGTCTTTATTATTTCCCTTTTATTTCATTGGCATATCAAACATTCCACCATAAATTTATGGAAATTCACTTTAGTACCTTCCAACAAGAAATATTTCTTTATAAGATGATAGATATGAACGAATCTTCTATAGTATCTTGCTAGACCCAAAAATCCTCTCTTCTTAGGGTCCATCATAACACCTTTAAGTGACACCATATGTCCAAAGTATTCTACTTTTTTAACCTAAAGACACATTTTGAATTTGTTTGCATATATTTTATTATCTTCTAATTCATTAAAAATAGGAATATGAAACTTGTCTTTATGAGTAATCTCATTTATGAAACTTTTATTGGGATGAACGATGTTTTTTGGTATTAAATCAATGTTATGATTATGGTCTCCAATTAGAGGTACAACCTTTGATTCTTGAGATACTTGTTCGTAGTGTTGAATAATCTCTTGAATTTTTTGTTCATCTCGAGTTATCATTTCATGTGCTTCTATAAAATGTAATTGTGCCTCTATATTATAAGAACCTCTCTTGAATAATTTCTCCATCCTATGGGAGCTAATGATTTCATATGGTGGTGATTTAATTACGAAGATTCATACTTTTTTCCATGTATCCTAAAAGACATGGATGAGTCTTGAAATTTAAAGATATTGTTCTTAATTGTTTAAGCCATTGCACACCCAAAATTACATCCACTTCCCTAATAGGTTTGGAAAATTTATGAATCTAGTTGATAATTTCCAATTGAGAGTTTTATATGATGGCATTTACCACCACAATGTAGTTGTTTCCCATCAACTATTATGACTAAAAAATTAGAGACTAGATAAACGAAACAATTGAGCTCATTAGCTAATCTTCTATCAATAAAGTTATGTATACTACTAGTATCTACTAACACTCACATTTTTCTTTTATATTACCAATTAATTTGAGTTTTTGTGGTGCATTTGTTCCATTCAATGCGTGTATGGAGATAGTAGTTGTTTATTTTTCCTTGGAATCCTCATTCTTAAGTTTTTTGTTTAGATATTTTATAGGTACTTCTCCCTCTTCTTCAACCTTATTAATTTTCCCACTACTAGAATACTTATGACTCCTTGACCATTTACTATCACAATTCCAACATTGGACTTTTTCTCCTATCTTTATCTCTTGTTGAGGAGAGAGATTACTAACTTCTCTTAGGTTAAAGAATTTGTCTATATTTTTTCTTATAAGATTACTCACATTTTTATTTGTTACTCTCATGGTTTCACCTTTTGTAGTGTTTTGTTTATCAATATGAAATACTTGTTGCATAACATTCCTAACTATACAAGGTTCTAAAAAACAAATGTCATATTGAATTTGGTCTTCAGGTTCATTGATGTATAATTGTAGCCTTTGGTAAGGTGTCATCTCGAGAACTCAAAGTGACAATCTCAAATGCTCAACATTATATTCAAATGTAGACCTTAATTGTTTTAAATTTTTTAGCTGGGTAAAATAGATTCCAATGCATGGTTTATCATAGTAGGTTACTATTTCATTACTAAATTCTTGCCAACTGAACATTTGTCCTTGTCTATCACTCATCTTCTATTGGTACCATTGGCAAGCTCTTAATTCTAAATATAGTAAAGCTATGTCAACCATGACATTATTTGGTATGTTGTGAAGTTTAAATTGTTGTTCGATGAAGCTTATCCATGAAATTACATTTCTACCATTAAATTTATGAATGTTTATTCTTGGTAGGTATAATTTTTGACCTCGAAAAGATTCTCCATCCTTTGATTTGGTTTATTAGGGTTGTACCCACCTTGGTGGTTTTTTTGGGACTTTAATTCTAATAATACTTCCTTTTTAAACCTATACAAACCCTCATTTAAGGATTTTATAAATGGGTCAAACAATTTATCTTTAATGAAATGTATTGTTTCGTGCCCTTGTGGAATTCTTTTCTCAATTTTAGGTGGTAGAAAATGAAATGGGTCCTTAGATTTTGTATGTGTAGAAAGGTCCCTTAATACTAAAGATTGTTGCAAGTATGAATATTTGGTGTTGTCATTGATATCAATAGTCTTATGTTTGTGTTGTCATTAATGTCATCTAGTGATGATTGAGAAGTTGTGATGATGGTTTGATTAGTTGCATTATGTTGTCATTAGTAAGTGTTACTGGTGTCAACCTCTAATGTTGCTTTGATAATCTCATGTTTATGGATATATAGTTTAGTTGTAGTATTGCAGTTGGGTTAGTGATGATGAGGAAGTGTTGAAGATGATGAGTATGTGTCTCTGGTGCCTTTTTTCCAAGTGCTTTTGAGAAAATTTGAATAAAAGAGGAAATAGTGTGTTGTAGAGGTGTTCTGGTATACAAAGTGGTGTTCTAGTTTTTCTCTATATTTCTTTTGTGTTGAATATTTGCTTGTGTGGTTCAGATATGTTGGTTAGAGGTTTTTAGAGGTTCTATATACAAAATTTCTTGGTTTGGATCATTGTGTAGAGAAAGTTGTGTTCACCAATGTGTGAATTGTATTGCAGTGGAGTCTAGGAGAAATGGTTTTGCTCCACATTTCTCCATAGTTTGATTTGTAGTCTTACAGTTCTAGAAATGTGTTGATAAGGTTCATATATACCTTCAATCAAAAAATTTCATGGTTTGGTGCTTCGAAAGTTGATATCTTGAGTTACAGTGTTTGGAAGATTATTTAGGTGAACAAGATGAGTTTGTTCTTTAGGTGAAAGTTGTTGTGAAGGAATTTGTTGGATTTTAGGGTGTTTTTGCAATATTCTAGATTGTATTCAAGTGATGTATGTTTCCTGCGAGTCATCTTTGGATTTAAGGAAGTGTGTACTTAAATGTTAATAGTGTTTACACGGGTTTGACCGACCTTGTGTGTTTACACTAATTGAAGATTTTCTAAACAGTGATTGTAGAAGCGTGGCATGACATGTATAAATATATTTAGGTCTGAGTTAAGGTGTGATGTGGTCCACCTTCATTATTTTCCATTGCGGGAATGTTTTGGTGCCTACATAATTTGAATTTGCACGGTTGCGGTGCATAGCTGACCTTGGAGAATGTTTTCAAAGTTGAAGAAGGGATAAACAAGTGTTGTGTTGATGGAGGATTTGTGTGTGAAGAGTGTGATGTGAATTGTAGAAGTGTGAAGTGTGAATTTGTGAAGTGAGGTGTGAACTTTAATGAGTTAGACTATTGAAAGCAGTGAGAAGAAGGTGTCTACAATCTTCAAAAGGACTGTGAATGTGTTGGTGATGTTGTGGTGGAATTTTCTATTGCATTGAGATGGATTTCACAGTAACATCCTTCTTTCTTCTTTTCTGTAATCTGGCAGTGAGCCCTTCTTTCTTTTGGGAAGTGAGCCCTCTGACAATGAGCCTATTATATTCAGTGTTGCAATTAATTTATATTGTGAGCTAATCCTCACCTTGTTTTTTCCCTTCTTGTGTTTTCCATGTAAATCTGGTGTTCTATTGTGCATGGTGTTGATGTGTTTCAGTTTCTGTTAGTTGCTTTCATGCTTAATCAATTTAACAGACTAAGGGTTAATTAAGTTGATGTGAATCTGAATGTTTATGAGGGTTTTGAAGTTTTAACATACAATTGATTCACCCCCTCTCAATTGTCTTGTGCATTCAATAAATATTACATAGCTTTAATTATGTTTTAACTTTAAAATTTAATAAGGTAGGAAGGTATTTTGGTGTGTGAGAGAATTTGATGTTTTGGTTTAAACCAAACTTAGACCACTAAGTTAAAGAGTATATTTTATGTCTAAAAATAAATTTTAAAGAACTAACCCTACCTAATTTTTGATAAGGTTTTCAAAAATGTAATTTTTTTAAAAAGATAAAAAAAATATAGCTTATAGAGAAAATTAATGAAAATTTTGACTAAAAGTTGACCACTAAATTAAAGAATTTATTTTATTTCCAATAATAAATCACAAAGAACTAACCCTACATAATTTTTGATAAACTTTCCAAAAATGTGTTTTTTTTTTTAAATTCCAAAAATTGCATCTTATAGAGTAAATTAATGAAAAAAATAAACTATCAATAACTTTTAGAAAATGTACCTTCAAAGTTTATTTTTTCTTAGAGCTTATCTAATACATACCTCAAAACCCAAAAAAAATCAGACCCAAATTTGCATTGGTTTGAAAGTTGTGGTGGAAACAAAAATGTTGTCCCAAATTGTAGTTATGATATTTCTTGGAATTTTTTGTAAAAATGAAAAAATATTGCAAACCACTTCGAGAGGGAGACCTCCAATAATCAAATAATAATATATGAATTCAATATTTTATGATATGATGATATGGGAGAGAGTTATATTCCTTATTTATGGACTTAACTATGTAGGGACATACCCCGCCATTCTTATTAAGAGCTTGGATTAGTGTATTAACTAATATTTAAGTTAGGGTTAAGCATGCTACAAGTGCTTATATTTATTATAATAAAAAATACATAATTTATACTTAGGAATGTATAACATATACTTAGGAATATATCATAATTGGATTGTAACAATATCCCATTTGAAATAATTATAGTTTAATAACTTTTAAATTATTAAAATTTTATGAATGGTTTCTTTGAATAGGTGTGACTGATACCCCTTAAGGTATTTTCCCACCCTTTCTCCTATATTAAGGAGCTTCTCTCTCATTTACACTAGTAATAATTTGGAGATTTATAGTGAATTATATTACTATGCACATGAGGTATTATTGGTTGTGTGGAACTTTGAAGAGGATTATCTACAAGTTTAGTCTATTTATTTAGTAGACTATTTTAGTAAGTGTTTTAATAAAATGCTTTATGGGGATTTTTACTTGAAATATTTTTTTCATGTATATCTTGTGTAATGTGTAAAATAATGCTTGTATGTTTCTCATTTTCTTCTTTTTATATTTTGTTTATAATGATTAGTATCCTAAGATCCTAATTTATAACAATTCCTCTAACCACTTCCAATTTTTAATTAATTAAAATACCTTTTATCACCTTTTAGTCTCTAGAATATATTATGCCAACGACATCTACACCTGCAATGCTCACACATGGTGAGATCTCCCACTTGTCATGTCTCTTAGACCTCCACATTTTTGCACATGTGTGAGATCTCCCATTTGTCATTATAATAGAAATCCCCACATTATCACACATGTTTGAGACCTTCCATTTGTCACTCCCATATACATTCCCACATTCTCTCACATGTATGATTTTTTCCACTTACCTTCATCCACATGTACAAATCCCCATCATCCACCTTGGATCCTAAATGATTCCACCCTCCATTCTCACACATGTTTGAGATCTCCCTCAACTTACCATCTCCTTCCACTTGTCACTATGAGAGTTTGCACAATCAACAAGATAATATCCACCCTTGAGATCCCAAATTATATCTTCACCCTACATCCTCATGGTTGGAGGTCTAGTTAACAAGCCTCCTCCAAATGACAATCATAACAGAAATAATTGAATCTAAGTACATGTTTCTATGCAACTTCAAAATAAGAGTAACTTACATATCAATAAATAGTTTCAAAATTTTTGTTTATCTATTTGTTTTGTAGGTAAAATGTTTGTGCTCTTGTTCAAGGTGTCTTTGCTTTGGATTTGATATTTGTGCCACATTTTTTAGTTTCTATATATTTTTCACTTTGCAAGTCACTATTTTTTTTGTGCAAGTTAACATGTTTCTAGGAGCCATTCACCTCATTTTATCTACTAACAAGTATTATCCTAGGGTGTTTTCCCATTATCCAGTGCCTTCTTTTTGGTCTTTCTTGGATTTTCACTAACAATTGCTTTGCATGACCATCATCTACCTTTATTTGCATGAATTTTCTTGTGATTCAAGCTTAACTTGGTTTTTTGTAGGTTTTGATGTCTATGCTTTGTTCTTAGGTGTCTATACTTACATATCACCATATGCACAATTATTCTCAACATCCATGTTTTTGACCTATTTTGCTACCATATAATACTATCTTTTATATATTCTATCCCTCATAAACATTATTAGTAGTCAACATAAAGTCTAACATTCTATTTTGCAAGTCTACTATTCTTTTCGAGTCTTATTTACTAATTTTTTGTGTTGCATGTTTTTTTGGCATATGCACTCTATTCCTACGTGTTTTTGTCATTATAATATGTGTATATTTTTTAATTAATCCATGTTTATTGTGGCATCTATGATCTATTCCTAGGATTTTGGAATTTGCACTCTAAGCTTGAGTATCTGTGTTGATTTACAGTTTACATGAGTTTTGTCTAATTGTCTTATTTTGATATTATATATATTTTGTTGTCTTGACTTGTTTTGGCTCCATTTTTTTGGAAAAATGATTATCATAGATTAATATTTTTATCAAACTAGTAACTTATTCTTGTAGGTACAATTTGTCCAAGACTATGCTCTTGAATTAACCTTGTCTACATCTTTCTTTTCTTTTCTTGTGTTCTTTCTTGTGTGATGTGTCTTCATGATCTAAATATCTATGTTCTCTTCTTGTGCTACAAGATAATATCGAATACCAAAAGTGGTTTATTTTAGTTGCATAACCTAAAGTTTAGGTGTGTATGTTCTTCCCTTATGCAACTTTGCAATCTTGGAAAGAAAAAATACCCTTTTTTTTTCTAGTAGGTTGAAACAATGAATTGGATCTTATCACCAAGTATTGACCTAGAACCTATGCTCTACTGGTATACATAAATTTGAGGCTTAACCCTAGGGTAGAAATTGTCATTCTTGGTGTAAATTTCATCTAAGAGGGGAGAGTGAAATGGGAAGGGATCTGACCCCAAAAAAACACCTTAGACAAGATTTATGATTTCACAAAATTGAGCCTCATATACCTTTAGGTATATAGGACTCCCTAGTTGGGCCATGTAACAACCTAGCTTAAAGAACCTTTTGGAAGTTTTGTCTTTGTAGTTGACTAATAAATGGTTGACCCTAAGGAGCTACATACATTGTACTTATACATAGTAGGCCATGTATACTCTCCCTCCCACATCTTAAAGTGATCTTGAGGATTAAAATTGGTTAGTGCCTTGAGATATATCATACAATTACAATTGGGTCTAAGTATATTTGTGAACCTATGAAGCCAAACATTCCTACTTGAATAAAATAGGTTTTTGGCGTATTTTATTTGTCTTTGTGTTTGTATAAAATCCATACCAAAACAAAAAACCAAAAATTTGTTAGAGTAACCATGCATTAGCTAATAATTAATTAATCTTTAATTAATTTATTTTAAATTATTCTCATGCACTTAAGCTAAAATTAGGAGTGATTTTCTATGTTAACTAGAGAGCTATTATTAGATCATTATATCTCATTGCATGAGATGTTGACACTTGTCATGATCTAATCCATTTATCATTTAGGGTTTCTCCTATATAGCACTCAACCCTCATTGTATTATCAAACCTTTGATGCCTTTTGATAGAACTCTCAACCTTTGAGGACTTTTGTTTTCCTTGAAGATTTTTGAGGTTCATTTTGTAGCTTTTTCTTGTTGAGGATATTTCATATTATTTTTTGCAGTTCTCTTACACGGAAGGTGTCTTTGTTCATTGTTTAATCCTATGGCTTGTGTTTTTCACAATTCTAACAAAAACAAACCTTTGTTTTGAAACGCAAACCTCAAAATCCAAATAAGTAAATTTGAAGCTAAGGTCTTAAAACCCAAGTCTAAATAATAATCACCCTAAGTCAAAATATATATCCTCCTCATCCTTCCTCCTCAAAAAATTAATCCTTCTAATCTTGAACTTTGTCCTTGCTACCCAAATCAAATCCAATCCATCTCAAATCATCCCTTTTAAATTCAAAAATATTTTGAAATCAAAATCAACCTAAAGCTTTCCCAATTCAACAAAAAAACCTAAATTCAAAAACCAAGAAAATCCTAAAAAATCAAATCCATCATCCTGTTGGTCTAAATATGTGCTTTACCTGTCTAGGTCCTATTTACATGTTAAGTCCACTTAGGTCTTGGGAGGGAATATTTCTAGATAGTGTTAGTTGTCACTATATCTTATATTTTGGCATTTAATTCTTATGTCCTAAGTCATTTAATATTGTTGAGGTAATTATCTCATTATACAGGATTAAGACACATGTCATGATCTTGTCTAATCATATCTCACAACTTGCTTTTATAAGCAAGGTACCATATGTACATTGTTGAATTCAATCTAGAAATATTGCATCCATAATCATAACATGATATTTGTCTTGTTTCTCTCTTGTGGAAGTTATTGTTTTCTTGTAGCTGATCCTTGGGTGTTGAGGAGTTCATCATAAACTCCTACATGATATTAGAGCTTCAGTGTTGCAGAATTCTTTCTAGATCTGAGGGACCAATCTTGGTGTGAAAATTTTGTTGGGCATCAATGGGGGTTTCAAGGACCCCACGATTGAATCCAGGGTGTCAGATGAAGTCATGTTTTCCTTTTGTTTCATCAATTTTCATCATGTTTTGACTGATCTACAAGGGTTTCAAGGAGCATTTTAGTTGCTAGATCTTAGAGGTTGCTAAATTTTTGAGGCATTTTGGGCCAAATATGATCTCTCTATTTCATCCAAAAGGCCCAAGAACCTAAGGATCAATTGCCAATTCATCAATTTTTGAGATTTTTAACTGAGGGGCATTAGAGGTTTCTTTGTTGTTCATCTTCATACAAATTTCATACCATATGGTGGCATCATTGTCCCAATCTATAGTATATGATATAAATTTGGCATATTCTCGGCATATACCATGAATATTCTCTGTAAATTCCCTAGTCATACTCCACCTATACCATCATCATACTCTACATGCATCTGCTTCATAAATATTTCAAATGGTGGCCTCAAAAGATAAAAATCATCAAATAGTGGATATTGCAACAGGAGTGAGTCAAGGATGTGTTTATGGCTACGGCAAAGAAAGACTGAAAGCCCTTGAAACTAAGCAAAATGTCCAGAATGGTGGAAAAAGATGACTTAACAAGCACTATTATAGAGAATCCCTCAGAAAGAATCATCAGAAACAACATGAGGCTCACAATTCGAGATGAAACCCTAGCATAGCGGCCGCAGTTGAGCAAAGTGAAGTCTCCAGAGACAAGTGAATGAATGAAATGATTAGGGTTCCTTGAGCTTTTACTATACCTTGATTCGAATGATTGTTATTTTTTACCTTTGTTTTTAAGAAAACCATTGTGACTTATTTTGTCATGTTCTCGACTCTAAGTCAATCAACCTAGTGATGTGGAGGGCCCGTGAGTTAATCATGATGCTCGGGAGATATAAGGAGTGACATGTTTATTTTTTTAGAAAAAATCTTTTGTAAAGTCCTTCATATTATTGTAATGTTTTATTTAACATTATTAAAAAAAATTCTATTGATTGTTTTTAATAATTGTTATAAAAAATTATGTACACCATGAGGAGTGAGACTTGAGTCTCTTTTAAGATTATTACTCATGCAAAAAGAGAGATTTGGAGGTGGAACTAAAACTTACGCATGTAGTTGGAGATTCCCTTTGACTTTTAGTCAAACTAGAGACATTTTTGAGTTCACTTGAGTCAAGTGAATCATCACAGTGAGTTTGGAGCTATTTCATTGCGAATCATTTCAGTTTTGATCCCCCTTTTTTAGGGTTTTTGCCTTTTCTCGTGAGAAGCATGCTTTTCTTTTTCTCACTTCCAGTTAGCTTGGAGTTCCACCTTTTGGGCACATGATGCATGCCATCATTGTATTTATGGGAAAAAGTCCTTTTTCCTTAGTTCTTGTTTTCTACCTTTGCATTCTGCAAAGAGATTATCTTGTGACTCGGTTTTATTTACAGTTAATATAATACAACAACTTTACAGGTTCTTTTAGTTTCATTTTTGTAGAGTTTTCCTTCAAAAAAATACTAAGAAAAAACATAATTACCTTCACAGCTTTAGGTGTTTGGTATCTCTTAAGTGATTTGATGAAGGTTTATTGTGTTTCAAACCAGAAACCTTCAAATTTCTATCTTGTTAACCGATACATGTAAAAAAATGTAGTTTGTCACAGGTCATTAATTGTGCTTTTAAAGTTTGTATTTTCTCTTAATTTGTGAAAACCTAGTTTTCCTTAGCAAGGTGAAAATAAGCAGAGCCTTTTAGTGAAGCATTTATGTGGTTGAGATGTTTGAGTTGAGTTGTGTTAGCAATCTTTTTGAGAGTTTTAGTTGTGAATCAATCTGCAATTAGTATTTTCTGGTGCATCACCTCCTAAAAGCAATTCATAATAAGAGTTTCATATAGCTTCATAGATTAATCCTTCTCTCTTTTCCCACACAATTTTTTTATATTGTAGGAGATTTTAAGGGGAGACAACCCATAACCTTGAGGTCTATCCTCATCATAGGATACCTACAACTTGAGGATATTCTAGTGTTTCACAAGATTGCAAAATTTTAAAGTTTTGCATAACGGGTGCAATCTCGTTGATAATAATTTTTGGCACATCCGGTGGGACTCTGAAGATCACTTCAGAGAAATAATTCAAGAGTTTCAAGCTGTTGTTCTGGTATATACAATAGTGTGTTTTTCCTTTCAGAGTTTACAATTTATACCTGGCAACTCCGAAAATGTCTAATGGTTTCAACAAGTCCAGTGTTGGTATGTTTCAAATATAGGTTTTAGTCTAATTTCCAACATTTATATGAGTAGAAATGATAGATTTCTATGGATATTATGAATATCGACCACCATATGATGAAAGTTTTATCCATAAACCCTCTTATCAGTCACACCTAAATAACCACAATATTGGTTTTGATCAAAATTCCCATATCACAACGTTAGCCCTTGTATGCTCAAGATCAATCCCAAGGCCACCATTTTTCTAGCAATCAACAAATCAATTCCTATGATTAGCTTCAAAAGTTTCAAAGTTTCGAGGATAAGCTCAAACAAATTCACAATCTAGATTTAAGGTTGAAGATAAGGAACATGTTTCTTGGAGAATAGTTTAGAAAGAGTGAATTGAATGTGCAACAAGAATAGTTGGTTTGTACAGCCTATGATTGTCAACAGGATTATGAATATGATTGCTCACATGATTATAACTATGAATTCCAACAAGAATGTGATTTACAACAAGAACATGAAGAGTATCAAGCTTATCTTCAAGATCAACAATACAAGATGCAATAGAGGCAATTTGAAGAGAATCTTTCTCAATAGCTTGCTGCAAAAAATGTAGAAGTAAGGCTAAAACTTTCCAAACAAGAGGTTCCCAAGGTTAAAATTTCAAGTTTCAATCAAGGTGAGTCTCCTAAATCTTCCCAAGTTGAAGTTCCAAGTTTTACAAGCTTCCCTTCATTTCAAGAGTCTCTTATTAAGCAAGAAGCTAGTCCAGTTGTTAGTTTTCCAAACCCATTTTTTGGAGAAGGTATTCCTACGTTCAAAACACTATGCTTCATACAAGAGAAATCTATTCTTGAGAAGGTTTAGCCTACAATTCTTCAAGAGAAGCCTTTCCCCAAAATTGTGTAGCCTCAAGAACCTAAATAAAATTAGACTTCTTGCTTAGACACAATCACTCCATCCATAGAAGAGTCCATTGATATCTTGATTTCTCAAGATAATCAAGTTGTAGATCAAGAAATAGAGGAGGTTGTAGTTGAAAATTAACAAGTTTTAGATCAAGAAAAGGCTGATGTTTCTTATGATCTAATTGATATGATTAACGAACTTCCATGTTTTGTTGATGATGAGAAAGATGAGTCTCAGTTCACAGCAGTATTAGCCTCAAATCAACAAGAACAAGGTAAATATGTTGATGTTCTAACTCCTCAACAAGGCTGCAATAAGGTAATAAACAATCCTCTTCTACAACAAAATGAAAATCAAAATGAAGAGGAATCATTTTGGGATGAGCTTGAGGTATTTGTTTCAAGTTTGGACTCTAAATTTCCACCTTTTGAAGAAGAAAATCAGAAGCAACAGGTTGTTGAAGTAGAAAAGGATGTTCAAGTCCAAAATTTTGTTGATTTATTTGATGAACTTCCAGGATTTGTACATGAAGATGAGCAATGCTTGATTGAACTAACATCAATGCCTAGTTTCAATCAACATGATGAAAGAAATTAGTTTGACAAGGTGCAGATCCAAGAAGAGACAAATGAAAATAGTCATGTAGAGAAAGAAAAGCAGTAAATCACATATTTTGAAGGTATGATCTTTGAAGACCATCATGAAATAGAGTTAGAGCATACTCTCTATGATAAGGTTGATCATGATACAAACTTATTCTCAAGCATCATTGAAGTTTTTTTCTCTAACATTGCTAACAACTTAGCACTTTTCAAGATAGAGGATTGTGATCAACATGATCATTTTACCAAAGAGGTTGTGGTTGAAGAGACAACACATGAGAAAGAATCCAAAAAAAAGAGTCCTCGGTTTAGCATCTCAATAGGATGCCCAATCAGGCATCTCTCCATAACAGAGTCCAAGCAAGAGATTGAGATTAAAGGATAACAAGGCCAACTTGCTCATTCATTCCAAACCAGTATTTTGGTTGATCAAAATCAAAGGGTGAGTGAGTTTGTTTACATTCTTCATGAAGAATTGTAGTAGTTTATTGAAGATCTTCTTATTCTTCATCTAGTTTTGAGTTGTTCATAAGCATGTGAATCAACGTTTATTGTCAAGGAAGGACAACTACTTCTCACAACCAGTTAATGGTCATGTCTGAGCACTACCATTGCTAGGTGGTGTAGGGTAGGGTAGTTTTCAAGTTAATAAGTGCTCAAGGCATATTTGGTTTCAGTTATGTTTTGTTTTCAATAAGTGCAGATGCTGCACAATTCTCTAACTCTATCTTAAACAAAGTTATGATAGTTTCTTTCAGTTTGGTTTACAATTGAGTTAACAAATTCTCCGAGTCAGAAAATAGAAAGAATGGACTCCATGCCCAATGGATATGCAAGGAAGCTAATCTGGCATGCTTAGCAAGCAAGCATTCAACATAAATCGCCAAAAATATTACCAAAATTTCTACCTTCGGCTCATTTTGGTAGAGTTGGAATTATTTGCTACATTTAAGGTGAAAGGTACATTCATTTTATGCTAATAGTTCATTTGCAATGAAGTATTTCAAATAAGATTCGATTTATTATGCAAATTTTACAATAGAATATTCATTAAAACTACATAGTACTGATGTATTTTATTCATGTTGAAATGAAGGTACATACAAGATTGCATAAACGTAGTTGTGTCATGCTTTGAAAATAAAAGAGTGTTTAAAAGTCCCACACAAGCCATGGGAATGACTGAACCACATTGATAAAACATAAGAGCTAAGCTATTCAGCTGAATATAAGAATAGGAAAGAATATAACGAAACATTATATCCTTCATTTCCTATTCAATGTTGTGTTGATGTTCCATCTTCAGCTCTATCATCAACTTTCCTTCTGTCTTCAGTCCTTCATTCCCTAGGTTCAAGTGTACCTGCAAGATGTTAAGAGGTTGTTAGAGCTCGAGACATAAAGTTTCATCATATGGTTATCAAAATTTGAATAACTTAAACCTATGAGCTATCAATCCAATTCAGACATATCAGAAATGTACAAGAGAAAACCATGATCAGATCATCAAAGTGAAAGTGAAATCATCATCAAAGGAATATTGAACTACTTTTATCTAACATTTTTTCTCATTGTGCAAGACTAGGTTCATCTCTTATTTTATAATCAGTCTCTTTTAGTTATAGTTGTGGGGAAAATGTGTCTCGCATAAGGGTTGAGCCCAAAAAATATAAAGCTACAAGTGCCTATAACATCAGTCAAGTAGAAATATCATGCATTCATCCCATCATGGAGAAAAGACTCGGAAAGGAAAATTCTTATGTCTCCAAAAAAATATGATCAAAAATCAAGTAAAATTCATTCACATGAATAGCAAAGGAAGAACACATAGTCGCCTTTATTTTCAAGGGGATCATCATATACATAAGTAGTCATGACAGAGGCATGAGTTATCCATTAGGCATGATTTATGGCTACAGGACTGTCATGGTGATAGTGGTATCATAATCAATGCACGGTACAAGGTTGTTTGATAGTTCTTTATGACTATAAAAATAAAGATGCAAGATTATGAACAAACAACTATGTTCCAAAACAACATCATAAGGTCTATGATGAGCAATGGATTCCCTTTGATTTACAGTGACTAAAAAATATGACATTCGTGACTCTTGGACAATGCCTTATCATAAACAAAAAAAAGTGCTTGCAAGACCAAAAACTAGAAATACATAATGACTTTATCAACATCAAGCATAAGCTACAAAGGTAGTGATATTCATATAATCTCAAAATTAAAAGAACACCACAGGTGAATCTCAAAACAGTAAAATAGTAATAATGTGAAGAACAATGGAGGTATAAGTATATGACAATCATCAAGGGGGTAGTGTTCATGAAGAATGGAAATGAAGTGTAGGGTTTCCAACAGATACGTGTAATATGCAATGATGGAGAGGCAACCATGGCGGCATGTTACATACAACAAAAGATCAAAAACCCATCTCAAAGAAAGGGTTTCAGGAGAACAAAGATTCAAATAAGTAGAGTTTCCTCTTGTTTTCTTTCAAAGGAAAATAAAATGGGTCATGGTCGTGGCCATTCATGATAAAAGTCCATAGAAAAAGGAAATAGATGATAACCTGGGGTTTTTGAGAGCTTTCCTCATAGCCATGGAAATGCAAAAAAATCTCGCATCATGCAAATGGAGGCCACACAAAGATTTTTTATGTCTTTTATTTGTAAAAGTAGCACAAAAGAAACCCTCGACAGGAAAACCTAGAGGTTTCAAAATTCAAAGTATACAAAAAAGGAGAAACGACCATCGTTTCATTCACATGGAGCTTGAAAGGAGCATGTTTTGCTAAAGATAAAGAAAATAATGATAAATAGAAGTCATGCCTCAAGTTTACTGTCGATTCCTCATAGGATGGATACTTTCAATACTTGAGGGAAAAGCTTCAGAAATCCTTCAAATGGTGGCATCGAAAGATAAATATTATCAAACAATGGATACTACAACAAGAGTGAGTCAAGGATGTGTTTATGGTCGTGGATATGAAAGCTTGAAAGCCCTTGAAACTAAGAAAAATGTCTAAAATGGTGGAAAAATATGACTTACCAAGAACTATTACAGAGAATCCCTTAGAAAGAATCATCAAAAACAACATGAGGCTCACAGTTCAAGCTAAAACCCTAGCATAGCGGCCGCAGTTGAACAGAGTGAAGTCTCCAGAGACAAGTGAATGAATGAAATGATTGTAACATAGATAAAATACATTGCAAGCAAGATCGGTTAAATCTAATAAACAAGCATTAATCTAAATTAAACAACAAATCACAAAAGAATAAACTAAAGAAAAACATGAAATAGTCTCACCGAATATCTGTCCACTCCTTCGAATTATCTTGATTATCCTTCTCCATTTTGCCTTTTGTAGTATAATTGCCCTCAAATTTTCAGAAGTGTGCAAGTATAGCCTTAATGTGTATATGTGATAATAGCAAAATATCAAAGATTAACAAGTTTCTTCCAAAAGTATATCAATTTCAGGAGGAAGAATAATGATAAAAATCAGCCAATTTATAGAAAGCTGGTTTTCGAACAATCGACTCAGATTCGAAAGAGAGATCAACGAACGAGATTATTGAATGTCATGCGATGTGAGTTTTGTGTCAGTTAGAACGTGAGTTGGGAAATTCCACAGGATAAAGATTACATTAAATAATAATTTAATCTGGTGTTAAGACTATTTGAAAATAGACTGAATAAGAGATCAAGATTAAATAAATGATTTAATCTTCAGTTGAAAGTGTTCGAAAATAGAAGAATACGACTTTGAATGAAAAGGATAAAGTTAGAACTTGACAACGATCTGTTTGAATGCACACATGAATTAATTAATTAAATAAAGATATTTAATTAATAAATATGTTCATGCATATGAGTCTTAACTAGATAATTGATTGGTTATGACAGAGAGTCTTTTCGCAGAGACGATCAGATATTAAATCAGGAGATAACTGGTGGATTTAAATAGATCTCGAGTCAGATGGTGAGTGAATAATTAGTTAAGTAGGCGATAGAAGAAAGTGACAGAAATAACTATTTTTATGAATTAAATGTTTATTTAATTCAACATTCAAAATTTAAGGATTTAATTAAATAAATAATGATTTATTTAATTGACTGTTGAAAAGGTTAATTGAATAATTAAATAATTTGAAAAGAATATTTAATTATAGTCGAAATGTGATAAAAGGAAAATTAAATAATAAATTATTTAATTGAGAAAGATAATTAATTAATTAACGACGTAATTAAATAAATAAGATTTATTTAATTAATCAAAGTTGAATAAAAGGTCATAATGAATTAATTAAATAATAAAGGTTATTTAATTAATAAAAGAAAGATGTGTATAGGAAATAATTAAATAATTAACATTATTTAATCGTGACCATGGATATTAGAAAATTATGTCGAAAATGGTACTCGCAGGTCTAGACCAATTTTCAGTGTCTACAGTTTTCCCCTCTTTGATACAATGTTGTTTATCAAATTGTGTCAAAGAAATTGAAAAAAAGATATGCCCCAGTGAAAGGGAGGATGACGAGGAGGTAGTGGTATGCCCCCTCGAGAGGATAGGTGGGTTAAAAGAACACAGGTGTGCTCTTGACATGGATGAGAGAATTAGAAGATGAAGGAAAAAAGGGTAGAGGAACATAGATAAGGGTGGTGAAGATGCCAAAAAGAAGAAATGTTAGAGTGAAAAAAAGATGAGCAGTAGCATAGAAGACATAGATGTTATCATGGAAGACATGGACGTTAAAAGAACCTCAAAATATTCAATACTTTTCCAAATACAAACTAAGCCTTGCATTAAATCATCATTGGGTGGGACATGACACAAATGGATAGTACACACTATGATATGAGATAGACCATAGTGTACAAAGTCATCCACTTGCGAAAAATAGAAAGTCACAGATAAGGAGTGTCTTGACTCATACTAAGGGAAAAATTGCCCCAGTCTTTTTGTCCAAACAAACCACAAACAACAAACAAAGAAAAGACGGGTCATGAGACATCCTCAAGGAAACTAGTAACATGACTCAAAATCCAAAGTCTAAAAGACAGTTGATATACGTCAGTCAAAGAAAAAGAGTCCCGAGACATCCTTGCTTCTCTAAATCCTTCAGGGGACATCCTTGAGAAAGCTAGTAACCAGACTCAAATACAAATCCATAAAAATATAAGACAAAATAAGATATAAAGTCATAAAGCCAATAAAAGTATTCGCCAAAACTTGATCTTGTGTGATTGTTTGATGTTTGACATAGCCCGATGTGAGGGATGACACATACTGTATAAGATGTTGAGTCTGGTTTTGACTTTGTGACTATCTATGTAAGGCATGACAAAGCCTGGTTTCAGAAAGACACATGTCATAAAAGACATTTGAGCCTGATATCGTTGATGAGACAAGCTACATGAGGCTATGACGATTGACAATGTATGTTGTCAAGAAAGACATATCTTGCTTAAGACATAAGTTGATCATTCTGAAAATGTATTTGATTATGACTTAATGATAGTTTGACTTGTTTGCCTTGTTGATGCTTGACTTGTTTTGATGGTTTGACTGTTGTGTTAGTGTGTTGACAGTGTATGAAATATGTTGACTGAAACGATGTACCCTAAAGGACTGAGCTAGTGCGGCCTCAGGGGCTCATCGATTGATGGCCTTGCCTATGTTGTACACGCAGAGACCTTGTAGTTCGACTAATTTTGACTGACTCAAATGAATGATAAATATGTACTTGACTTGATGATACGCGACGTGTGTGAATAGTGAATGTGATAAACCCTAATGGACTGACCTAGTGCGACCTCGGGGGCTCATCGATTGATGGCCTTACCTACGTTGTACATGCATAGACCTCGTAGTTTGACACAACCAATGACTTTGACATATACAAAAAAATGAGTCATGATTTTATGTGTGTGATACATGTCAAACCTAAACAAACAGACCTAATGCCTCGGGGGCACATCGATAGATGGCCTTGCCTACATCCAGTCGCAGAGGCAACGTAGTTCAACTATGTCCATGACTGACTTGACACAACTGAATCTGACTCTGTTTTTGGGATTTTGACATGTTTTGATTTATTTATTTTTATCTTTTTGGAGTTTTTTGATGTTTTTGGATTTTTTTTTCAGGACATTTTATGATGTTTTTGAGCTTTTTTCAGGACATTTTTTGACATTGGGGTGTTATTTACAAGGTCCAAATGACGCAGATCAAGGATTTGCCCCTAGTTGGGAATAAGACCTAAAGGATGGAGTGGGGAGACAGAGTGGACTTGATGTCAATTGTTCCAAGTAATGGATAAGACAACCATTCATTATGAGTGATAGTGAAAAGTCTAATTGGAATGATGGTAGATGATGGAGCGAAGTTGAATACACATGGCGCCTATTTGCCAGGTTTTCACCATGGTACTTATCCATAGCGCCACCGAAGTGGTTTTCACTATTGGACGAATTATTTTTTACTATTTCATTGATTTTTCAATTTTTTTGGTGTTACAAAGATGCTTGTTTGCTAGGTTTTCATCAAGGTAACAATTTTTTTGTTTTTTTCCCTTTATTTTTTATTTTTATGATTTAGGCATGGTTCCCAAAAGCTATGCATAGAACCTCTTTAGGTGAAGGTTGTTGATTGGTGACAAGAGTGTATCTCCTTCAGGGGTAGAGAGTTGATACACTCTTGATCCAAAAACTTCTGTAACAATATAAGGCCCTAACCAGTTAGGTTCAAACTGTTAGAGTAAAGGTTTTAACTTAATTATGTTAGTTAAGTTACCTTTATTCCTCTCTTAAGATTTTACTTTAGTTTGCATATTGTGACATTTAATAATTATATTAATTATTAAATTTCTACCTATTAGGGTTAATTTTAGGGTTGCACAATCTCCTTTTATAAGGATTGATCATTGTATTTTATTTTCATTATCTGCTTAATACATTTTCAGCTTTCAGAGCACCCTTTCTTTTTTGTCTCCATCTCTTCTTTTTGTGATAGGTTATTTGCATGCAAGTGATCTTTGGGGTCTATGAAGTTGGATTTCTCAACTTCTACATGGTATCAGAGCTCCAGACCTACTGCTTCCTATTCGTGTTCTGAAGGATTTTTGGAGCTTCGAGGGTTTGGGGTTTGATTTTTTGATCCAGGGCATACCTCTTTCATTTGGTGAATTTTGAGTCAATTTGGACCTCACCATTACGTCCAGAAAGTTCGATTTAGTCAAGATTGACCTTTGTTTCATCAAATTTGGCTTCACGACGTCAGATATGCAAGGGTTTGAAGTTTTTGAGGGTTCCTGATCTAGAGCATACCTGCAATTTTGGAGAGTTTTGAGCCCAAACGGACCTCACCATCACGTTCAGAGTGCCCAAAAACCCTTAAATCGATTGTCAAATCGTCGAAATCAGACACAATCACTCCGGGAGGCAAAAAAAATTCATTTTTGGGTCGTACGGCCTGATATGACATGCAATCCGAGAAAAAAATTTAAAAACACAAAGTTAAATGGGTTTCGCCATCAGTTAACCACTAGCGGTTAATGTTAGTGGTTAGCCAAACCGCTAGGCTTAACCCCCAAAACCCTTTAGGAGCAGTTTTGGTATTTTGGCCATAACATTTGCATACAAACTCGGTTTTTCAAAAACAAAATATCATTGGAAAGTTGGTTCTGAGCCTGATCTGATAGTCTAGGTTTGATTTTCTAGTTTTTCTGTTTTGATGCCTTTTTACCAGTCAAAGTCAGAACATGGTTTTTGCACTCCGAGGGGTGTAACGTTTGCGTCTGAACTCCGTTTTGTGCAAACAAATAGGCATTTGAAAGGTGTTTCAGTGCTCTTTATAGATCTGCAAATTATTTTCTGAGATTTTTCCCCAAGTATATGTTATTCATCCTTTTGTTTTTTCACAGTTTTCTTAATTACTTGGACGTTTTGGCACTTGGGAACCTCCTGTTTGCGTCATTAGGCTCTATTTCATTTGATCTACATGCAGTAAGGTTAGTTTTCTCAAAAAAAATCATTTGAAGAGTTATCATGGGTTTTTCTACTCACCCTTCAGTTGTAATTTTGGAACGTGGTAATTATGAGTCATTGGCAAAGCGCATACTTACACATTGTAGGTGGCTTAATATTTTGCCTTATTTGTACGATCTCATAGCCGAACCAACCATTTCAGAGGGAAAATTAGTTTGGGATATCATTAGAGATCACATAGTAGGACTTATCTTGTCTAGTGTTGATAATGACACTGTGTGGGCTATATCGGACATTTTTTGTCCCCACCCACTTTGGACATGTCTTTGGGAGATCTATGGAGACCCCAATCTCTCTCCATTCCCAAAGGATCCTAATTTAGATTGTCTCTTACCCACTGCTTTGAGAGATAATACACCCTTTGATCATGATACTTTAGAGGAGCTTGAGTATTTAGACACCCTTACATGTTCTGATGGATCAGAGGCTTGTCTCACAGCTCCTACTCTTCAGATTGAGACTTCATCAACATCACCTGTTGTTCTTGATTTAGTGCAATAGGGCATCATTCATCTTCCAGCCATAACTACTTTGGACTCTTATGTTGCAGACATATCTTTCTTGTTTGTGGAGTCTTATATTGCAGATTTGGAGGATTATTTTGAGGACATTCATCTCCTCTACCTTGACATTCAGGTTATCACTGTACGCCCACCATTATTAGTGCATTCAAAGGTTGCATTTTAGGATTCTCCACATCAATTTGGATTTGACATCATTTGTTTCAGTTCAGATAGAGAGATTCTTCAGCATCCAATCATGGCACACATCTTGAGACAGATTGGTTCATCACTCTTCACAGGGTTTCTTTGACATCGTCCTTTGGATCCATTTCTTCCCAAGGGGA
Source organism: Sequoiadendron giganteum (assembly GCA_007115665.2). Lineage (NCBI taxonomy): Eukaryota > Viridiplantae > Streptophyta > Pinopsida > Cupressales > Cupressaceae > Sequoiadendron > Sequoiadendron giganteum. The sequence goes on along the minus strand of CM021106.1, from coordinate 34,293,205 downwards.
GGAATATTATCTGCCACTTCAGGATCTCTTTTTGGATTCTACCTCAGGCATCTACCATTGTGACAGGAGTTTCTACATTGTGGGGGGGCCTTCTTGTCTCTTTCTATCTCTCTTATGGAGACCATTGTATATGTACTTATATGATAGAAGTTGTCTATGGGAGGTATCATGTAATCCACCTCCTATCCTTCTTTCATTAGTGCATTGCATTCCTTTCTTTGCATTCTATTTTGGGGAGAAGTTTTGTTCCCAGTGGGTTTGCTCCTTTACCCCGTTTCCTTTAGTTTGCATTGCTTTTGTAAATGGGTACCTGATCAGGCCTAGTTACCGGGACCCATGTTTACTTTCATGTATTGTAGTTAATTTTTCTTTCTTGCACATGTTTGTAACTGCACTCTTGCTCATCTTAAGGGGGGGTGTTAGAGTAAAGGTTTTAACTTAATTATGTTAATTAAGTTACCTTTATTCCTCTCTTAAAATTTCACTTTAGTTTACATATTGTGACATTTAATAATTTTATTAAATGTCTACCTATTAGGGTTGCACAATCTCCTTTTCTAAGGATTTATCATTGTATTTTATTTTCACTCTTTGATTAATACATTTTCAGCTTTCAGAGCAGCCTTGCTTTTTTGTCTCCATCTCTTCTTTCTGTGATAGGTTATTTGCATGCAGGTGATCTTCGAGGTCTGTGAAGTTAGATTTCTCAACTTCTACAAAAACTTACTTGGTTTTTCTCGTTTAGCTTGATTCTTCGGGTTCTCCATTAAGACCAAGTCACCAATGTCGAAGTGTAGGTTCAAAACTTTCCTATTATAGCTACGACGAATATGGTTCTGATATGCTTGAAGATGATCTAATGCCTTTTGTCTTCGTTCATCTAAGAATTCTAACTCATGCAATCTGGATACACAATACTCTTCATCATCAATATGACCTTTCAAGGATACCCTTAGGGAAGGAATTTCAACCTCAATAGGTAAGATAGCTTCGAAACCGAATACTAAGGAGAATGGAGTGGCGCTGGTGGGAGTACGGATACTTGTGTGTTATGCCCATAAGGCGAGATTAAGTTGTAGATACTAATCATGACCAACATCATTGACAGTCTTTTTGAGGATTCTGATAATAGTTTTATTAGATGCCTCTGCTTGGCCGTTACCTTGTGGGTAATATGGAGTGGAAAAATGATGTTGGATATGGAATTATTCACAAAGATGGAAAAATTATTGGTTTTTGAATGGTCGGCCATTATCTATGATGATGGATTGAGGAACACCATACGAAAGATTATATAGTTTAGGATAAACATGGATACTTGCATGCCGGTAATATATGTCATAGGAATAGCTTCAATCCACTTGGTGAAATATTCAGTGGCAGTTATGATGAACTTATGGCCATTGGATGATGGAGGGTGTATCTTACCTATGAGGTCAAGTCCCCATTGGGAAAAGGGCCATGGTGAAGTAATCGAGTGGAGCTCCTATGCTGGTGCACATATCAAATCTCCGTGCATCTGACACTGTCGACATTTCTTGACAAAGATATATGAGTCCTTTTCCATAGTAGGCCAATAATAACCTAAGCTCATAATATTGTGGGATAAGGTAGGACCGCTAGAATGAGATCCATAGATACCCTCATGTACCGCACATAAGGTTGCTTTTGCTTCTTCAACATCGAGACATCTCATCAAGGTGTTATCTAAGGTACGTCTATACAGGGTATCTCCGATGATGGTGTATTTGGCAGACCTACGGATAAAGGTTCTACGCTGGTTGTTTGATAGGTCTAAAGGTAGGATTTGGGCATTTAGATAGTTGTATGTTTCCTTGTACCAAGGGGAAGTAGGACCAAAAATCGTACACACCATCGTGGAATCAGCGACATCATAGGTAGGGACCAAAAGTTGTTTGACCAAAAACTCAAATTTAGGCACGTTGCTAGGAATATCCAATAAGGAACCAATGATCGCCATAGCATCTGCTGCCCTATTTTGAATGCGGGGTATTTGTTGAAAGGTGATGGAATCAAAGAACTGCTTGAAACTATCGGTCATGTGCTTGTAGGGGTCAAGTTTCTCATCTTTAGTTTCATATTCATCATTGACTTGTGAGACTACTAGTTGAGAATCTCCATAAACATGTAAACTCTTGATCTTCCATTGGGCTGTCATTCTTAGTCCTATCACTAGGGCTTCATATTTTGCTATGTTGTTGGTGCAAGGGAAACCAATTCTGAATGACTTAGGAATAGTATCTCCTTGAGGTGTAACAAATAATATGCCTGCTCCTGAACCATGATTAGTATATGACCCGTCAATGTATAATTTCCATGTGGTTCTAGTGTCAACTTTGTAGATAAACGCATCAAGAAAATCTGCCACTAGAGGATGGTCTGCCTTAATTGGTGCATATACTAACTGATCTGCAATTACTTTCCCTTTTATAGCTTTTCTTTCCATATAGTGGATGTCATATTCACTAAGTATCATCACCCATTTAGCCAATCGGCCTCTTAATGCTGGTTTACTTAGGAGATATTTCAGAGGATCTATCTTTGCGACCAACATGGTTCAAAAATTTAGCATATAGTGCCTAAATTTTGAGTACAAAAGACTACCACAAGATAGGAACGTTCTATGTTACTGTAGTTTAGTTCATATTCCACCAAAGTACGACTGATGTAATGCATTTCCCTTTCATGACCTTGATCATCATTTTGTGCGAGTAGGGCTCCTAATGCTGACTGAGTTGTTGAAATGTAAAGTATCAAAGGTCTATCATCTATAGATGGCATTAACACAGGTGGAGCAAGCAAATAATCCTTGATCTTTTGGAAAGCTTCTTGGCATTTGGGCATCCATACAAATGGTACTCCCTTCTTGAGCAAATTTTGGAATGGATATATTTTGTCTGCTAATTGTACTATGAAGCGTCTGATAGACTGTAATCTCCCTTGTAGTGTTCTTAGCTAACCGATGTTGGTTGGTGGAGGTATATCCACTATAGCTTTTACTTTCATGGGTTCCACTTCAATGCCTCTTCTAGAAATGATGTATCCTAGAAGTTTTCCTGATTTAATGCCAAAGACACATTTTTTTGGATTGAGCCTGACTTTGTAATTTTCTAGTCTTTGGAATATCTTGTCTAGAACCTTCAAATGATCTGCTCTTGTTAATGATTTGGCTATTATGTCGTCGACATAGTCTTCCATGAGAGTATGTACAAGGTCATGGAAAATAGTCATCATTGCACGTTGATATGTAGCTCCAACATTTATGAGCCCAAAAAGCATAATGTTCTAGCAGTATGTTCCCCATGGACATGTGAAAGTTGACTTGTGTTGGTCCTCAACTACGATTTTGATTTGATTATACCCAGAGAAACCATCCATGAGGGATAGCATCTCATATCCTGTTGTAAGGTCTACTATCATGTCAATGTTGGGCAAAGGGAAATCATCCTTAGGACACGCCTTGTTGATATCTCTGAAGTCTGTACAAATGTGAATGCCCCCAGACGGTTTGGTTACTGGCACAAGATTTGATATCCATTTTGCATAGTCTATGGTTCTAATGAATCCAACATCCAATAGCTTTTTAAGTTCAGCTTTGACTAGTAGAGCAATTTGTGGATGCATTTTCCTTAACCTTTGCTTGATGGGCTTAATACCTGGTTGTAATGGTAAATGGTGCAATATAAGGTCTGGATCCAGCCCAGGCATGTGAGCATATGACCATTCAAAATTTATCTGTCTCTTTGTGAAGAAGTCTCAAAAATTTTGTTGATCTGTCTCTATCAAATATGCTGCAAAATATATTACCCGAGGGTTTTCTTTTGTGTTTATGATGATCTCAGCGGACTCTTCTACTAACATTGGTGATTTTTCCTGAGCAACTGGGAGAATGTTCAAACCTCCATCCTTGGGTGCCTCAGAGATGTTTTCACCCTCAGATACGCCCTTTATTTTTACTATTTCTTCGTCCATAGGCACCTTTTGGTTTTCACCTAGGGACTTGTCATTTTCATCATTTTCATTGTTTTTCTTTTGATTTTCATTTTTGCAACTGGAGGTGTGAACAGACTCCCAAAAATATGCCTTGTCATCCAATTCTATGGTAAATCCAGCTTTATGATCCCCTCTAGGTATGCCTTCTCGAAGTCCCATGAACTTAGCTATCACTTTGTCATTCTCGAATATGTCTAAGATGGGTGTACCTTGTTGATCCCAATCGATAAGTTGGGGATATACGACGGGCATGTCATCACCAGAGTTATCAAATGTGGAGGCTAACAAGGTGAATAGAGAATGGTTAACATGGTCACAGAAGTTTTGGACTAACTCCTTTTTGTTCTTTTTCTTATGGACAGGTAAACTTGGTTGTGGTACAACTGTAAGGGCTAGGTCATCAGAAGATGGTTCATTAGGTGCCCAGGATTCATGATCAAGGGTTTCCCAATAATAAATTTTAAGCCATTCTTCTTTAGACAAGGAATTTTTAGGACGGGGGCTAGATGGAGTTGGTGTGGGTGGTAGCATTTTATCAAGTTCGCCAAATAACTTATCTAGGTCCATCATGTTGGTAGAGGAAAGGGAATCCCATTTGTACTTGCTTGAGTCAAGGGAGTTTTCATAAACTGGGTCAAGTGGTTCGTGAGATATCTTGATGTCTTCAGAAGCACTTACGTCCTCTTGTAATGACAATGGAGTACCAAGAAAACCAATTCTAATCGGTTGAAACCCTAGGCCTAGTCCTTTTGGTCATGGTGAGACAATGATTGGTTGAGTCCTTCCATTCTGATGTAACCCTAAACCACTTTCCCATCAGACCCTTTGCTTTGCATGATCGTGAAGCCTTTTCCATATTGATCCTTAGATATTTGTATATACGGTGGAGGGTTTTCATTGTCTTCAGTATACAACCAGGAGGTGACATCTTCTTGGTCTACGGACTCTTGACTTAACTCTCCCCATTTTTTCAATGTCATTGTAGGAGGGACATGGAACGTGTCTATGGATTGTCTCCTATTTGCTGTGGGTAGACCATATGACTTAGGAGGAACCATTTGACTGACACAATAGGATACCTTCATGTGATATTCTCCACAACCCTTGTCTTGGATCTTGACCTTAGGAGTGGATGATGGTGGTTGTGATACAATGGACTTGGTAAGAGTTGATGGATCAACGTATAGGGATAAGGTGGAGGATGAAGCCTCTTGATTGACTAGCACCTGTCATTGTGGTATTTCGCGTAGGCTTGTGCAATATTGAAAAGGATCTGGATCACCATCAATGGTGACTTCGGTGCCATTATATAGGTATTTAAGACACTAGTGATATGTGGAACGTATGACTTTCATTACATGTATCCAAGGTCTACCCAACAAAATGTTATAGGGAAGGGTGAGATCTAAGACCTGGAAGCTAGTGTCCATAACAGCAGGGCCAATCCTGATAAGGAGTGTAACAACCCCTTTGGATGATCTTTCCTCATTGTCATATGCCATAATGACTATACTCTTAGTGTTGTCCATGCATGCTTCTAAGAATCCTAATGCCTTAACCAATTTCAAGGTACAAATTTTCAACCCTGCTCCTCCATCTACCAAGACTCGTTTGACTTTGGTTTGATGGACAAGAAATTCTAGGTGTAATGGGTCGTTATGATGGGTCTTCTCAGTTGAATAATCTTGTTGAGAGAATGTGGTGTATGGAAATTGGTTAAATATCCTACAATTTCTTCGAAATGATTGAAATCCATGTTGGTAGGGATTGTTGTGCTCTAGAAGGATTTGTCGAGAATGGCTCGATGATCTAGTGATATAGTCAACAGTTCCAAGATGGAAATTTGTTCTGGGGTCTTCCCCAATCGGTCAAGAAAATTATACTTAAGCTTGGAAGACTGTGTTGTTGGCTCTGAAGGACATGAAAGGGTTATCTTAGTTATGTGTGTATTGACCTTACATTCAAGATGCTTCTTTATGGTAATGGTATTGATATTTTCATTAGCAGCTCGGATATGATTGATCATGGTACCTGGTTTATAATCATACTTAGCACTATTATAATTGGCTGAGGTATTATTCTTAGTTCCTGAACTGGAGGCCTTTACTTTCCCATGGTCATGTAATGGATCTTTGAAGAACTTGTGATCACTGTTTTTGGTATGTTTCTTCCCATTGACTTCTATGGTTCCATCTTCAACAAAATATTGTATGATGTTTTTCAATTGTTGGCATTGTTGTAGGTTGTGTCCCTTTTTTTGATGGTACTCACAATAGGCATCATCATCCCACTATGAGGGTTTAAACTGTCCCAGATCATACTGTTTTTGTTCCAAATGTTTTAGGAGATTATGTTTAATCAGTTCTTTGAAAACTGTCTCGATTGGTTCCCCCAAAGGGGTAAATTCACATTTAGGAAATCTCCTCTGTGGTTGTTGTTGTTGTGAATTTTAGACAAAGTTGGTTGTTTGATTTGAATTATTAGTCATGTCCTGATTGGAGTTGTAACCTCTAAGTGTGATGACAGGTCCTGCATGAAGGGTCTTAGCATCAACAATTCCATCATTTATCACATTTTTGTTCATAGACCAAAATTTGTTTCTATCATTGGGAGCATTTTGATGTTGAACAACTGGGTTCCTGCCTGGTACCTTAATGTATCCTTTGTCAATAAGTCCTTTTTCAAGTATAATGCCCTTTTGCACCAAGTCTAAGAATGAGGTACAACAATGTACTCTTAAGTCACTTCTCAGGTTCAGATGAAGATTTTCAAGGAATATCATGACTTTATGTTTCTCTGGTATCTCAATAGGACAACAACTAGCTAAACTCCTCCATCTCTGGAAAAAGGTGGTAAAGCTTTCTCTGTCTTCTTGCATGGTATGACACAAGGTAGCTAATGATTTCATTGTCTATGTTGAAGGAAAAGTGTTCGATAAACTTCTCAGCTAATTTGCCCCATGATCTTATGCCATAAGGTAGTTTAGAGAACCATTCCAATGCTATCCCGACAAGGGTTTGTGGAAAGAGTCTCATTAAGTATGTGGGGTCATACGAGATGTCCATGCATGTTGTAGAAAATTCTCTCATGTGTTCCAAAGGATTCCTCTTCCCATTATACTTAGGAAAATTCGTTATAATGTATCCGTGTGGGAAGGGTGTCATGTATAGTGCTTTGTCAAAGGGACATGGACATAAATCTTGCGCTGAGATAGTTCATTTGCCTGACATAGACATAATGTCCATTTTTTGTTGGAGAGCTTGCATTTGGTTTTGGAGAACATCTACTTGTATGTTGGTTGTGTTGTTTACGTGAATGTAAGTGTTTTGGAATGCAATATTCTGTGACGGATTGTGATTTGGCGAGGGTATATATCCTGTTTGAATGTTCTGATTCGTTGTAGGGATATATCATGTCTGAATGTTTTCGTTTGGTATAGGAATATTTCTTGTTTGAAAGTTCTGATTTGGTATAGGAATATTTCATGTTTGTGTAGCCCCCATGTGTGAATGGAAGTACTGGTGCTGATATGAGGTATAGCTTGTGTTGTATTCATGCCAACTTTGGCTCGTTTACCAGTGGTGTTTGTGCCAAAGGGGTTTGATGAGGATGCTACCGTAGTGAATTGTAAACCTTGTGTTATATTGAATGGGGTTGTGTTTACAATTGGAGATGTTTGAATAGGTATGCCAGTTGGTATTGCTGCGATAATTTAAGGAACGAAGATGCTTGATGTCACGATTTGCGTTGGTTGAGTAGATGTTATTTTCAAAGTGTGAACATCAAATCTTGGGGGTACTGTGGCACCTTCTACCAACAACTTTTCTAGATATTGTTGGGGATCATTTTCCAAACACTCATCCATGAAGGATGCAAATTCAGGATCTTGAACATAAGTGTCTACTTCTTCTACTTGGATATGTCTATGTGCGTCTCTAGTGACAAAAATTTCTAACATGGCTTTATGAGGTCTGGATGACTTCCCTAGTAGCAAGTTCGAGAAGGGATTGATGAAGTCCTGTGGATCAGCCATTTCTCTACGTTTCTTTTTAGACCTCGTTTTGACCATGAAATTTTTTGCTCAAAGTGTGGGATGCAAAACTACGTCTAGAAATGATATGATCTAGTCTATGTTTTTGGGATTTTCTAGATATAAAGAATGTCACTAAAATTATGGATTTCTAAAATGACGTATGCTAGGATGACAATATGAAAAGTTTCGAGTAGACTATGATGGTAAATGATTCTAAGAGGATAATAACTACCACCTATGGAATAATCCAAAGCTATCACGTAATCTTATCAAGGAACCTGATGTAGGACGAGGACAAACTGATAAGGTGAAATTTCCAAACTAGACTAATGAGCTGGAAGGATTCACTAGTAAGACAAAAGTGACTAGGTTCAATGATAATGACAATAGAAGCATGAACTTATCCAAAAATGCAAAAAATTGTCATATTCTAAGATATGAAAATTCCTATGAGGTAACTAAGTTTTGCAACTAAGACGACTATGACTAAAACTTAAATGACACCTAAACAATGCAAGGTTTTTGACCAAATTTCCAATTTCTGTCCAAGGTTGATCGTAAGAAATAGAGGTGAAAATGACAGTTGTTTTCAGACTGAGTATGCATTTTCAAGATTTTTGTTGACAGTCAATTACGGTTCATGTTGCAGATGCGTTGCTAAAATTGACAGATGCATTGCAATTTTTAGATGCGGTTAACTAATGAAATCTAATCTCGGTTGTTGACAGGAAAATGCAACTTTCACAAATAGATGCGGTTTAACATATGATAGATGCGACTCAGTAATCAGATGCGACTCAGTAATCAGATGTGACTCAGAATCTAAACCCTGTGAAAACTAATTATGTTGCAGACACATGCAGTTTCTTTTTGTTTAACATGTGCAACTCGTAATGAAACATGCGGTTTTCAACTTGACAGTTGTGACTCACTATTCAATTGCGATGTTTTGATTAAAATGTTACGACTGACTCAGTTTTATGGTCAAGTTTTGACAAATAGAGCAAATACAATCACATAAGACAAAGTGTTTTTCAATTTTGACGTGTATGAATCCGTTAAAACCAGAAGACATGTACAATCCTAAGGCTGTGATGGACAATATTTACTGAGTTCTCAATTGGGTTTCCCTAGCTATGTATATTCAAGGTGGATGACTAGCAGCTTGACCCCACTAGCTCCCCTCCATGACACACACTTCTCGGGGCATCCAAGCTATAGTACCCATGAACTCCCCATGGCATAATTTTCATCTCTACACATGAACCATAAAGATATGAGATAGCTTCACAGATCTGACCCATTGCACCAGTAAATAGAAGGATTTTGGCTTAACTATGAACAAATTGGATTTTTAGTTCAAACACTCATTCAAAAGAGCCATGCGAGAGGCAATATCATCCCAATTTGCAGAGGTTAGGCTCTATTGGTTTTGATGCACCTCAAGAGTACTAGGGAATCAAATGATTGTCTGTTGGGATCCTCGTAATACTGAGCTTTCCTCGAGTATTAAAATTTGTATACCAATTGGAAGTGGCTCAGCAAAAAATCCCGTCACCGGTTTTGAGTCACGCTGGTTACTCTTAACCACCAACGCAGGCCCAAATTTCTAGAGTCAATAATCGGTTCTCTTACACCCAAGATCGCATGAATGTGCAAGGGGAGAGGATACTACGATGTACAGAATCAAGGTTCTAATCTAAATAAATACAAACACGAAAGATAGTAGTTAATTTTAAGCCCAAATAACGATTTTCTAAGCTACTAAACAAAATATTCTTTTTACAAATTAAAGCTTTTGACAATAGGTTCTGCATGCAATTTCTTAGTAGTTTTCATATTTGTCTTCGTCATTCGTCCTGCAGAAAAAAAGGGTTTGGTTTCAATATCTTCTACGCTATGTCTTGCAAAAACTATGTTATCCTCCTAAATCACACGCTGCAAACCAAACATTAGCAAAAAATAAAAAATAAAAAATTATAAATCATAAAATGAAATTTTAAAACTCAAATACAATTACCAGCCAGATGCGTCGTTTAGAGCTGTAGATGCATCACAAGTTTCATCAGTTAGTTGTGTCGCAGAAAGCCGCAGACGCATTAGGTTTCGTCAGATGTGTCTTAGAATTTGTCAGTTGTGGTTCGTGAATACAGTTGCGTCGTTTCATCAGTCAGATGCGTCGTTCTGTACGATACCTGCAAAAAAATCAAAAAATTGTCTACGGATTCACAAAGATTGCAAGTCTTCACGTCGGGTTCACCAAATGTAACATAGATAAAAATGTTGCAAGCAAGATCGGCTAAATCTAATAAACAAGTATTAATCTAAATTAAACAACAAAGCACAAAAGAATAAACTAAAGCAAAACATGAAATAGTCTCACCGAATATTTGTCCACTCCTTCGAATTATCTTGATTGTCCTTCTCCATTTTTCCTTTTGTAGTATAATTTCCCTCAAATTTTCATAAGTGTGCAAGTATAGCCTTAATGTGTATATGTGATAATAGAAAAATATCAAAAATTAACAAGTCTCTTCCAAAAGTATATAGATTTCGAGAGGAAGAATAATGACAAAAGTCAGCCAGTTTATAGAAAGTTGGTTTTCAAACGATCGACTCAATTTCGAAAGAGAGATCAACGATCGAGATTATTGAATGTCATGCGATGTGAGTTTTGTTTCAGTTGGAACGTGAGTTGGGAAATTCTGCCGGATAAAGATTAAATTAAATAATAACTTAATCTGGTGTTAAGACTATTCAAAAATAAACTAAATAAGAGATCAAGATTAAATAAATGATTTAATCTTCAGTTGAAAGTGTTCGAAAATAGAAGAATAAGATTTTGAATGAAAAGGATAAAGTTAGAACTCGAAAATGATCTGTTCGAATGCACAGATGAATTAATTAATTAAATAAAGATATTTAATTAATAAATATGTTCATGCATATGAGTCCTAACTAGATAACTGACTCGTTATGACAAAGAGTTGTTTCGCAGAGATGATCAGATATTAAATCAGGAGATAACTGATGGATTTAAATAGATCTCGAGTCAGATGGTGAGTGAATAATTAGTTAAGTAGGCGATAGAAGAATGTGACAAAAATAACTATTTTTATGAATTAACTCAACATTCGGAATTTAAGGATTTAATTAAATAAATAATGATTTATTTAATTGACTGTCGAAAAGGTTAATTGAATAATTAAATAATTTGAAAAGAATATTTAATTATAGTCGAAATATGATAAAGGGTAAATTAAATAATAAATTATTTAATTCAGAAAGAGAATTAATTAATTAACAATGTAATTAAATAAATAAGATTTATTTAGTTAATCAAAGTTGAATAAAAGGTGGGGTTGGGGCCCTAGCTCGGTTGGCTAAATCTTTCCTGTTGCAGGAGGTTGGTCACGAGGTCTAGTCTCCCGCACCTCCATGGTACCGAAGGGCATGTCGTACCAGCACCGCTGATCACGTTAAAAATTTTACCAAGCGCACTGTAGTTTATAGGGGGTCATGCTACCCGATTCCTGCAGTCTAATAAAAAAAAAAAAAGTTGAATAAAAGGTCATAATGAATTAACTAAATAATAAAGGTTATTTAATTAATAGAAGAAAGATGTGTATGGAAAATAATTAAATAATTAACATTATTTAATCGTGACCATGGACATTAGAAAATTATGTCGAAAATGGTACTCACAGGTCTAGACCAATTTTCAGTGTCTACAATGATTAGGGTTCCTTGAGCTTTTACTATACCTTGATTCAAATGATTGTTATTTTTGACCTTTGTTTTCAAGAAAATCATTGTGACTTAGTTTGTCATGGTCTTGACTCTAAGTCAATCGACCTAGTGATGTGGAGGGCCCATGAGTTAATCATGATGCTCGGGAGATATAAGGAGTGACATGTTTATTTTTTCAGGAAACATCTTTTGTAAAGTCCTTCATATTATTGTAATGTTTTATTTAACATTATTAAAAAACAATTCTATTGATTGTTTTTAATAATTATTAAAACAAATTTTGTACGCCATGAGGAGTGAGACTTGAGTCTCTTTTAAGATTATTACTCATGCAAAAAAAGAGATTTGGAGGTGGAACTGAAACTTACGTATGTAGTTGGAGATTTTGGAGATTCCCTTTGACTTTTAGTCAAATTGGAGAAATTTTTGAGTTCACTTGAGTCAAGTGAATCATCACAGTGAGTTTTGAGCTATTTCATTGCAGATCATTTTAGTTTTGATCCCCTTTTTCTAGGGTTTTTTCCTTTGCTCGTGAGAAGCATGCATTTATTTTTCTCACTTCCAGTTAGCTTGGAGTTCCACCTTTTGGGCGCATGATGCATGCCATCATTGTATTTATGGGGAAAAGTCCTTTTTTCCTTAGTTCTTGTTTTCTACCTTTGCATTCTACAAAGAGATTATCTTGTAACTAAGTTTTATTTTCAGTTAATATAATACAACTTTATAGGTTATTTTAGTTTCATTTTTGTAGAGTTTTCCTTCAAAAAATACTTATAAAAAATATAATTACCTTCACAGCTTCAGGTGTTTTGTATCTCTTATGTGATTTGATGCAAGTTTATTGTGTTTCAAACCAAAAACCTTCAAATTTGTGTCTCGTTTACCAATACATGTACATAAATGCAATTTGTCACATGTCATTAATTGTGCTTTTAAAGTTTGTATTTTCTCATAATTTGTGAAAAACCAATTTTCCTTAGTAAGGTGAAAATAAGCAGAGCCTTTTAGTGAAGAATTTATGTGGTTAAGGTGTTCGAGTCGAGTTGTGTTAGCAATCCTTCTGAGAGTTTTAGTTGTGAATCAATCTGCAATTAGTATTTTTTAGTGCATCACCTCCTAAAAGAAATTCATAATTAGAGTTTCATATAGTTTCTTAGATTAATCCTTCTCTCTTTTCTCACACATTTTTTTTAGATTATAGGATATTTAGAGAGGATACAACCCATAACCCGGAGGTATGTCCTCATCATAGGATACCCACAACCTAAGGATATTCCAATATTTCATGGGATTGGAGAATTTTAAAGTTTTACATAACGGGTGCAATCCTGTTGATAATAGGTATCAATATTTTCACAGGGCTTTGTTTATCTTTTTCAGTGTGCAAACAACTTTTAGGTTCAAGGTCGGCCTTGACTGTGTAAACTTTATTGTTGTAAACATAATTTATTAAATGATGAAGAGTCGAAGGCACCGCCTACATTTCATGAATCTGTGGTATACCTAAAAGAAGATTATATGAAAGATCATGAGGCATAACATGGATAGTAGTTTGCAATGTAGCTTTCCCAACGGTAACAGGTAATGTGATCATGCCAAGCAGTTATTTTCCTATGTTATCAAATCCATGAATAGAAAAAGAGTTAGGTTCAATTCCAAGCTTATCCAAAAGGTTCACAATACACACATTAAGGGCTGGGCCATTGTCAAAAAGGGTTCTCTTTATTGCTTTCGTATTAATAATGGCTATGATCATGAAAGCTTCATATTGTTTTTGAACTTCTAAGGAGGGTAACTCACTTTGGTGAAAAATAATATCTAGATTAACCGCATTCATTCCTTGAACTAGGGCTGCCACATCATTTGGATTTTTATTAGGAGGAATAAAAACTTGTTGCAAAGTTTTTTGAAGCATACTATGGTAGTTACGTGAGGCTTGAATAAGGTCCCATAAGGATATCTTAGTAGGAGTATTCTTAATTTGTTCAACAATATCATGCTCCTTTCCACTATGTGAAGGAAATCGAGGAGCACTAGGCAAGATAGGTTGAGGCAATGGTAATGAAATGGGGAGGGGTTTGTTGTTGCCTATTGTTCCTTGTGTTACATGTATGAGAAATGGTATTATAAATCGACTGTTGTGAAACATTGTCATTGTCAATTTGCCTTGTAAAGTTCAAGATATCTCCTGGTTGCAATAGTTTCTTTTTAGGTGGCTCTAGGATAAGCATGGGTTTATTTTAAACTTGAGGTTGGTGTGAGGATGGGAAAAGGATAAGTTGAGGTGTGATTGTGTTAGCGTCTTTATGCTTTTGTTTGTCATGACAAGCCTTAGTGGATGAACCTTGTGAGATGAAATCCTCAAGGGCTTCATCTAACATATCAAATTCATCACTACTAAAGGGCTTGAGGGATATGTTAACTTGGAAAAAGAGATTTGAGATGATCAAATTGTTGAACAAGACAACTGTGAGTGGGGGGTGAATCAGTTGTCACCAAATTAAATGCTTTAAACATTTATCGAAACTAAATCCAAATACTGCATAAATGATTTATCAATAAATGCAAAAATTGAAAGTCATCACATAAACATAGTAACACAAGATTTACATGGAAAACCCAATGAGGGAAAAACCACGATGAGGATTATCTCACACTATAGAGAATGCCAAAAATGATTACAAAAGGCTCAATACTTGAAATAAGGCTCACTGCTTGAGATAAGGACTCACTATCCGGACTCACTGTCCATAGGGCTACAACCCAAAGGGCTCACTATCACAAAGATACTAAGAAGATGGCTCACTTCCATAATACAAAAGTTATGGATTACTGCCAAAAGTGAACTGATGAATTATACCTTTCTTGTGTTGAATTCAGTTCCAGATGAAGCTCTGTAAAGGTAGTATTGCATATAAGTAATCGCTCAATAATTCTACTTTGATCACACACTTATTGTCTTCACTTGCTTCACTTATTCTAATCTTCCCCATCCACACACTTTTTGTCTCTATATCCTTATTTCATAGCCTCACATCACTATCTATTCCAGAGAGACACATATGCATATATATGTATCTTACTCATCAATTAGGTCGACCAAACATCCATAAAGTATTGCACACACTAAATCAGCCAAGATCTTCAAATATTTGAATCATAGTTTGTCACATGGTAGGAACCGGACCTAAAAACCAACACACTAGACCACATATAACACTCATCTTCAATGATAAATAACTTCTGGTAAACGAGTCATACATATAGTATTGTGTTGACATCAATGACAACCTACTAACATTAATGACAACCATTTTATGCAATATTCAATCTTTAACAACCTCCCCCTTTGTCATTGATAGCAACACAAGATGTGAAAATCCAAAAACAACAACCTTTGTAAATCTTTTGATGAGATGAAATGTTTTTTATTTTTCACATGCTTCCTTTCTCCCCCTTTTTACATCAATGAATTTTTTTTCAAGTATATCGCAACTGAATGTTCTAACTACTCCCCCTATCAAAATTGTTCTTCACAAAAAGTTTTTCCTCTAACTCTTTATCTTTTTATCTCTTTATCTCTCCCTTTAATTCAAATGTTTTTGCAAAAAGGTTATCAAAAATGATTCTTTACCTCAATCCTTCTAAAATATTTCCTTGTATTTTTCTTTTAGTTCCAGAAGACATGTCTTCCAGGAATCCACTACCATCCTGATGAATAGACAAATGTTGTTGTTTCTTGCCATTGAATCAATTGTTTCTAGAAGAGTATCCATAATATAAATATTATGTGCATTGTTCTCAACATCCACCAGGAGACCGGAAAGTTGTTCCAATCTTAACTCAATTATCTCATTGACTTTCCAAAAGGTCTTCACAATACTATCCCTCTTTACCATAATGATTGCAAGATCAAATTGTAAAGAATTGATCATTTTATTTTGTGTTTCATCCTTGTCATTAAGGACATCATATGTTTTTCCAATAGAGTTTAATTCATGCTCAATGATATCGGTTTTCTTTTTGTAGTTCCCAATAGCAGTAGGCCACTGAAGACAATACCTATACACATTGTTTACACTCTTGATGCAAGTTTTCAGTTCATTTATTCTCTTAGTCAACCTCTTATTTACATTCTGACATCTTTCTTCCATAGCTAATTGAATTTCATCTTTTTTTGTTGTTTCACTAAGTGATTGTTCCCTTTGTGTGCAAGTGATTTTTCCTATCCTAAAATGCAAGACAAAATAAAATGAAAAAAAGAAAACAATAACAAATACTCAAGATTGGCCTAAGATGAATTTAAACAAACTGCAAAGAAAATGGAACCTTTTACCTTGCTTGAATTGATGAATTTGGTTGGCCCTTTTTGATATTTGATTGTGTGCTCCTTCAATGAAAAATGATGCAAAAATAGATGCAAAACGGAGTGGAGGTGGTGAGGGATACAATGATGCAAGTGGGTATTTGGATGGGTGTTGTAGGCGGATGCAATGAAAGCTTCAAGGTTGCAATAATGGAGGATGCAAGTGCTTGAGAGAGCTAAGTTGAATTTATTGAATGCTTGAATGTGTTGAATGATGAAGTGTTGTCAATGTGAGTGAATAATGAAAAAGTGTTGTAAAAATGAGACCAAATCTTCCATTTTAAGGGAAAAGTCTCTAGAGAATTTAATGGCTAGGATTTAGCCAACATGGGCAAGATGGAGGGTTGTGATGAGTTGAGGACTCACAAGCCTTCACATCTTTCCATGTGGAAGATGAGGTGTGAAAAGGATGGGTGATGTGGAAAGAGGACATGTGAGGTGGAGGTACTTGCAAGTACCTTGGGATTAGGGGAGGATTTCCTCAAAAAAGAAGTTCTTGTCCCCATATGAAGATGATGGTGACAAGTGAGGAATTTTAGAAAGTCCTCTATTATCATCATGGGGATGAGAGGAGTTGTTGGGGGAATAAATGTGACTTTAAAATTCACATGATTGGGGAGTACCTTGGAGATAAGACAAGGTCCTCATAAAGGAGGTCCTTGTCCCATGTGACTGATGTGACCTATGAGGGGACTTAGAATTTACCAACAACCTTCATGGGGAAGAGAGATGCATTGGCTGAATAAATGTGAATTTTAAATTCACATGGGGATTGTAAATGGAATTAAAATTCCATTGGGATGTGGGAAGAGTTGACTAAAGGATCGATTAGACTAGTTAATGAAAGATTAGAAGAGAGTTAGGTGGTTTATGATGATTAGGAGCCAACTTGCAAAAGTTGGAGGATGGGACACATCCTAATCATGGATTAGGGATGTGTCACATCCCTAATGATGGGATTAGGAGATGAATTAGGATTAAGTGTGGATGGGACATAAAGAGATTTAAATAAGTGGGTTATTTATTTAATTCCTTGGAAGAAAGGGATGAAGGGGGTAAGGTATTTAATTATTTAACTAAATATCTTAGGGATTTAGAAGACTTTCGAGGTATTAATTAAATAATAGTAACATTATTTAACTAATGTGGATAAAAGGATATTTAGATGAAAAGGGTAAATTTGGCCAAATATAAGTGGTCAAATTTAGATGTCTATATTTTGCCCCTCTTTGAGATGGTGTTACGAAGTAGCATCATTTCAAAAAAAATTAAAACATAGAATCTAGAAGAAGATGGTTAGATTAAGGAAGATGCCCCACTCTTTCAAGGAGTGACTATGAGGAAAGATGATGGGAGTGAAGATGAATATTAGGGATTGAGGATGCCCCCTCGAGAGGACATGCAAGTTTAAGAGAACACGGGTGTGCTCTCAAAATGGATAAGTTGAGAAAAGCGTAGATGGGGAAGATGATGCAAACTGATGGATGAGAGGGGACGGTAATATGAAAAGATAAAGGCAAGCACAAATGGATTCAAGGACAAATATGATGTTGCCCCAGTCAAGCTACAAGCCAGGATTGACTGATGGTCGATGGATTGTTGTTGATGAGGGAATGATACATCCCAAAATAACACCAGGATAGGGAAGGATACAATTGGCTGATGATGATGATGATAGTGTTGTTGATGAGGGAAGGATACATCCCAAAACAACACAAAAGGATAGGGAAGGATATATCTCGATGATGATGATGATGATTAGGTCAAAAGCTTGTAACAAGGATGTGAACAAGACCAAAGATGTGATTAGATGATTCGTGCTAGATTGAATGGATTAGGATTGGATGGAGATGTGAGATGGTTAAAATGAATGAAGATGATGGAGGTAAAGATGCAATGCAATGGAAGAGAAATGAAATGCAATCCTAATGCAATGTGCCATTTTCAGAGCACTAATTTTTTCTATAACATAAGACACCAGGTACCATGGTATGTGAAACCAAGGTGGATTAGTGTCTAATGCATACACAAATACAACAAACAAGGAGGCTATCCCAACACCCCAAAATCACAATGACTTTGGTTAGGCTAGGTATTGGGATAACCACAAGCAAAAAAAGAAGGCCCCAACATAACACAAGGCCTCAGGGGTCTTGGTGGGTACTACGTGGGACAACCAAGAAGACAACAACAAAAAAAGATCAAGAAATGCCCCTATGTTAACCAATCAAAACACACCATAATATGATAGATCATGGTGGCCTTGACAAGTGATGATAGGGAGGTCAAATGATAAATAGAAGCCAAAAGTATCAAAAGATTGCAATCAATATCAAAAGATCCTTTGGCATAGGGTTGAGAGGATGGATGGGGTTGATGAGGTCTATTAGGAAGGATACATCCTGTTGAGACCAAAGGTGGATACTAAACTAAATGATCGACATGACTCAGGATACTCAAGACTGATTAGATCTCGTGATACTAGTGACCTTTATGTGGAATCACCAACTAGGATAGGGATGTACTTGACAACAGGACAAAACGACGAGATATAAGACAATAAGATGAAAAAATGACAAGGCGACAAAACAGACACATCCTAGAGACCTAGGGGACACAAGACTGACACACCCTAAAGACCTAGGGGCTTAGGGGTTGATCAAAGATCAGCCTTGCCTACATGAAAGCATAGAGCCCTCATAGTTCAACATAAGGCCATGGATAAAAGCAGAAAGAGGACAATGGATACCTCGATGGATGGTGCAGATTGGATGGAAAAATGCCCTGGGGGCAGATCAAATGATCGAACTTGCCTATGTGAAAGTGTAGGGGCCACATAGTTCGACACAAGGCCAAAGATAGACGACGAACGTCGATAGACTAGACAAGAAGCAGAGCCCCAGGGGTGGATCAAATGATCAACCTTTCCTATGTGAAAGCACAAGGGAAACATAGTTTGACACAAGGCCAAAGACAAACGATGGACAAGGAAGGATGAGAGAACCATTATAAGAAGATACAATTATGGAGCTGATATGATGAGCCAGGTTAGGCCGTGCAGATGGGATGGATGATATGCCTAAGATGTGGATTAGGTGAAGCTTAGGGATGAGATAGTTAATCATTAGAAGATGAATAGGGAGGATGAGATGATTGATAAATGAGTGATGAAAAGTGATAAGATATTAGGAAGATGTAGGAAATAGATAGGAGTGATGATAGTGAGATAGAATGGCATTGGATTTCATGAGGGAAGCCTATAGCCTGATACCAATGTCAAGGGATTATGAGATGAAATGAAAATAAAGATAGAGGGGTGGATAGATAAAGATAAGGAGATGGAAAGATTCTAGGATGGATGGATAGGGGGTTACGGATTTAGAAGGATGGAAGAGATTTTTTGGATGGGTAGGGAGATAAGGATGGGGAGGTTGAAGAGATTACTTAGATGGATGGATGGATGATGTCACCATGGACTATGTCACAAAGAAGAATATTCCCCATTCTAGATGTGTCATGTGTGACGAGGCAAGAGGGATAGCAGATAGAAGGATGAGTGAATAAGGGAGTGAGATGGACATAGATAGGAGATATGGATAAGGAAGGGATATGGGTGTTTGCATGATGGATAGATGGATGATGAAGGTAGATGGATGTAGATAATATGAATGGATTAGAAAAGTAGATGGGGAGGATAAGGAATATGATAGTGTATGTATGAGGGGAATATATGTCAAGAGGTGTCCAAAGCATGAATGTATATGGGCCCCTATCTTTATCAAGATCACAAGGAATATGGAGGGACTGAGGTAAATGGGATATGATGGATAGGATGTAGAAGATAGGCGGATGTAGGAGATGGAGGAAGGGGATGCATAGATGGGAGTTGCCCCCAATTGTGGAAGTAAACCGGATGGGGGATTTATATATGATGCTTGTTTGCCAGGTTTCCATCATGGTACTTATCCAAGGCACTTTTTTACCAAGTTTTTACCATTGGATGAATTATTTCTCTTCATTATTTTATTTTTTAATTTTTGGACTAGGATGTGGATGAAGATGGATAAAGATAGGGATATGAATATGTGGATTTGGAAGATATGTGATAAAGGGAATGGATGAAGGACTCAAGAATCAAGTTATATATGAGGTAATAAGAGCCCATGTGTAAGAAACCATTGGATTTTGGTACAAACTTATTAGAATGGATGGATTATGCAAGAAGATGGATTAAAGGGATTTGATGGGGGATATATGGGGGATAGTGGATGGGGTGTTGGAAAGCATATGGATGGAATGATGGAGTGGATGTGTGATGGGGGAAGGTGTTCAGGATCAACATTGGCACATGTGGTGGTGGATGCGAAAGGGTAGGAGGATGAATGGATGGAGAGTGTGGAGATAATGGAGGAGTTGGGATGGTGAATTTTGGGACATAGGGACCCAAAATAGATTTACGAGATGGATGATGTGAATGATTTTTTGGTGGATTAGCAACTTTGGATGCCATTATGGATTTTTCATCTGAAGGCATTGTATCTTTTTTCTTTGGGATCCACATGGTTTTGATTTTAGCTTTAGTGGGACTTGATGGCCTTTTAGATGGATTTGGATTTTGGATTTGATTTTTCTTTTCACCAACATGTCTTTTGAAGGGGACATGAGGATATTTAGATTCATTTGGATGTTTGGATTTATGCATTTATTCTTTGGCATCCAAAGTGCTTTTAGTAGCAATGGGATGGGTATTAGGAGATTGATGATTTGGAGGAGGTGTGGATGGAGTGATAGAGGTAGGCTTTTGATGATGATGTCTAGATGGAGGGTGTGAGATAGCATGTGGGGAGGGGTGCCTTTGTTGATCCTGATTAGGAATTATGATTTTAGGATCCTTATGATGCGTGCTAGCAACAAGTGATGGATGCATAAGAGGATGAAGAGGATAAGATGGAGGAGGTGATTTTGGGATATAAGGACCCAAAATAGACTGTGTATATGGAGGATGTGTGAAGTTTGGTGGAGGGACATAAGGACCCAAAATGGATTTAAAATATGGAGGAAGATGGAAAATTGTTTTGAGGTAATATGATGGAGGAGGGGGGATGGCGACAAATGGTTTGGTAGAGTGATGGGAAGTGCCTCTCATTCCCTTAGAAGAGGATCATTTAGGATGTATGGAGGTTGTACCAACATTTTTGAATTTTGATTCTTGGGAGATATATCCAAGACCTTGTGTGCCTGGATGTTCTTTGACCTAGATGGGCTCTAAAGTACATTGCTCATGAAGGCCTAAACCTTTTCCTTGATAGTTCATGTTCTTGAGCATGTGATCTATGATAGGGTGTGTATTCTTTTGGAAGCATGATGTAAGTCCATTAGAAAGTGGAGGAGGAAGAGTGGTGCATATACTTTGCTTGTCTTCAGCAAGAAGGCCACCATGGATGAGTGTAATGTTACCAAGGTGATACAAAAGTGGCATTGGGATGGTAGGACTAGATGGCAATGAAGGATTATGAGATGGAGATGAGGGGATATCAACATCCTGATTTGGAGGAGGAGGTGATAAGATATCAGGAGAGGGATTAGGTGGTATGACAAGATCTAGATTTGGGGAAGCAAATGATAATAGCTCATGAGATGGATTGATTGGATTTTGGATGCAAAGGGGGTCATGGGATGGAGCGGATAAGCTAGTGTGATCTTGAGATGGGGTACATGAGATGGTAGGACCAGTATTTAGTTGAGGAGAGGGATCATGAAATGGAATGGATGGAAGACTATGTTCTTGAGATCGAGTAGATGGGATGGAAGAATCTTGATTTAAAAGGAGGGGATATGTTAGTAAGCTTTGGATCATGTTCTTGGAATTCATGGAGGTCAAAGAATTAGACTTTGATGATAGTAGGACTAGGGGGATTGGATTGGATTTGGGTTTCCTCAATGGATCAGGTGGATCTAGAAGTTGAAGATGGGGATTCAACGGATTCGATGGGTTTGATAGGCTCAACTGTTTAGATGGTGTTAGGAATGGTAATGGGAGTGATAGGTGTAGGATGGAGGAGGGCCTCATCACTAGTGACTGTACATGATAGAGTGGGAGGGAATTGTTCCACAACATCAAGATGTGGATTTAGGGATGTCTCTTCTGTCATGAGTCCTTGGACGAAATTCAGAAGGGATGTAGGATTAGGTGGGATGATGGGAATGGATGGAGGATTAAGGATGGTTGGAGGACTAGGATTAGGGATTGGTGGATTAGGATTGGATGAGTGGATGGGATTGGATGGAGGATTAGGTATGGTTGGAGGACTAGGATTAGGGATTGGTGGATTAGGATTAGATGAGTGGATGAGATTGGACGAAGGATTAGGGATGGTTTGAGGACTAGGATTAGGGATTGGTGGATTAGGATTAGATGATTGGATGGGACAAGATGGAGGATTAGGGATGGTTGGAGGAATAGGATTAGGGATTGGTGGATTAGGATTAGATGAGTGGATGGGATTGGACAGAGGATTAGGGATGGTTGGAGGACTAGGATTAGGGATTGATGGATTATGATTAGATGAGTGGAAGGGATTAGATGGAGGATTAGGGATGGTTGGATTAGGATTAGATGAGTGGATGGGATTGGATGGAGGACTAGGAGTAGATGGAGGATTAAAATATAGCACGGTGAAGGGGGGAGTGATGCAAGAGGATGAAAATGATGAATTAAGATAGGAGGATGCAAATGTTGGATTAGGTAGGAGAGATTGGGATGGTGGGTTATAGTAGGAGTATTGGGATGGTTGATTAGGATAAGAGGACATGGATGGGGGATCTGCATAGGAGGATGTGGATGTTGGATTAGGATGGGAAGATGTGGATATGGGATTAAGATAAGAGGATGTGGGTGGTGGATTAGCATAGGAGGACATAGATGCATTATTAGGATGGGAAGATGTGGACATGGGATTAAGATAAAAGGATGTGGGTGGCGGATTCGCGTAGGAGCAATATGTGGAGGCTCGATTAAGGTGGGAAGACGTAGATGTGGAATTAAGGTAGGGATACTAGGATGTTGGGTTATGATAGGAAGGTGTGGATGTTGGATTAGAATGGGAAGATTGAGGGGGTGGATTAGCATAGGAGGAAATAGATGGTGTATTGGCATAGGAGGACATGGGTGATGCATTTGCATAGGAGGATATGGGTGGAGGATTAGGATAAGAAGATTGAGATGATAGATTAGGATAAGAGAAATATTGGGATGGTGGATTATGATAGGAAGGAGTGGGTGTTGGATTAGGATGGGAAGAATGGGATGTGGGATTAAGGTAGAGGTATTGGGATTGTTGATGATGATAAGGATAGGATTATGGGGATGGTGGATTACTATAGGAGGATGTAGATGTTGGATAGGAGAGAGATGTAGAGGGAGGACATGATGGATATGTGGATGGTGAGGGTACTGGATATCCCTTGTCAAGGGTAGTGTAAGGACTATTATTAGATGGGGACGAAGGCATGGGGTGATACTTTGGAGGAGTGGTTGGATTTTGGGAGGTGATTGGAAAAAACTTGCTAGAAATGATAGCATCAAGGGGATCTACATTATACTCATTTTGATCAACAAGACTTTCATTATCATCATCAACGTAGTTGGGATTCCCCTTGACTACTATTATTGGCTGTGTGAGAGGAGGATAAGGATTTATGATGTTAGATGAAATGGATATGGATCAAAAATATGGGAATAGGTGAGTAGAAGGACAAAATAGATGATGAAAAGATAATTAGGATGGATTGGAAGAAAAAGGAAGAAGAGATCTGAAGATTTGTTTCGATATCATAAGATCTCAGATATGGATGGACTAAAGCTCGGATCAAAATTCAGGTTAAGCTCAGATTGGGATTGGATAAAATCTCAGATTCAGATTAGATAAAAGCTCAAATTATGATGACTAAAGGATGTGATGGGATGTGATAGGATTGATGAGACAATATCAGATGATTGATCAAATAAGAAGATGAAACGGGTTCTAAACCTGATTCAGATATTTGACTTAGATGGCACAAGGTGTTGACAATCAAATTACATTACAAAAAGATATTACGAGACCTAATCCACCTTAGGATAGAAGTAGATTGATTGGTTCATAATGATTATTAATTGACCCAAGATGGATGACAATCCTGAGCAGGTGCAAATAATGACAATCGAGATCAAACACCTAAGCCAACTTGGATAAAAAACCTTAGAAATGAAGTCTAGGAGATTTAGAAATGATGATGGATATGTGATCAAAGGATGGCCTAAGACACTCCTAGATGATTTTATTGATGAAACGATGAACGTTAGAGGATGGAGATGAAGGGAAATGATGATTACAGAGAGAAATATAACCTTGCTTGTTCTATCTGGCAAATTCACCCAAAGGCTGGCTGGCGGGTGAAATAGGTGACTCTATTTGGAAAATTCACCTATCTAAAGATGTAGGATTCCCTATCTAAGAAAATTCACCCAAACAACAAAGCAGGATCAACCTTGAGAATAGATTCACCCAGAACAGCTGGCAGATTCACCCAAACAGTTGCAAACACTAAAGAATGGGTAGAGGTGACAGAAGAATGGGAAGGGGTGACTGAAGAACTAGTAGGGGGAACTTTGAGGACTGCCTAATGGGATGAAAAATTATCCTATAAGGATTCAGATAGGGGCTTAGATGAAGAATGAGATGAGTAAGAGGAAACATACACCAAAACGGGTCTGAACGGGGTCTCTGAACGGGGTCTCGAACGAAGAACGAGATAGCCAGCGGTAAGAATAGATTTGACTAAACATATCTAGATGGAGACTTGGAGAGAGGATAGGACCACCAATGGACAAATGGATATGCCTAAATTTATCAGAACGAGGACTTGGATGAAGAACGGGTCTGAAAATGGTCGAACGGACACCAAAACAAATCCGAACGAGGTCCTAGATGAAGAAGAAAAGGTGGATTCGCCCCTCTTTGGGGCAAGGTGTCCAAAATTAAGGGAAAGGTCTCCCAAGTCAAGGGAAAGGTCACCCAAGCAAAGGTGATGAAGAACGGGCATTGAAACAGACCCAAATGGGGACTTGAATGAGGAACGGGATGACAAAATGGATGAAGGGATTTGACTAAATAGATCTAGATGGAGACTTGGAGGGAGGATAGGACCACCAATGGACAAATGGATATGCCTAAAGTGATCGAAATGAGAACTCAGATGAAGAACAGGTCCAAAAACGATCGAACAAACACCAAAACGGACCCGAATGAGGTCTTAGATGAAGAAGAAAAGGCAGATTCACCCCTCTTTGTGGCAAGGTCATCCAACTTAAGGGAAAGGTTGCCCAAGTCAAGGGCAAGGTCGCCTAAGTCAAGGGGGATGAAGAATGGGTCCAAAAATGGCCGAACAGACACAAAAAGGGATCTGAACGGGGCCTCAAATGAAGAAGAAAAAGGAAAATTTTCCCCTCTTTGGGGCAAGGTCGCCCAAGTCAAGGGGGATGAAGAATGGGTCCAAAAATGATTGAACGAACACCAAAATGGACCCAAAAGTGGTCTCGGATGAAGAAGAAAAGGTAAATTCACCCCTTTGTTTAGGGCCAGGTCACCCAAGTTAGGGCATGTTCATCGAAGTCAAGGGAAAGGTCGCCCAAGTCAAGGGGGATGAAGAATGGGTCCGAAACGGTCGAACAGACACCAACACAGACCCAAACGGGGCCTCAAATGAAGAAGAAAAAAGAAGATTTGCCCCTCTTTGGGGCAAGGTCACCCAAGTTAAGGACAAGGTCACCCAAGTCAACGGAAAGGTCACCCAAGTCAAGGGGGATGAAAAATGGGTCTAAAAATAGCCGAACAGACTGCAAAACGGACCCGAACGGGGTCCTGAATGAAGAAGAAAAGGCAGATTCACCCCTCTGTTCAAGGCTAGGTTGCCCCTATTAGGGCCAGGTCACCCATGTTAGGGAAAGGTTGCGCCGATTAGGGCCAAGTCACCTATCTTAGGGTCAGGTCACCCCTGTTAGGGCTAGGTCGCCCCTGTTCAAGGTCAAGTCGCTTGTCGTCAGGGCAAGGTCACCTTTGTGTAACCTGAACCTGCAAAATATTAAAAAATAACAAACGTGAAAGAAAAAACACCCGTTTGTGGGTCCCACTGGGCATGCCAAAAATGTGTGCAAGTGATTTTTCCTATCCTAAGATGCAAGACAAAATGAAATGCAAAAAGGAAAACACTAACAAACACTCAAGATTGGCCTAAGATGAATTCAAACAAACTACCAAGAAAATGAAACCTTTTACCTTGCTTGAATTGATGAATTTGGTTGGCCCTTTTTGATGCTTGATTGCATGCTCCTTCAATGGAAAATGATGCAAAAATGGATGCAAAAAAGAGTGGAGGTGATGAGGAATACAATGATGCAAGTGGGTATTTGGATGGGTGTTGTAGGTGGATGCAATGAAAGCTTCAAGGTTGCAATAATGGAGGATGAAAGTGCTTGAGAGAGCTAAGTTGAATTGCTTGAATGCTTGAATGATCAAGTGTTGTGAATGTGAGTGAATAATGAAAAAGTGTTGTAAAAATGAAACAAAATCTTCCATTTTAAGGGAAGAGTCTCTAGAGAATTCAATGGCTAGAATTTAGCCAACATGGGCAAGATGGAGGGCTGTGGTGAGTTGAGGACTCACAAGCCTTCACATATTTCCATGTGGAAGATGAGGTGTGAAAAGGATGGGTGATGTGGAAATAAGACATGTGAGGTGGAGGTACTTGCAAGTACCTTGGGATTAGGGGAGAATTTCCTCAAAAAGGAAGTTCTTGTCCCCATATGAGGATGATGGTGACAAGTGAGGAATTTTAGAAAGTCCTCTCTTATCATCATGGGGATGAGAGGATTTGTTGGGGGAATAAATGTGAATTTTAAATTCACATGATTAGGGAGTACCTTGGGGATAAGACAAGGTCCTCATAAAGGAGGTCCTTGTCCCATGTGAGCTATGAGGGGACTTAGAATTTCCCAACAACCTTCATGGGGAAGAGAGATGCATTGGTTGAATAAATGTGAATTTTAAATTCACATGGGGATTGTAAATGGAATTAAAAATTCCATTGGGATGTGGGAAGAGTTGACTAAAGGACTGATTATACTAGTTAATGAAGGATTAGAAGAGAGTTAGGTGGTTAATGATGATTAGGAGCCAACTTGCAAAAGTTGGAGGATGTGACAAATCCTAATCATGGGTTAGGGATGTGTCACATTCCTAATGATGGGACTAGGAGATGAATTAGGATTAAGTGTGGATGAGACATAAAGATAATTAAGTAAGTGGGTTATTTATTTAATTCCTTTGAAGAAAGGGATAAAGCGGGTAAGGTATTTAATTATTTAACTAAATACTTTAGGGATTTAAAAGACTTTAGAGGTATTAATTAAATAATAGTAACATTATTTAACTAATGTGGATAAAAGGATATTTAGACGAAAAGGGTAAATTTGGCCAAATA
Source organism: Sequoiadendron giganteum (assembly GCA_007115665.2). Classification (NCBI taxonomy): domain Eukaryota; kingdom Viridiplantae; phylum Streptophyta; class Pinopsida; order Cupressales; family Cupressaceae; genus Sequoiadendron; species Sequoiadendron giganteum. The sequence goes on along the minus strand of CM021106.1, from coordinate 34,265,522 downwards.
TAAGTGGTCAAATTTAGATGTCTACACCCTTAATCTATCTTCAATTTTCTCAATCAATACTTTTGGTAAAATACTTGTCAATTCACTTAGATCAATATCATTATGAATTATGTAAATGACCAGAGCATCTGTAATCTCATCCTATTCATATGATGGTCAGGACAACCATATATCTCCAGTCTTCTTCAATCCATCAAGTTTCTCAAGAATCTTTAACACCTTTTCTTTAGTAACATCCTCTTTTTCATCATCTGTTGATACCAAATCAAATGCTTCTACAATTTTTTCTTCCTTTTCTTCACCCTTTTCCTTTGTCTTCAGCTTCTTTATTTTCGGAGGGGAACATGAACTGATTCTTCTTGCTTTCCAATAGGTATAGCTTATTACTAGGTCGATTATGGTGTGAATTATAAGTTCCCTTTGATCTCCTATTACCCTAGTTAGGGCTTCGACTTCTTTGTTCTTTATGGACTTATGCTTGCTAAAAACCTAACTCTTTTACTTCTCAACTCATTCACTTCAAAAAAATGAAAATGACTACTCAATCTTCCTTTTTTAACTTATCACTTTTAGGGTTTCATCATAAAGGATAATTTATTGCTTGTGATATCATCATTTGTACTTTAGTCTGTTAGTTCTCCTTTCACCAAAGTTGTCAACCATATTGTGAAATGCACTATAAGAAAGAAAAAAGGGCTCCACAAATCTTTTGTATTGCTTGTTTTCTACAAGAATTTTCCTCATTGTCTTCAAAATGAAAAATTTCATCATATCCTCGTGTCATCGCATGACACCTCTTATATCGGGGGTCTGATAGTTTTTTCTATGATTGCTCCCCCTAAAGCCATTATTCGATTCAGTTCATAGAAGGGGCATCTACACCGAATGCAAATACAATATTATCTTATTTGTCCTTGTTCTCATGTTCATCTTTCTTTCTCCAAATATTTTCCATTTCTTTCCTCACTTCTTCTAGATTTACCTTGCTTATAAACTTGTTCTTCTGTTTTGGATTTGGTTTCTTCCCAACTTTGTTCTTACAAAATTTTGATAAATGTCTTGGTTTGTTGCAAGAGTGGCACACAACAAATCTTTGATCAAAAGAGTTTGTATTCATCTTTGTCATGCACTGATTAGCCTTGTGTCCAAAAATATTGCACATGTAATAGTAACCTTGGAATGAATGAAATATTCTACTGGTATTGAATCTTTTCATCATTGTCTGACTTCTACATTCAAAAGATTTATGTCCAAACTTGTTGCAAACATAGCATTGTCCAACAAAGAATCCAATATTTTGAATTAATCTATTCTGATTCATCATCTTCTACATTTTGTTGCTCTATATCCAAATTTATTGCATGAGTAAAAAAATCCATTAAAAGATGGGTACCTTTGATCATTAGCCTATCAAATGGGTATCCTTTTGGTATTGATCCTTCGATTCTTGCCTTGATAAGTACTACCTTTCCTTTGACTATTAATTTTATTGAAACTTGGATTAGTCTTTGAACTTTTCCCTTCTTCGAGTCTTAGAACATCTTTATCCTTTGCAAGCTTCTAAGATGAAATCAATTCATCAAGAAATCTCGAACTTATCTTGAATTTGTCTTCAAAACTTTTTGCCTTTTCCAGATCAGATTTAGGAGTTACTACTTCCTATTCAAGCTTGTCATATTTTTCTGCCTTTTGATTGATAATTTATTTTCTTTGTCCAATTTCCAATTTCAGATTCTCTTCCACTCTTTTGCTTTCTTCAAGTTTCATCCTTATATTTTCAATAGTCTCCTTTGCTTCTTTTAGTTCCTAATAAACTTCTTTATGCTTCAACTTAAATTTTTTAATCTGATTTATTAGTTTCTGAATACATTCACCAACTTGCTTGACATTTTCTTTCATATCTTCATTCTTAGAATTTGATGTCTTTGTTCTCAATTCTTCATTGAAGTCAGATCCCTTCATCATTTAGTTCAACCTGCCAAGATCTCCTTCAAGTTATTAAACTTATTCCAAAGGGCCTCGCTCTGATATCAATTGTTGAACAAGACAACTAAGAGGGGGGGTGAATCAGTTGTCAGCAAATTAAATTCTTTAACCATTTACCAGAACTAAATCCATATACTACATAAATGATTTATCAATAAATGTAAAAACTAAAAGTCATCACATAAACACAGTAACACCATATTTACGTGGTAAACCCAATGAGGGAAAAACCACGATGAGGATTAGCTCACACTATAGAGAATATCAAAAACGATTACAAAAGACTCACTACCTGAAATAAGGCTCACTACCTGAGATAAGGCTCATTGCCTGAGATAAGGACTCATTTTCCATAGGGATACAACCCGGAGGGCTCACTGCCACAGAGATACAAAGAAGATGGATCACTACCAAAATACAAAAGTTATGGCTTACTGCCAAAAGTGAACTGATGAATTACACCTTTCTTGTGTTGAATTTAGTTCTAGATGAAGCTTTGTAAAGGTAGTACTACATATCAGTAATCACTCAATAATTTTTCTTTGATCACACACTTATTGTCTTTGATTGCTTCACTTATTATGATCTATTGCGTCCACACACTTTTTGTCTCTATATCCTTCTTTCATAACCTCGCATCACTATCTATTTCGAAGAGACACATATGCATATGTATATATATATATGTATCTTACTCATCAATTAGGTCGACCAAACATCCATAAAGTATTACACATGCTAATTCAACCAAGATCTTCAAATATCTGAATCATAGTTTGTCACACGGTAGGAACCAGACCTAAAGACCAACACACCAGACCACATATAACAGTCATCTTCAATGAGAAATAAATTTCGGTAAACAAGTCATACATACAGTACTATGTTGAAATCAATGAAAACCTACTAACATTAATGACAACAATTTGATGCAATCTTCAATCTTCAACACAAATAACTATGCTTTCTCCAAGAGTTTCATCAAGTTTTTGCTTGTTTCTTTTTATTTTTTATGTTTTTGTTTTCTAATGATTGCAAAATGTAAACTAGTCTATCTAATAATGCAATGATGCCGAAAATGAAAAAAATTACAAAAATTTAACACTAACTTTGATTGAAATATGCAAGAAAATGATTTCCAAAATTTTACACAATCTAACTAAATGACCAATATTTTGAATGTGCAAATAAATTGTTTTAGAATTTTAATTTTCAGATATGGAAACAAAAACAAAAATGCAAACCAAAGACCAAAAAGCACTCATAAAATTGTTAAAAATGTCTGTACAGGGACTCATTCGCCCATTGGGAAAATGGGTCCTAAATTAGGGTTTCTTTAAAAAAAATTGATTTTTTTGATGTTGAGCTTATCCTATGTGTTTTCTGTTTATGATCTGTAACAACAAGTTCTTTAATAGATTTTTCCAGATTTATGTCTCTAAATGCAAGTTAAACTAATGTGAAATGATGAATTATGTGAAATTGTTTAAGATGCAATGATCCTAAATTTGAATTTAAATGATTGAATGATGATTTCAATGTAATTACTATACAAAATAAGTTCAAATCTAATGCAATTTATTTGATTTTTAATGATTTTAAGTGATGCAAACATTCAATCTTAACTCTAAATGCATTTTTCACTTATGCAAGATTAAATAACCCTAAATGTAATACGAATAATGCAAATTTAATGCAAACTATTGCAAAACCTAGATCTAGGGTTAAATGGACTCCAAGTTTTAGAATGTTGTTGTACAAGGTTGAGTTCTCCAAAATGAAATGTAGAAAAATAGGAGGGTCCTAGGGTTTCCCAAAATGGAAAAGTGGATCCAAAGAGGGAAAAAGGGGCCCTACTTCTCTAATTTCATTAGGAAATGAGATCCACACAATAAGATGATTATCAACGTTGAGGTGAACCAAGTCAAGTGTGAATCTACAAATTTCCCTTTTTTGCTAGGATGGGGGTCTATGTCAAACTGCACTTTAGAGAGAAAGATTAAAAATAGAAAATCAACTCAAAAATGCAATCTACAACTTGGATCTAATATATTATGCATAAAACTAAAGGAACCAACAATGTTTTTGGAAAAATTGAGAGGAAGAAATGTTGTGCACCTTTCAAAAGTTGTTTCTGCAAGTTAAATAGGGACTCATTTTCCCTAGGGTGAATGAGTAATGATGGAATTTTCTGGAAAACTCTGAATCTAAGATTGAAGTCTGAAACCTACAATTCTTCCCTATAACTTGATACCTCCGCTCCTGGATCTAGATCTAGGCAAAATATGTAAAACAAAATTGTTGTTTGTTGGTGGATAGGGGTTTGCCTCGGTCAAACCCCAAGTTTGGTAATTAAACCTTGATGAAGAACATAGATCTAAAACATGAAATGTTTGTGCAATCCTAAAATTAAGTGTGTCTAAGATTAAGAAACAAATGATGCAAAGAAACCCTACTTAAGTTTGTTAGAATAGGATCCCTAAATGAACATGCATAATGATGATCTAAAATCACCCTAATAAGTCACAAATCTGATTATACCTTCCTTTAGGCTGAAATGAGAGAGATAATAGAAGATGTAATCACTTAAGAAACAAGTCATTAGGCTTGGTTGAATGTCTTGTGCATCTCCCAAAACCTAGAATCCCTCATGATCCTCTATAGGAAACTATTATCAATATTTTGGTAATGCTTTATCTTGATATCAAAATGAGCTTTAAGACCTACAAAAATAACTCAAATGATGCTCCAAGATTTCACTTTTGAATGCTTCTCCTTTCTCTTGAATATGAATTCTTGATCTCACGTGAATTCTCTTCCTTGTCTAACTTGCTAGTGTAAAATGAATGTGAGATTTAGTTTTATAGGATTCCTTTCTAATTTTCCAATTATCAGATCCCGAAAGCCGACATGTGAAATTTGAATTTGAGAGCTTGAAATGCGGCCAAAAAACATATCTAAAGTTGAGTTTAAGGAACTTAATGAGGACCCATTCACGCATGGGCGAATGGGTCATGACCTAAAACTTCAGGACTCCTTAAATGTCAAGGCATTAATTTAATTGATAGCCTTTTTTCAATATGGGTTATGGTGTCTAAAATTAAGTAAACTTAAGTAAAATAGGCCTTGGGATACATAATAAATGGGTATTATGGTCCTATTAATGAGATTTTAAAATGCATTAATGAAAAGGTCACCAAAATAGGTCCAAATAAGTGTGAATTGTACTTTCTCCTAGAAAGGGATACAATTTTATACACTACAGTACCTAACATGGCCTCATAGTTGGGACCTATATTTATATCATTTGCATGATATTACTCCCTAATTTATACTTAAGGGGTTTGTTGGTGTAAATTGGTGTTTTACGTATCTAAATCCTATTTACATGTTAAGCCCACTTCGATCTTAAGAGGGAATCTTTCTAGATAGTGTTAGTTATCACTAGATCTTATCTCGTCTTTTGGCATTTAATGCTTGTGTCCAAAGTCTTTTAATATAGTTAAGGTAGTTGTCTCATTGTACATGATTAAGAAACATGTCATGATCTTGTCTAATCCTATCTCATAAATTTCCTTTATAAGCAATGCATCAAATGTACATTGTCAAATTTAATTTGGCAATCTTGTATCCATAATCATAGCATGATATTTCTATTTTTCTCTTTTGGATTTGTTATTATTGTATTGCATGTAATCCTAGGGTATTGATGAGTTTAGCATAAAATCCTACACATCCATCCCATTGAAAATAAATCAAAATTTTAATCTTCATCATCAAAAGATTATTAATCCAAATCCAAAACAACCCAAACCAAATCATCTGATATCCAAACATCCTTGTCATCCAAATCAATCCTTTGGAATCAATTGAATCAAATAATTTTAGACTAAATAAAATTATCCAATCTAATCAACCAAATCAATCCTCTAAAAGTCAAATAAAGTGAAAAAACCTCTCCAAATCAAAGACCAACTCCAAAATTTCACAATTAAAAAAAAACAAAATTTTCAACATCTAATTCCAACCAATCAAAAATCCAAATCAATCAAAACCAAAGTCCAAAAAAACCTAAACCTCAAACTTTAAAAATCAAGTTTAATTCCCAACATCAACTCAAAGTCCAAAAATTAAATCATCCCATCCATTTGAATTAAAAATTCAATCAAACCCAATGTCTAACATGCAAAATATCAAAATATAATCTAAAATCAAACCACATTCACATTATTTTAAAATCTAAATCCCTGTAGTGTCATAAATTGTTACCCCTAACAATTTCACACTACATGGGCACCCTATTTTTCATATAAAATTAATCATATTAATAATTTGTTTGTTTTGGGTCTAGATTGGAAAAATAAATTAAAATCCCTAACATCTTGACAAATTTGGGTCAAAAATACCCAGTTAAGGGGGATGGTGCCCTTGACCTTGAGGTGCCCTATTTTAAATATTAATATTTTTGTGTTGGTCATTGGAGATTTAAGAAGGATCCCAGGTTAGCCTGTAATAAAAAGGTCAATTGGGATGTGTATATAAACAATTTTTCCTCTCATTTGAATATTAGAAAGGGCTATGATGAGAAAAGGCATTATCATGATCAATTATTCACTTTTATAAAGATGTATATGGGTTATCCTCTACATGCTAGCTACAAAAATCTATTGTGTTATGTGGACTAACCTCTTATAGGTCTTAAAACAATTAAATCATCCATCAATCAACTTTTTTGGCAACTTATGGTGTGGAAATCATGTTACAAAAGATTTCATACCTAAGGTAACCTTATCCATTATAATTTGTTATTACAATTATTTATTGTTTATTTAGCCTCAACCCGACTTAGGGCACACCCTCTTTGTCAACATCATTTATTTTTCATGGAGGTGGAAACACCAAAAGAAGGTTTGAATTAGGCAATCCTCTATACAACACAACCTTTCCCCTCCTTTCATGTGTGCATTTTAGATTCAAAAGTTTCATCGACAACTACAAGAAGACAAAGAGTAGACTGTATCCTATCATCTAAAGTTTTTTGAACCTAAAGAATCATATCTGGTCAAGGGCACCCTCTCCCTTTACCCTCAAATTCAGACTCAAAATTTAATTTTAAGTTCTTCTCTATCACCATTTATAATATTTTTAACTATTCCATCAGTTTTTAGTTTTTTCTATGCAATAAATTATATTTCTAAATCTAGAGTTTATGTCAAATAGGCTTATAGAGTGTGATAATCCTTTATAATCTCAAAATGATCTTCTAGCTTTATTCTCATGGAGTTCCATGTATTAATTAACTTGTTGGGTACGTGGTAAAACCTCTTTTCTACAACATTTGCCAAAGACTCAATAAATTTCTTGACTACAATGTCTTCATGATATAATTCCAAAACTCCACATGTAGCATAGAAATCATTAAGGTACTCATTAGTAGATACCTTACCATCACCTTTAAACTTTGGTAGGTTTTTTCTAAAAAAATTTAATAAATCATGTAACTAGTTTTTGAGTGCGAATGATCCTATGACCTCCCCAAGGAACCAATGGTGGATTATCCATCTTATGTCTAATATTAATAATCATTGGTAAAAAAAAATTATGTAGCACAAGTGCTTAGAAAATAGGAGACTGTGATATTTATTTAGGTGGTGAGGAGGGACGAGTATTATATTTTAAAAAAATTAAGTAGAAGGAAATAAAAAATTCCTCCCTCCAATCCTTTAAATATGGGGTCTATCACACCTCTACTACACTCTCTTCTTATGTATCTCCTACTATCTATATTTAGGAACTATTGGTTATTATTCTATTCATTATTATGCTATTGATTATTTTGTACAACTTGTTGGTAGTTTTGGTCCATGTTCCTTCTTGGTACACATTCAACATTTACCACTTTTTTGTTCCTCTCCAAAAATATTTGCTTGTCTTCTTATTTTGGTCCCAAGGTCCTCAAAATTTAATACTCATCAACTTGATGGTACTATTTATTTGATCTCCTATATCTCTAAGCTATTGCCATTACATTTGTTATAATATCTTCCTTCTCAATTTCCAAGTAGTTAATGTTAGGTTGTAAAATTGACCCAAAATTACACTATAACACCATTGATTATTCATTTAAATAAATTGCCTAGATTTATATATTCAACATAACCAAATATTTTTTGAAAGGTATATTGAATATGAAAAGAATACTCCAAGATGCCTTCTAAAAATAAACCTTTCAACAACCACTCCATTAATCACAATTCATGTCTCATTCTTCCCTTGTGTGATTCTTTGAGTTTGTTTTATAATTTCTCATCCAAATTCTTCTTCAATGATCACTTTCCCTATTTCATGATATTTTTGGTGTGATCTTCTATTCCTCTAGGATATGATACATAAATTAGTGGCATTATCCTCTATGTCATCACACAACCATGTTCCTCCAACATGCAAGACAAGGGCTTCATTATGTTGTAATCCCATAGTCACTCATGTAAAAACAATTCTAGTACAAAAATATGATTTTTATAGATCAAGAAACTAATCTTTTCTTATGTCTCCCCAATAGAGTCACAAAAAATCTGTTGGTTAATAGATTTGTCACTATTTAATTTATATAATTTACTATGAGATGCCCATTTGTAATGACAATCAAACCAATAGTTGGAGGAGTTGTATATTTTAATAACTTTCCTCTAAATTTTATAGGTACAACTCCCTCATATGGTAAATTTTTGAATTTTAGGGGTTTGCTTTTAACAAAAAAGTGTGAAAGGCAAAGACTGAAATTTACAAAGCGGGTGAATAAAGATATCCTAAATTGTTTTTTATTTTTATTTTTCATGAAACCGAGAATAAACATCAAAGGTTTGTCCTTATTACATCTCAGATGTATAACATGCAACTGAGAATATTTTTTTAGATAGTGTTAGGCTCATAGACAAATAGAATCATCTTCCAACTAAACCAAATTTCATAATCTAATGAATGATTCAAAACATAAGTTAATACAAAAAATTAAACACTTAAAATAGTCATTACACATCACAAGAATAATAACACCAAAATCCATTAAATAATAATACAATAAATAAATTAAATACTTTTTTTAACCTTGACCTTGATTCTAGAGCTCTCCATCAAATCCTCCAATCTCCAATGGTGGTTCCATGCCACCCTACCATGTGGTACCTTCAGGTCCACCCCACTATGCTAGAAGAGTATCACAAAGACTAAAAAACACTCATACCAAAAATGGGAGTAAGGCTTAAACACATGCCAATCATGGTGCATACAAAATGAGTATGAACAACATACAATAATCACTCAGCCAAGAACACAATATGGCTAAGGATAGACACACACTAGGTATAACACCCAATAAACAAAAGGATGAGGGAACTAGTGAGAGACAAGTAGTTTCATCATGAAGCAAAAAGAGATGGATTGTGGACTCAAGTATGTATGCTCATCACAAATCGAAGGAGTACTCAAGTGGCATCCACCACCCAACCAAGTGTGGCATCCCCTTGGTAGGTCATACTGAGTCTATGCAAGAACTCAAGTGATGTCATCAACATACTATTATTAGCTTAAATAATTACATAATTTCTTTATTTCCCATTTTATTTACAACTCTACAACCAGTCTAGCCACAAAGTCACATCTAGAACTAGGACAATGTGAAGAGTCAATCCTCCTAATAATAGACGTCAATCCTATTAGGCAAGAGGTGTCTCAATATTGCAATTATAAAATGTTACTATTTTATTAAGTTTACATTTAAGAATGGATAGCTTCAAAATTTTCCCCAAATCTATTAAATGGCCAAATAAAATGTCCGCAAATTGGATTTCAAGATATTATTTTTTTGAAAGTTTCAAAGTCAATTTTGAGATACTTAGAGGCTATTTTTGGGTCTCAAATTGGTCATAATAAAAAAATCTAGTTATATATTGATAGATAACTTCACAAAATTTCTAACATTTCAAATGATTCGTCAATCATACCCTTAGATCAAAAGTTATGGCCTCTAAAAGTTAGGTCTCTCAAATTGGGAAATGTGAAAACATGTTGGAAAGAAAAAAAATATGTAAGGGGGAGTTACACATATTGGTGTGTGTTTGGAAACATCATAGGACATATTTGATTAGCGATAAGTTGGGCGCCACTTTTTTGGTGGTTTTAGCTCATGGGTTTGTAAATACCATTTGATAGTTTCATGTATTATATATCCTATATATTAGTTGCTTGAGATGGAGGTTGTGTGTGAGAGTCACATAAATTTTGTGTTTCCTCAATTTTGAGTTACCTCTAGAGCTTTGGTTGGTGATAATCTTATGAAAATAATTCTCTACAAGTATATTATAATCTTTTTATTTCTGAATAATAAATTGGGTGGTTTTTGGAGTATGGATTTTTTCTCCCAAAAGGGCTTTCACCACATAAATCATTGTGTTGTGGTATGAATGATATTTATGTTTATTTTTGTTTAGTTTCTCTAACTGTTGAAAAGATCTAAACAAATTTTTGCATAACCCTCCTCTCAAAGTTAGTGTAGAAACTTGTTCTACTACCTTAGCTTCCTTACAAATCCTAAGCTCTTCATGCACGAATTTGACCAATTTTCCATGACACATAAAATGATACACAAACATGGAATACAAAAATAAAATAAATTTAAAACATCCACATCAAAAATTCATTAGAGAGACTTGAGTTTTCCAATTCTAATTCATTTAATTTCAATCCAAACATTCAAATTTTCAATTTAGAACCATAGAGTTTCTTCAAAGCCCCATTGATGAAAGCTTGACTTTAACAAAATGCATAAAATAATGAGCATGCTTTTAATGAAAGAAAAATGAAAAATCATTAAGAGGACACAAAATATTGCATTCTAATTCATCCAAATTCACTTTTAGAATTCAATTTTTCTAATTTATTCTTATCTGATTTTGGACACAACCTTCTTGTTTTCATTTCTCAAATGATCACTTATTTTTGTGAGTGTATGAATATATATAAGTTCTTTTGATCATTTAGAAAGAGGTTAAGAATTTCAGAGATTATTATGATATGCAAACATTATGATCTTTTGGAAGTACAAATTAATTTAAGAATTGAAAGTGATTCAGGCTACGAATTTGAAATTAATACTACAACCTTCTAATGTTCAAGTAATGTGTTTTTTCCCTTTATGGTCTATATTTATTACATGTAATAACCTCTCACGAGATTTTATCATCTTCTTCATCCTTGTGTGTGATTCATGGAGCCTACATGGATCCCTAAGGTTTTTCAAACTTATGTGGTAAGCTTTTATATTTATTTATAGATTTAACCTCTTCTTTCCTAGAGCACACACTCTCTTATTTATCTTAGCCTCTACTCTCCTAGAGCACACACTCTCTTATTTATCTTAGCCTCTACTCTCCTAGAGCACACTCTCCCTCATCTCATCATTGTTTTTTGTGGAATTGGAAACACTTACACTGGGTTTGACTAAGGCAAGCCCTTATACAACACAACAATTTTCACCCTCCTGTGTACATTTTATTAGGTGGTTGTTGTGGGAAAAAGATTTGAAGATTAGATATTCTTGGAACCCTAACCCTAACATTGTGCCTTTCTTGCATCATTATATTGAAGACTAGGTTTTGCATATTCACGAGATCATGGGATGAAATTGAGCTACACACGGTGAAAGATGGATGCTTAATGCTTGTCGGAGTTGATCAGATCTTGAGATTTGGATTTCTACCATTAGGAAACCAGCTCAACATTCTTGTGTCCCCTTTACTTTTGTGCCTCCTTTTCATGATAGGTTCCTCTTCGAGTAACTTGTCCCTCTCTATTGTTAGATTCAGGGTATTTTTATTTTTTATCAATAGTTTTAGGTTAGTTGTTAGTTCATTGATATTAGTCACTTGCACGCTTCATTTATATAGAACAATTCAATTAAACTAGGACCCCAATCATATTCAAATCCCTACTTGGCTCTCCCTTGAGGTTATCAACCAAGCATTTTGATTGGTTGTGTGTGTCCTCAATGAAACATATCACACACCCCACACCACATAAACCATTTTTTTCATTCTAGGTTTAGTTGCACCTTAGCCTAGGATGAAATAAATCTATTTTAATGTTTCATTTTGGTGAACCTGTAATATTTTGCATTGCAATATTTTGCATTTATTGGTGTATCTTAGATCTAAATTTACAAATTATAGTATTATATGTTATATTGGAAAATAAAACAAAATAAAACAAAATAAAATAAAACAAAAATGAAACAAATTCCTATTCTTCTATCACATCATTTACATATCTATCTTGTTATCACCTTCTTCTATTTTTTAATTCATTGGAACATTTGGGTGTTGTGAAGTGTCTCATTGAGTTTCATGCACCATTATTCTAGGTCTAAGATCCTTATTAGAAGAAGTGCTTGAATTATGGCCTCCCATACTCCTACTAGTTTTTGTGTTGAGCTTGAGTTTGTTAGCTCCTTTTCCTTAACAAATTATAGGATGTTATCCTCTTCTAATCTTACTCATACCTTTCCTATATATTTTAGGTCTACACAATTTTGTGACTCTCTAAAGGTATGGGATTCTTTCACAAATGTTCATGAGGTCTGAATTTAGAGGATAAACAAGGATTTGGCTGACTTCCAACAATTATTAGGTATGAGGCTAGAGAAGTCATCCCTCTTATAGAGAACCTTAGGAAGTTGTTGCTTAGTGACACATAAGGTGTGGAATTCTTACATGGTCTAGCTTACATAGTAGATATAAACATTATGATAATAGCTAGTTGTGTGAAGACTCTTCATTATATGACTCCTCAAACCTAACTAGAATGTAGGTGTTGGTACCTATACATACATCATCTATATCTACATTCACTTCTTCTATATCTACCATTGTGTTGAATAATAATAGTGCTAACCTTGGTTTGAAGTTCTAGGTAGTGTTATACCACCTTATTTTAGTTTTCCTAGCACTTACCAAACATCCCTTTGTTAGTTTCCCAAAAATAAATTATTCAATCATCTCCATTTAACACATATCATAATTCAACCTAGAGTACACATGTTGATATCCTTATCCGTCTCCTTTTTGGCACCTCGCCCTTTGATATTTTCATAAACCAACTTATAAAATGTCACATCTTTACAAAAAAATAGAAAATGTGAGTCAAATACAATACTAGCCTACCATTCCACTATATTGCACTTGTAGTTTGTTGTCTTATGCTATCTTAAAAACACCTATTCCACCAAACATAGAGACACCTCATTTTGAGAAGTATAATGGGAAGTGAGACCCTAAAAACCATGTGTCAACCTTTACTGCTCTGTGGAATGATTTTCTCTTTGAAGATGCTCTTCTTGCAAAACTATTTCCTTAACTTTTGAAAGACACAACCTTGGATTGGTTTTTTCTCTACATAATAATTCAAGAAAATCTTTCTATCAACTTGTCAATTAATTTCTATAGCACTTTCAAGAAAACATTAGACCTTAGGTCACTTTGAATGATTTGGTTCATTGTAAACATGGAGTGAAGGAAAACGTGACTAATTTTATAGGGCATTATCAAGCCCTCTTCTCTCAAATATCTTACTCTCTCATGGATGTTGGTGTGTAGTGAGCTTTAATTAGAATTTTTCAGCCACACATTAGGTGTGATCAGTATATAAAATAAATTCTTTTGGAAAAAAATAGTGTCTCCATTTATTCAAACCCTAAACAATAGCATAAAACTCCTGATCATAGAAAGAATATTTCTTCTTAGCATCATTCAACTTCTCACTAAAATAGGCAACAAGCTTACCTTCTTGACTCAAAATAACTCTTATGGCAGTATGACTGGCATCACAATCTACCTGAAAGACCTTATTGAAATCTGGAAGTGCCAAAAGAGGTTGCTCTGTAACTTTCTTCTTCAAAATATCAAAACTTTTGGCTGCTCCTGCAGTCCACTTGAACTCTTTTCTATCCCCTCTGATTGCTTTAGTTAGAGGTGCACAAATACTACTGAAATTATTAATAAACTTTTTGTAAAAACTTGCTAGACCATGAAATGATCTTACCTCTGTAACACTCCTCGAGGTAGGCCATTTAATGATAGCTCTCACCTTCTCTGGATCCATTTTAAGACCCTTTGTCGAGATAAAAATTTCTAGATACACCAACTCCCTTTTCACAAAACTACATTTCTTCAAATTAATCAAAACCTTCTTTTCCCTTAGCTTCTCAAAAAATCTTCAGATATGCATCAAGTGTTGGAATCCAATGTCTTACTGAAAAATTAGAATATCATCCAAATAAACAATAATAAATGTTCCTAAAAAAAATTTCAATACCTCATTCATAAGCCACATACATGTGCTTAGTGCATTGGTTTTGAAGGCTATCTTCCATTCATCTCCTTCTCTAATCCGGACTTGGTGATATTTTCTCTTCAAATCTATCTTCATGAAGTACTCAGCTCCACTAAAACAATCCATAATGTCATCTATTCTCGTCAAGGGAAATCTATACTTGATGGTGATCTTGTTGATGGCTCTAGAATCTGTACACATCCGCCATTCCCCATCCTTCTTTGGTGCTAGTACTACAGATATTGCACATGGACTCAAACTCTCTCTGATCAATCCCTTCTACAACAACTCTTTCACTTGTCTATTCAACTCTTCACTCTCTATTGGATTCATACGATGAGCTGCCTTATTCAAAAAACTCGCTCCAAGAATTAGGCTCATTTGATGACTAATCTTTCTTACTGGAGGTAGACCTTCAGGTACGTGATAAAAAATAATAGCTTGAAACTCATTCAAAAAAATTGAAACCTCTATAGGTACCTCAGTAGTATCTTCTTTATCAACTCTAGGGATCAATGCAAAACACATATATGCTCATGCCTCATACCTTCTAGGAACTTTCTTCCATCAACCAAATAAATTATTGCATTACCACTGCTTACTTTATGTGGTGGACCAGACCTAGAATCACATGAGTAAATTTTAAATGTCCCAATTGTGACTTATGATTGTTCTTCTTTGAATCTTCACTTCCTTAGTGACCACCTTTAGCCTTTATTCTCTTTCAACCTTCATGTTTCTTTTCCATAGTTCTAGTACTGCTCCCTTTATTAACAAATATATTCTTCTTCATAGGAACCTCCATTAGACTATACTTTACCTCTCCAACCACCCTCATAATTTGTTCTGTTGTACTATAGAAACTTATGGGACTATCATACTTCACTTCACAATTTTAATGAACTCAAAACATAATTTTGTCCACCCTTCACAATGGTGTATATATTTATCCTATTGTTATGGATAGACTCCCAATAAAACTTCTAAGTTCTTCCTGACAACACATGGCATGCATTCATTGACATAATATCACACAAAATTTTATCCTTATACGACCCAATCTAGAAATTAACTAAACAATACTCATTCACTACTAACGCATGTGCTTTTTGCACCTAGGAAACTTTATATGAATTTGGATGCTTCCTATTTGTCAAGCCTATTTTATCTACCACCTCTTCAAAAACAAAATTATCATTACTATCATTGTTAATAATTACCTTACAAAACTTACCTCCAAATTTTCATTTAGTTTGAAAAAGGCTCTTTCTCTAATATGGTCCATCCTCACCCCCTTTTGTATTTAGAAATACTTTCCTAAACATGAGATCATCTCCATCCTCTAGTTCTTTTGCAACTTTCAGAGATGTCACTCTCTTCATCTTCTTAGGCTAGATGATTTCTAGTTATGCTCCTCTTATCACCTTCATGTTGTAATTGTGGGCACTCAAAGGCCCTATGGACACCTTCTCCATTGAAAAAACTTCCCCAAAGAATTCCCTATTGCTATTATATCATCCCCTCATCTAGTTTTCTCTTCCTTTTATTTCATGGATTGATTCACTCTCCCTTTTGGGTTTGGCTTCTTCCTCATAGACTTGTTTCCCTTTATTACTACTTTCTTGTCCCATTTATGTTCACATTCTTCCTCTAACATCTAGAACTACTTAGTTGCCTAATGGATATATTATCTTCATCCTTTATGGTGTATTGGTAGGCCTCCTCAGCATGCTCCTTTCATCTTGAACATTAAATCTCAATCCATTTACATACTTGGCCACCCTTTCTCTGTCCATTCATGTCTTACAAATTTGACACTTATTTTATATAATTCTTCTATATAGTCCTTTACACACATGTCTTTCTATCTTATATTTTGAATACTTTTAAACAAATTCATTTCATAGTCTCTAGGAATTAAATTTACCTTGAACCTAGCCACCATTTGAGTCCACTATGTTATCCTCATTCTCCATTTGCAACTCATTCTTTTTATAATTCTCTCCAACAAAGAGCAACATGCACTTTAAGTTTTATTTGTGCCAAATTTATCCTCTCTAGGTCATGGATATCCTCTAAAGAAAAATGTTCCTCCAATTCACCTACCCAATCTATCAATTCTTCAAGGTTTAAGGTTCTATAAAAAAAATGGACCTCCATTTAATTACCCTTACCAATTTTGGCAATAAAGAAATATTTTTCCCCTTCATTTGTTGGCTATTCATTTTCTCCTTCATGGTCACTGACTTCATTTTCTTCACCACTTGCATGGTATTTTGTATTATCTATATTTATCCTCTAATTTATAATTAATACCCTTAACTCATTTCTCATGGAAACAAAAAATTGATCAAACATTTCCTCCAACCCGAGGATTCATCTTCTAATGCAAGAGCATCCTATGGTGTAGGTGCAATCTTGCATCACCCAAAAAAATGTTTTTCCTTATTTTATTTAGTTGTTCTGAGTCCTATAATGGCACTTAATAGGTGTAAGACAATTAGAAGTTTGAAAAGGTAAAAATAGTCGTGCTTACTATTTTTAGTAATTCAACCTAAATGGGCACGTATAGACCTAAAAATTCACCCCAAGATGTCGAATTCAAAAATGTAAATGATGACAGAAGAATCATCTCAATATCATATACCGTTTGGGAGATATTAATTTTTTTCCCAAAAAAAATCTCTAATATAAATTCAAACTCGAATTTGAAATCCTTAGAAGCCTCAAAAAAGCTTGAAAAGTGGACAAAATGATCATTAAATCATTTTAAAATTTTAGACCACTTTGAGAGCTTTCCAACAATATATTATAATAAAAAATTAGATAATCAAGCCAAAATTTATGGCTTCAAGAAGTTGTGCCACCAAAAAGTGAATTTCAATAAAATATCATCCTAGGAAGGAAAATGAACAGTTGTAATTTTGGATCCAAAGCAAAAAGGAAAAGTTACATTTTCAAGAACATTCTAAGGCATTTATTGGTGCCAAATAAAGGGTTGAACAAGGTTATGATGGGTGGCTCCATTAGTGCAGATTGTGGCTTTGAATAATAGATCTTTCTTATATAGTTGATTTTACTTGGAGTGAATCAAGCCCATGTGGTTGTAGCATTATAATTTCTAAATATGTAATTTCATTTTCTGAAAGTAATTGAAAGTGGGTTATTTTATGTCCTACATTTCAGATTTGATATCCATTTTTGTGTTTTGTGTGGGTGTTGGGTGGAGTATCCCCCTCATCATCTTCTCAAGGGCATCTACACAAACTTACAAACACTTTAAATGAAAATAATCTTTTATTAGCATATAATAAAACCATTACAACAGGAGTACAAGACATTATGATGAGTTTATAATTCAATATTCTTAAATGCCATAGCCTACAAGCCTTGCAATCTCATATGTGTTGAAACAAAAATATTCCTCTAGCTTCTTCACATTGAAACCCTCTTCAAATTTTTAAAGCTCTCCAAATTCTAACTTCTAGTAAAAGGATCCCCTTCCAAAAAGAATGAAATCTCTAATTTATAGATAAATATGTAGAAGGTGGTGGCCAACCAAATCTCGATGTGATGGGGCACATGTCACACCTTTTATTTTCCCTTGAAATCTCCTTGCAAGGCCATTTAATCGCCTACTTTTTATTTTGCATTGTCAACTAAGGAATTATGGAAATTAGTGGGGGTTTGGACAAGTCTAAAGGCTCATTGTGGGAATATGAGGGGTACAAGGATATATCCTTGTGACTTAGAAATTATTGTCATTTCTTTATCTTAAGGTAAAATAAGCTTGTTGCAAATTTTTGAAGGGTATATGAATAATTACAGAAATTTGAGGATATTAGGATATGTGTCAATATCAATAGGAAAGTTTTGTAGATTCGGGTGTAGTCAAAAATTCCATAACTAGATTCCACCTTGTAGGGATATGGGGTTGATGGGGAATTGTGGGGATCCAACAAGAATCTAGATCATCTAGAAAGTCTCACAAATCCATAATAGAGTGAAAGTTATGCAATGATTGGTTACCAAATAAAGTTCCACAAATTAGGATGAGAAAAAGCTTCGATGAGGAATTGAAGTCCTTAAGGAATTAGTAGGGTTTCAAAGGCAATCAATATGGTTCAAAATTCTTGTTGATCGAGATACATGCCAAATTTCCACAAATCAAACATGGTTTAAAACTCCACAACTCCTTAGCTTGCTCCATTTTTATCAAAACTTTACTAAACTTGAAAGTTGAATACACATTTGGATTCTTAACAAGGTGAGGTCATAAACTAGACATGAAATCATAAGAATTTTTCAAAATTTGATCACCAACTCTTGCAAATAAAACAATGAAGGAAACAAGCAAACTGAAAAGAAAAGACATATTTTGGGTGACACAAGATTGTTTGTAAACTCGGATGCTCTTGTATCAGAGGTAGTACTTGTTGTACACCGAGATGTACACTTCACCAAATGGAACAATGTTTGTCTTTTTGATTTGTTAATGTATAAAATACTACAAAAATATTAACTTTATCAAGCATTGAGGGCCAACATAAAATTGGCTTTCTTTAATGAAAATGAACTCCTATGAAGACCTAAAAGCCTTCCATAGCTATAACCAGTCTAAAAGAGCCAAGAAAAATTAAAACCTTTGAGATAAAATAATATGCCATGACAAAATGTAGGGATCTCAACTCTAAATAATTAGCACCCTTAAAAAATGATCTCGACATGAAAAGGGAAAATGGAGAGAAAATATCTACATTACTATCTATGAAATTTTTCCTAATTTCCTCACTTAACAAAATACCCATAAAAAATTTAATTTTAGTGACACTACATTATTATTGATGAACATTATTAGGCTTTCCCATAAATCCAATAAGGAAAAAGTAATGCAATGTACTTGTCATCTTTATCCAACTTGACTCATGTTGATGCAAACTTTGACTTAGTATCATATTAAATCTATTCAATTCATCAATTGATGAGTCTTCCTCCATCAAATTTTTAATATGATAACTTCCCTTTCAAACCAATTTCATTAACCAAAATCTTAGTCTAATATAATATACCCATCTTTTGCACAATAAATTTATAGTCTAGTCCTCAAAGATGTTCATTAACATTGAATCTAACATACATAGTAGATATTACTTCTTTCTTTCTTATCTAATTTTACCCAATATTCATTAGACATACCTAGGGGTTTGGTGACAAATGAAACTACAATCTACTAATCTCTCTCCACTAGAAGATCCTCAATCTTCAAATTTCATAATTTAATTTTTTCCCATTAGATCTCAACTTAAAATCTCTACTTTATATCCATGGATTTAATACTTTTCTACTTTATCACAAATTCCTTCAAAGTCTTCTTTTGTGTCTAGTTATATACAAACTACAACCAATAACTTTGTAGGGTTTACCACTACACGCACTATGGTTTGGACTCATAATTAAGTAGTAGCCACAAAAACAATAACATATGCTCTAATACCAAATGGTGGGGAATACCAACAATATATTAATGAATAATTTAAATGAGAATACCAATTTTGGGGAACAACCACCAAAAGATTCGTGTAAATAATTTAAATTTTTCCCACTGAATCTAATTATCAAAGACACGCACATGGGAATACCAATAATCTAATTATCGAACCAATATGTGAAATACCAAGAAAAATTTAACTGTAATATAACCTTAACATGATTCCAATATACTCCACATATCACCAAGTATGATGTCTCCACATGGATAATCACCTTACATATGTAGTTATTGTCACACACTATGAATCAATAGTTATATTCTTAACATTGTCAATATATACATACATGTATCCAGTATAGCCACAACTACTAGCTTCTAACATGTGGTGGAACACACAAACAAAAAATAACTTCTAAATGCTTGTGGTACCTTGATATATCTTCCAAAATATTGACATGCTCTTAGATTGCATGAACTCTAGCTATACCATATGTGCTTCTACATCACTATCCATGCTTCTAGAAAATAATATATTCACATGTGTTTGTGAGTTCATCTTCCAAATGACTTGTGATTCTTTTCATAGCACCACCACATATAAACAACCCGTGCATTTTTTACTTTATCTTACTACTACAACATCACCACGAGTAATTCAACATATATGTTGTACTACAAAACTAGAAACTCACTACATTATACTACAATGTACTCTATAGAAAAACTCTTTCTACAAGGACTCTCTATAGGTGAATATCATCCAAGTATCAACACTATATACATCTTGTCATGTAATCCAAAATAAAATTGAAAATCATGTTGGTTATAAAAATGTGTCAACTTGAAGAAGACAAGTTGAGTCCTATAGATCCTTTGAACCTCAATACTTGATATCAATAACTAGATAATCTTCCACAATTCACTATTGAACCATTACAAAAAAATTAAAAAATGGAAACATACAATTTATAGACCTCTAAAATAATAAAATATATTTTCTCAAATTTTTTATTAACTCTCCCATATCATACTTATCCAAAAAAAAGTAGTGAATGCTCCAAATTCTAATAACCCTTAGCCTCATGCTTTCCACATACTGAAAACTAAAGAGTGCAAGAAAATAAATGTCTTTGCTAAGAACCCAAACTCTTCAATTTCCTAAGGAAACTAAGAACCCTAATCCACCAAAGGAAACCAATCCATTTGAGAACCAAATATCATATTGTATTAAACATTCCAAAATCGCAATCCAAAACTCAAGATAGTTTTAATGAATTCTTCCCAAAAAATAAATGGTGTATGTTTCCATTTCTTCCAAAATACATTCCTACTACCCTTAATATGACCAAAAAAATGTAAAATTTTGTTTCCCTTTCTTGCAATTTACCTTCCCACTACCCTTAAGATGGCCAAAGAGAAATAAAAAACATTTAAATTCAAAGGCTAATAATATAGTATAAAGTCTAAATTTATGAACCTATGATGGAATCCTTAAGTCACATCTTAATTTTATAGCTAGTCTAAACAAGATAAAATAACCCTTATGGCCAAAATATCCACCACAAGATTAAGACTAATTTAAATAACCTATTTTTCAAGAACTATAATTATGTAAATTCAAACTATTGTATCCAATATGAAAAACTATGTTTTTGGAGACTCAACATCTTTTATGTTGCAAATTAAGCTTGTTTAGTTGCATCCCTACACTCATCAATTAATGTCTGATATCACAAAATCTATAAGATAAATCAATACACATAATTAACAATATCAACACAAATTTAAAATTTGTGTAACTAACTCAATTCTATAACAATGCATGTATCTATTATCATTCTAAATTCTATATTTACAAACATTAATTGTCAATTCTAATCAACTTTAATCGAGACACAAACCATAATATTTCCTATCATATTAATCATAAAACATGGGCAGAAAACTAAATTCCAAAGTATCTTTAACACAATTTAAAAGTCAAAAATTTAGTTTATGACAATAGTGTGAAAAGCATGATAGCATACAAACCATTTTTTTTCATTATTTAGTATGATGCCAACCATTTAGAATATATACATTTATGTGTAGTATGAAACATTATAAATGCCAGGGTTTTTCTTTGACAATCAAGGAAATTAAATTTGATTACTTCTTCAAAGGGTCATGATATTTCTACATGAGCATGCTATTGTATGAAAGTCTGTGTTTGCTTTTCCATTTATTTCCACTATTCTTCCTTTTCAAAGGTTCCAACTTGGTGGTTGCAACACTAGGGGAAGAAGATTTCACTACACAAACTTCTTTTATATCATATTTATTGGAATCCCAAGAATTTTTTTGGTTACGAATGAAGCTACAAGACTTTCTATAAGGCTCAATATAATTTGGAATTGGAGGAGTTTCATCAATATCTAATAATGAGTTTCCTTCCAAAATATGTATCACCTGCAAAATTAAAATAATTTCTCTTATATGTTTTAACTATCATGGATTAAAAAATAAATTCATGATTGAAAAGCTAAATAAATACTTTTGAATATAGCTTTGAAGTAATAAATTTATAATATTTTTAATTTGAATAAATAAAATAAGATATATCTTTTATTTAAATTACATCTAAATTAAATATATTATAATTTTTATTTGTAAATATTTGCAAATATTCATGATTATAATTTATTTTATTAAAATTTAATTACATTAATTTTAAGAAATTAATTTTAAAAATATAAAATAAATTTATTTTACACATTTTTTTAATTTTAAAGAAACATGAAATTATTATTTGATATAGTCATAAAAATATTATCATTTTCATTAACATTTAAATGTGGGTTAAGAAGTTTAAATTATGTTTATGAAAATTACAAAAATAAGTATTATAAAAATTAATAAATAAATAATCTTAATCAAGTTGGTAGTTTAAGAGGCAATATATTAATTATAAAAATTAATCTATTATTAAATAATAATTAAATAAAAATTGTGAACATAGTTGACAATTAATAAATAAGTGGAGACAAATATATGTGTATATTGATTGATAATGTATAAAAAAGGAAAAAATATGTAAGATATAATTATATTTTTTCTAAACAAATTATATGCTTCAAATTTGACTATTGATTCTTGGTAAGAATGGAAGAGTTACCATACTTGTACTTATCATATATTTTGGGGATGTTGATGTGAATATTAGGATAAGAATAAAAACATTAAAAAATTTAAAATGTTTGTTGGTGTTTTTTTACATACCATTATTTGTTAAGATAATAATTCTTAATTCATAATTCGAGATTCAAAATTTGAATATGCATTAAAAATCTTACTTCATGAACTTTTTAATTTTCATGAAGGGTTTCTTAAATTCAAATTTCATTTTATAAGGACCTATGAATGCAAAATATAAAAACATAAAGAATATAAACAAATAGATTTTCTCTAATTTTAATTTCCCCCCAAACTTGAGTATATGAAGCCCAATGGACATCTTGTCCTTTCTTTTTTCTTTGCCCTTTTGTTTCCCTCTTGAAGGCTTATTCTTATTTTCGAACCATGTAATTGAAAAGGTTCTTCTAAAGATGATCAATTGTAACATAATGTATGACCGGAAAAATAGTGACTAATAAAGATATTCCCATGCTTCTGAAAGTGGATGTAGCCATTCTAGCGAACCAATATAAATTTGTGCGTTCATTGTGTTTGTGTATGATCTTAATTCTGATTTAAATTTCTACTATTTATTTTTTATTTGTCTACAACAATTTTATCAACAATTGGTGTTAGAGCTTGGTGAAGAAGCTCAGTGGTGAAGTTGTTTTGGAAATCGATGAAATTTTTTTACAATTATGGACGAAGTGGATAAATGGAAAATTGAGAAGTTTTTAGGGCAGAACTTGGTCTATGAAAAGTACAAATGGAATCTATGTTGATTAAGCAAGATCTCTCACTCGGAGTAGAAGGGAAAGCTAAACGAAAAGGCTCTATGTCAAATGAAGAGTGGGAGAAACTAGATAAAAAAGCAAGGGTCACAATCTTTCTTCCGTCATCAAGCAAAGTTCTCTTCAACGTTTCAGCTAAGAAGACATCGAAAGAGCTATGGGACAAACTTTCAAACATGTTTGAGATGGTGTGACTTCAAACAAGGTTTTTATCATGAAGAAGTTATATAATTTTAAAATGAAAGAAGGTGGGATCATGTCCAATCATCTAAATGAATTTAATACTTTGGTCACCTAGTTGATTTTAGTGGGTATAAATTTGGATGATAAAATTAAAGCAATTTTGTTATTATGCTCTTTATCGAATAGCTGGGAAGGGGTTGTGATGGCAATTGGCACTTCGATGGCTGCCAAGAGTAAATTAAAATTTGATTATGTAGCAGCCACTCTTCTCAGTGAAGACATGAGAAAAAATTAAGAACCCTCATCTGGTGACACCTTGATTGGTGTAAGTTCTGTCAATCGAGGGAGGGGTCAAGAAGAGGCAAAAATAATAACAAAAGAAGGTCCAAATGTGCAAGAAAATCGAAGTCCAGGGGAAAAAACAATGATTGTTGGTTTTGTGGAAAACTAGGTCACACCAAAAATAATTGTTGGTAGTACAAAAAGGCACAAGATAAGGTAAATGACAATGAGGTAAACAGTGCATATGACAAAGATGATGGTGTTTAAGTTTTATCAACAAGTGAAACTACTGCAAATTCGTGGGTACTTGATTCTGGTGCCTCTTTCCATACTACTTCATGTCGAGGAGCTTTCACAAACTATCAAGAAGGTAAGTTTGAAAGAGTTTTCCTTAGTGATAATAAAGAATGTGAAATAATAGGCAAAGGTGATGTGATGTTACAACTAAAAAATGAAAATAAATGGATTTTGCAGGATGTAAGACATGTTCTTATGCTGAAAAGAAATTTGATATTATGCTCAAGGGTGCAATGTCAAATTCTCTTTAGATATTTGGAAGGTTAACAAGGATTTCTTGGTGATTGCAAAAGGAAACAAGTTAAGTAACCTATATGTGTTACAATGTCATGCTAAAGTGGGAGTTGCAATGGTGGTTGTGGATAGCGGTATTGAGCTTTGGCATAAAAGGATTAGACACATGAGAAAAAAAGGACTTGAAGTCATGTTAAAGAGGAATCAACTTCCTAGTCTAAAATCCATTGACTTGGAGATGTGTGGGCATTGCCTCTATGGCAAACAAAGACGGACCAGCTTCTTGACAACCGGTCATGACAAGAAATCTACACCATTGGAGTTTGTGCACTTTGACGTTTTTGGTCCAATAGAGGTAACCTCCATTGGAGGCACTAATTACTTTGTTACTTTTCTTGATGATTGTACTAGAAAAGTGGATTTATATGATGAGTAGAAAATCAAAATGTTTTTGAAATTTAAAACTTTTAAAGCCATTGTTGAGAATTAGATTGGGTACAAAATAAAATTTTTAAAAATAGATAATGGGGGAGAGTTTTGTTCCTCGGAATTTGACACCTTTTGTGTAGATAATGGTATTCATAGAATCAAGATAGTTCCTTTCACCCCTGGTGCAGATGAGCAGTTGAATAGAATGATTCTTGAGAGAGGTTGGTGTATGCTCTCTAATGTCAGATTGAGGAAAGAATTTTGGGAAGAAGCTTGTAATACAGCAGTTTATTTGATCAATCGAGCTCCTTTATCTTGATTGGATTTTGATATTCCGGAAGAGAGATGGCTCCGAAAATGCATTTCTTACAATCATATACACGTTTTTAGTTGTGAAGCTTCTTCTCATGTTCCTAAAGAGCAGCGAACAAAATTAGACCCCAAATCAAAAAGGTGTATATTTATTGGTTATGGTGAGAACAATTTGGTTTTTGTCTTTGGAGTTCAACTGCCAAAACTTTCATCCCCAGTCGGTATGTGGTATTTAATGAGAAAGTTTTCCCAAATCTGCGAAAATGGGAGACATCGGTGAAAGAGTTTGTGCCTGTAGATAATCTTTTTATTGAGAATAATACAAATTTTAATAGAGGAACTTCTTCAAGCTTCAGTAAGAGAATGCAGTCCTCGATCCCATCACAGCCTTTACAAACTCACCCCTTGTTTCATCGATGCCTTTGGAAACATCAGAACAGGCATGCCATATTCCATCGCTGCCTTCAAAATTATTTGAGCAGCCTATAGTGGGAGATTATTACCCCACACGCCCCTTGCATATTAACTCTATACATTTGAACACGTCTTTTTCCCTGCCTAATGTTCCATCGCAGCCATTAAATGGTTCATCACACCCCCTTTTGGTAGGTCCAACGCAAAATGTGAATTCTCAACAATTTTTTGAACACCCCCACGCAGCTTGTAAAGGGAAGAAATACCTCATCCCAGCTGTTTGAAAGTTCAACGTAGCAAGGAGGGACGATATTGCATAATCTAAATGATTCACAGTAGTTACAATACTCATCACTGCCTTCTCAAACCAATTTGCCACTACATAATGATCCTCTACAAAAATGTATGGAGGATAGAAGAAATTCAAATGATTGGAAATTTTCAAGCAATTAGGAGAAGTTGCAATTCGTTGCCACAGTCTATTGGAGTGCAGAGGCAGAGCATTGGAGGAAATCTACAGGAATAGGGAAATTTGTAGTCTAATATAGAAGGTATCCAACATCAATTACAGAGATTAAAGTTGGACAATACATTGCAGCAACAAGCTCCTCAATTAAGGAGGTCTATCCAAGAGAAGAGGCTTCCGGTACTTTCTAATCAAGCAGAACCGACAAATTATAAAGATACTTGCAAAGACTCAAATCGTGTCAAATGGATGGAGGTAATGTAAGACGAAATGGAGTCCTTGATGGCAAATGAAACTTGGGATTTGGTGACCCTCCCACCAAATCAAAAACCATTAAGGAATAAATGGGTGTACAAGTTAAAAGAAGAAGATGGAGGTAGTCAATGCTATAGGGTCAGATTGGTAGTGAAAGGCTTTGATAAGGAAAAAGGGAATTGATTTTAATGAGATTTTCTCGTCAATTGTGAAGATGACAACCATTCAAGCTGCCTTGGGCATGGCAGCTATACGGGATCTTGAGCTTGAGCAATTTGACATCAAAACCGTTTTTTCTTCATGGAGATATTGAAGAAGAGTTGTATATGGAGCATCCTAAGGTTTCACTAAATAGGGTCAGCAGCATTTATATTGCAGATTGAAGCAAAGTTTGTATGGGCTCAAGCAAGCCCCAAGGCATCGATACCTCAAATTCAATAGCTTCATGACTGCACATCAGTTTACTCATTGTGAATTTGACTCATGTGTTTACTACAAGAAGCTTGCTAATGGTGAGTTTGTTCTATTATTACTTTATGTTGATGACATGTTGGTTACCGGTAAGAGCATGAGGATAGTTTGTGAATTGAAGCAACATTTGGCCCAATTTTTCGCTAAGAAAGATTTAGGGGCAATGAAGAGGATTCTTGGGATGACAATAATCAGAAATAGATAGAAGAGAGAAATCAAATTGTCTCAAGAGAGGTATATTGCCAAAATCTTGGATAGGTTCAATATGATAAATACCAAGTTTGTTAGTACTCCATTGGTTGATCACTTTCGCTTATTATAAAAAATGTGTCCAAAAACTCATGAAGATCAGGAACGCATGAAGGGTGTTCTTTATTCATCAATAGTGGGGAGTCTCATGTATGCCATGGTTTGTACTCGTTTGGATATTTCTCATGTAGTGAGAATTGTGAGCAGATTTATGAGCAATCCAAGTAAATCTCATTGGAAGGCGGTACAATGGATATTACAGTACCTGAAAGGTACTTCAAATCATGTATTGTGTTTTGGAGGACAAGATACTCAGTTGCGAGGTTATGTTGATTCCGATAAGGACGGAGACTTAGACAAACAAAGGTCTACAACAGGTTATGTGTTCAAATTTTTTCGGAGCTGCAATTAGCTAGGTTTCATGGTTGCAATAGGTGGTTGCACTCTCCTCTATAGAAGCAGAATATATTGCTCTCACTGAAGGAGAAAAGGAGATGATATGGTTACAACAGTTATTGGGAGAATTGCGATGTAAGCAATAAATTTTCACTTTGTTTTGTGATAGTAACAATGCTATTCACTTGGCAAAGAACTATGTCTTTCATAATAGAACCAAGCATATAGAACTTCGATATCATTTTATTCGACATGTACTTGAAGAGGGTAAGCGGCAAGTGGAGAAAATTGATACGAAAGTGAATTCGGTTGATACATTGACGAAGGTAGTACCAAGGGAGAAGTTCAAGTTTTGTAAAGCTTCTCTCGGCATTATCAAGATGTGATAATAAGATTGAAGTAGGGGAATGTTTGATATGTTGTAGCAGTCGTTGGATTTCAAGTGGCAGATTGTTGGGTATATGAAGCCCAACGAACATCTTGTCTTTTCTTTTTTCTTTGACTTTTTGTTTCCCTCTTGAAGGCTTATTTTTATTTTTGAGCCATGTAATTGAAAAGGTTTTTCTTCTGAAGATGATCAACTATAACATAATGTATGACCAAAAAAAATAGAGACTAATAAAGATATTCCCTTGCTTCTAAAAGTGGATGTAGCCATTCTGACGAACCACTATAAATTTGTTTGTTCATTGTGTTTGTGTATGATCTTAATACTAATTTAAATTTTTTCTATTTCTTTTTCATTTTTCTACAACAATTTTATCAACAAAACTTACCTATTGAGTGAAATTATTTTTTTATCTATATCATTCACCTTTTTAAGAATCATTAAAACCCATTTATTTGATTTTGTCTATAAATGAGGGATCATTTTATAAATTTACTTAATGATAAACCACTTTCCCTAATGTGGAAAGTACCTCACCTTTATCACTTGGAGTGGATGATAATTCTTCATCTTTTTGAATGTTGTATCATTGAATATATTAGTACTTGTCATAATGTAATTTTAAGTTTTCATAGAAATCTTTTGAAGAAATATTTAATGTGTAGCTATGGTGAAAAATATAGATGAACTAATTTTTTATTAAATATAAAATGCAACTTGAGGTAAGGTGATATTGAGATCGAATTTATTACTATCCACTCACTTGATAATTGTGTATGACCTTTCACACAATGGTTTGAATTTATAATTTGGTCCTTGCAACATTTGTTTTAAATTGTGCATTAATAAAATACATGGTGTTGATCTTATCTCATTTTTTGTAGTTTATGTTAGTTCTTTACAAGATAGTATGAACTAGCTAGATATGTTGATTTTTTATTGATATACATATTGTTTCAAAATTATGACTATAACAAAGTTAATATACAAAAAAATACTTCTATATCAGATTATCTATCTATTTTTCTTAATATTTTTTAAATAAATTAATTAAATTGTCTAAATAAAATACTGTGACAAAACTAATTGATAAACTATCATAGTAATAAGAACCCATAAATCAAGAAAATACTTCTAAACCACATGCTAATATACAAGAAAATGGTGCTTAAATAATACCTTACTCATTGACGGTCGTTCCAAAGGATTTTGGCATAGACAAAGGGTGGCAGCATGAATCATAGTGTACAATTCATCATAGTCCTCTGGAAACTTAATTCGCTTATCTAAAATCTCTACATATTTGTACTTCTTAATAAAGGGTTGTGCCTATCAATAAAAAAATATAATCTAGCATTAGATATATAATTCCTTTTGATCCAATGAAATACATATATTATAACTTACCCATTGTACAATATGTTGTTGTTGAGATGGGAGTGTGTGGTCAAAAACCTTGCGACCAGTAATAAGTTGAAGTAAAATCATACCAAAATAATATACATCATTTGAGACATCTCCTTTTTTTGAGGATGAATTTCTATAAGCATCCATGAAAATAGCAAATATTAGAATAGTGTAACATTTTTATTTAATAAATAATAATTACATTGTTAATTTAAATATTTTCTATCTTAATACATTTTTTAATAATATTAAGCATTAAATTATTTTAATATAAAAATTAAATATTATTTAATATATTTAATCTTTGACATTTTAAAAATGTTAAATTGAATATTAATATTAAATTAACTTAAAATATTAAAAAAATAAATTGAATATAAAAATAATAATGTTTATAAACTATTTATCATAATATCCCTTCCACTAATTTAAATTACTTCCTAATATTATAAATTTTGATTGAAAAATAAAAAACAGTATATTTTTAACTACTTCCAATTTATAAATAAATGACATTTATTTACTAGTCAAAAAGGGGTATTGATATCTTACTTATATGCTAGACCAAAGTCTCCAACCTGATTTGAAATTCACGAAGGAATGAACACATTAGTAATGTAATGGGAAATAAGGATTGAAATTAACAATTTAATATTCTAACATTATTATTAAAAAATGAAAACTTTAAAATTATTTTGAAGAGATCACAAATAAAAATTGGATTGAAAATATTTATTTAAATAAATTTAATATTAAATAATTTTAAAAATTTATGTTAGACATTACAATTAGTTGTATTTTAATCAATAATTATTAATAATATTTCTGTAAAAAAATAATGTATGTTAATATAAAAAATTGATTCAATAGATCAATGGGAATGCAATATTAAGTGAACTTTTTATAAATAAAAAATATATTGTAATACAAAAATAGAAAGAATACAAAGAATAACAATAATATGGAATTCAAAACAATCATCGTGCGGAGGCGGAGGCTGCGTAACTTATCAGTGTTAAGTATGCCATTAGTAAAGGTTATTCCAAGTTGTGGGTGGAGGGTGATTCCATGAACATCATTAATTATTTACGTGGCACTCAGTCGCCGAGTTGGAGTGTTGATAATCTAATAAGGGATACTATAATGATGTTGCAATCTTGTGTTGAGACTCATATTTTGCACATTTATCGAGAAGGTAACTTGTTGACAGACTTCTTTGCTAATGAGGTTGTCAGGCTCAATGAATTTTGTTTGTGGGAGGAAGGTGTGATCATTCCCAAGGAACCCAAAAGCTTATTGTGGAATGATGGCATGGGATGAAGTGTGGCGACATTTATGGCATGGTACTTGCCTCCGTTTCGCATGTTTTGTGGGTGCTTTACTGCCTTTTGGGCTTCTATTGTGTGCATTTCACAAGGTCTCTAAGAATTGTGTGTTGGTTATCATGGGTTGTGAAAGGAGTTGAATCGAACCACATTCTTGTGGAGATATTAGGCGTAAGAAGAAGCTCCGGTTTGTTTTGCGGCATAGGAATTTTACTCCATATTTGGAGAGATTGCATGGGCATGATCCTAATGCCTCTACTCGATTCGTCTTATTTTGGCATAACTGAAAGGTTAGGGTTAAAATTCTAGAGGTGGAAGTGAATGAGGACTTGATTGCCTCGGTTACTGGTTTGCCGACTATTCGTAGGAAATTTTTTAAGGACAAGAAAAGCAATGAAGAGGCAATGACTTAGTTTTTCAAGGATGATGAGAGGAAAGCGTTAATCAAGCTAGAAACCTGGGGTTATGAAAGAACATCTTTGAAGAAGATTTGGGCAAGTGTTGCCGAGGTGATGATCAGGTATGTTACCTTGGAAGGGAGATTTAAGGCCATCCCGGGCCATCATTTCACGCTCCTTAATCACTTTAGGCATGGTCTGTTTATTTCTTTTCCATTTTTTTTCTTATCTTCATTAGAGGTTTCAATGTATGCACACCTTAAAAATAGAAAGGCCCCGATCCTCCATGAGGGTCTAATTCTTCTAATAATGGAACATATTAAGACCCTTCTCCCAGTCCCTACCATCAAAGGTAAGGAGAAGAGTTTCTCTGATGATTCTAGGTCGACAGGTGAGGACTCTTCGAAGGAGGAGAAGGAGGAATGGAATGGTGAGCAGGAGGATTTTTCACCGAGTGTTGTGGCTACTTCTTCAAAGAAAAGGAAGGGAGTTGGTGCGAAGAGAAACATGTATGCAAAAAGGATTGCTTGTTCAGGGAGTGATGAGACGGATGTGGGTTCTGATGACTCCTCTCCTATTCTAGAGGAGGCGACGGGTGGCAAAGATGTTGTTGGTGTTGGTGGTGAAGTGGGATCCCAGGTTAAAGAGGTTGGAGCAATTAAACCACATAGGCTTTCTTCGCGCATTGCAAATCTGAGGAACAAATCTCTGGAGTTTATGACCAAGGAGCTTGAGGAAACTAGCGCAGACAAGAGAGTGGGTGACAAGACGGTGACCATTGTGGACTCCCCTCCGCAGGAGGTGCCTATGGAGGAGGAGGATGCAGAAAAACCAAAAGCAAGTTAGGACCCTTGGAAAGTGGATCCTCTTTCTGAGGATTTTTCGTATTTGGATGAGGATGCGACCTCCATGTTTAATCTATTGGATATGGCTAGAGTTGGGGCTACAGGTACTTTCAAGCTAGCCAAATGGTCTTTACAGGAATTTAACAAGATAAATATTAAAATTAGAGGCTTAAAAGAAAATCTTAAGAGTGTCCCTAAAGGTGTTGTGTCGGACATCCTAATTGATAGGATGGTGGACCTTGAAGGGTCTTACCATGATTTTAGGTCTCTCTATGAGGAAATAATTTTTGCTCTGTAAGACAAAGTGTCTGGTATCAATGTGGACATCAAAAATCTTATGCAAGCATGCCACATTTCTGTCAAGAACAGTGCAGAGTCCTTCAAAATCATGTTTAGGAAAATCAATGAATTGAGAGAAGATCAGGTTTACTTCTCTGAGCTCATAGAGAAGGAATGTGTGGCAAAGGGCAAGGGTAAGAAGACTTCTAAAGATGATGATAAGGGACCAGTGACTAGAGGTTCGACTAAGTGGGAGAAAACCTTTGATGCTAAGAAAAAGGAACTACTGGATATGGTTGAAAAGCATAAGAACCAATAGCTTGAGATGGCCAATACTATGGGTGGACTGAGTTAGTTTTTATTGTTGATTTTTATTTGGGTTGGGGTGTAGGTTCTGTTCTTTTTTGTTGTTTGTTGGTTGTTGGGTGTTGTTGATTGACTGTGTTCTTATCTTTGTTTAGCACATGTTGATTGGCATTTTTTGGCTATTGGGATGTTGGTGGTGGTTTGTTCTGATTATCCTTTGAGGCAAATTTCTATGTCTTTTGTTGTAAAGGGTTTCAGGGTCCCTTCAAAACCCGTTTTTCCCAATTAATCAAAACAATAACATGGAAATAATCTTACATCTACAATCAATGATCAAAACCATATTGAACTTAGAAGAGAAGAGAAAAGGAAAATATTTAGTCAAATATTAACCTTAATAATATCATTCTAAGTATAGACACACAAGCAATTTAAAGAATATTTACAAGACAAAGTGGAATAATGTTACTATAAGATTGGTTTAGAAAATAAAGTAATTTTTTTTACCATAGATCCATTTAATAAGAGTGAATTTGTTGAAAATATCAAAAATTCAATAATAAGCTAAATAATGTGTATTACTTTAATAATGTGAAAAGTAAATTTATCCAATTTCGTAACTCAAATAATATTTAAGAAACCTTAACATATCAAGTACTTCCACTTTTCTTATATTAATTATATTTTATAAGATAGGAAAGACACATCTGTGTATTGAATAAAATTGCATACTTATGTCATTTTTAATGTTTTGGTTATATTTTGATTAGAGGTTTTTGATGCAATAATAAGTGTTAAAGTGACATATTCTTATTTGGATTCAACTAATAACTTTCTCACATTATGATCCCATTTTCACTTGTCCTCAAAATTTGATATTGATCCCTAAATCTTATTTTTTAATATGGAACATATTTGTGGGTGTAAAATTAGCCCAAGTCCCTTACATAGTCACATATTTGAACCCTCTTTAAAATCCAAATTTAAATTTTATCTTACTAACTCCCTCCTACTAGTTGTTGTAACATGTGTTATTTTTTATTAAGGGAAAAATAGGTTTTGAATGACCCCTGAAACCCTAATACATAAAAGCATAAAAACATCAAAAGCTCAATCATAGCACAAAAAAAGGTTCACAAAGAGAACCATCGACACAAAGAGGACAACACAAAAAATGAACAAACCTAGACTAGATCACTTAGAGGTGTTTCAAGGTATCAACTGCTTCTAGCTCCTACATAAAAAATTCATGATTAATATTTATGAACTTTTGACGAGATCATTTTTTTCAACTTCAAATGGTTTTTTTGCTCGCCCTTGTCCTCGTGCTAGGTCCAACAAAAACTTCCACGTCGTTCTTAATCTTCCCCTCATGGAGCTCTTTCAACTTGTCAATTAGAATTTTGATTCTTGTGACACTATTCCTTATGGTGCATTGACTCACCTAAACAATTTTCTCTGAAATTCCCTTTATAACTTGGATCTCTTCTTTTAGGGAAGTGAGTACATAATTTTTTTCGTGTTCTCATTTACCATACCCAGCACCATGGTCTTTAGGTTGGCCAAATCCTACTCAAATTGGTTCATTTTTTGGAAGGAATCCTAATCCTTAAGAATCATCTCATCCTATTCCTAGGTAACATTACTTTGACCACCAAATTTATTATACATGTTGTCAATCTTGATACTCATGTGATTTATATCAATGAAAAATCATTTGGTCATTAGATGTGATTTCACAACATCCCTCACCATTCTCAATGTTTTCTCTAGTTGCTCTTGGTTGGAAGCTGTGAAGACCAACTCAATAAAATCATCCCCCACCTTCAGTGTAGGATCAAAAATGGTGGGGAAAAGGATATTGGACTTAGGTTCCACGAATTTAACTTGAAAACCCCATATCAAGCTTGGGGGGATATGTCCCTCATTATTTTCCCTGTCCTGCACCAGGCCCTCAACATGACCAGCCTCTTTTCTAGATATATTTCCACCCTAGTAGCACCCCCAACCACCATTGAAACACCGCCTTTTCCTTTTTTATTTTCTAAGGGAGGTGGGGGTGTTATTTTTGATTTGTGACCCGAGTTGTCGTCTACATAATACACCCTAGTTATTATTGAACTAAGGACACTCTTTTGCATAGAAATATAAATTTAATTCATTCACAAGGGGTATTTTTATTGCTCCTTGATACTTTTACTAGAATAAATTTGATGTTTATTTTAAATAAGCTCATCAAGTAACAAACTTGACACAAAATATTAGACTCAATAAAAATAAAAATAAATGTGATGCTAGAACCTTCCTTAGTGAGGTGTGTGCATGTCAGTTAATATATTTTCTTTGAATAGAATTTAAAATTTTTAATTTAATTGATTTAGTAATAGTTCCTTCTTAATAGTCAATGCTAGTTGTTGTATGTAGGTGCAAAGTTAAATTTCTAAAGAAATTTGAAAGTTAAACATATTGAATGTGAATTTAAGTTGTAGATTAGGGGGCATGTTGAAGTGATTGGGATTTTAATAAATGCAATAAAAAATGTATGGAGACACCTAAAAAATGTGAATGGTGGTACAGTCGGGTTTTTATCATGGTCGATGTAGGAGTTTATCATCAATGTCAAGCACACAAGTGGAGAAGGTAGATCATTTGGAAGTTGTGATAGGAAATTTTTTTTGAATTTGATGAGTCAATTCTAGGGTACGGAACTACCCATCTTATACACTAACAATGATCATTAATTGAAAATCCTGCTAGGAAGCTTAAATCCATAACATAACCCAAGTACTTATATGAGCATGTGGTGTGTTTAAAACAAGCTAGTCTTTAGGATCGTATTCAATTTAGGTAGATGGAATTGATGTGCCCTATAAATTTTGTGATGATTGTTGATACCTTGGGAATATTTATACCCAAGTGTAGTCCTCAGAATGGGCTAGAATTTTATTTTTTTTGTTATAAATAAATAGAATTATGTGTTATATTTTATCTTTCCCTATTGTCTACACTTAGTTCATAATATTCCAAACCAAGTCGTGAAATTTTGATTGGATATTTCTTAATTCCTTTAAGTGTGACAAATAAAACTTTGCATTTCAACATAAATATATAGCATTAGAATCTAAGCTACTTTATATATATTCAATGTTTGCATTCAATATGATGGTTATGTATATGTGTCATGATGATTGACTTATCCTCAACATTTGACTATGTGAGAATTAGTTAAGAATAGTTTATTTCAAGTGTTGGTTAGTCTACTCTACAAAATTAAATATTATTATTGAAATTTCTTGGGCTCATTCAAAACTTTTTCTCCTCCATTATCTTTTACATTTTTTGAAATATAATTAGGTTAAAGATAGATTTATAGTTATTTTTTAATTTTAAATTAGTTAATATTTTAAATTTTGGAGCATTCTTTGAATAGAATTACCAGTTTGTAAACCCTAATCTTCTCATATTGTCCTTTGATTATGTAGTATTGGTTAAAAAAAATTATAATTAAAGCAACTTATGCTCATTAAATAACAATAAATCATAAACATTTATGAAATTTAGCATAAAATTATCAATTTTATAATTGGAATTAAGCCTCTTAGAATCATATTTTCTATACCTAGCAATTTAGGCTCCTTAAGTGGAATAATAGATATAAACCTCTAGGTTACCCATGTGTGCCTAGACTAGGTGATATAAACCTTGGGAAAATAAATTCCCTTTCAAGTAAGGGACAATATATTCCACTCAAGTTGGTGTGCAAAATAAATCATCAACAAGACAACCTAGTGCACATGTTGTGTTGATTTGTATACTTGGTTGTTATATTTAAAGGCATCCATTCATTCATTTTAATATCATCTAAGAGTTATGGAAGGACTTTCCATTGAGAATATATGACATCATAATAGATTATTAGAGTATTATAAAAGCACATCATCCTAGGTCAAACATTCACTTGTTTCATATCTTTGAATCTTTCACTTAGATTAGTCAATCTAGTCTATTAGGGGCTAAATAAGGGGAATTTGACCTACATGATTAAACAAATTATCAAAGGTTTTCTTAAACACAACCGATAATTACAAAAATTCATACATCAAGAGATGGAGGTGAACATGTTTCAATTTTTCAAATATTATGAGATTATTCCCACAACATACAAGTTTAAATCCACACATAAAGCTCAAGTAGGCACAGGTAGATATCACCTACAACCATATAGAGATGATCTAGATAGAACACAACTAGATTTATAATATAGTGACAATCATCTACAAGGTTCTAAAATTATAGCTTTAGTATATATTATTTTGAATTACATAATGGTATCTTCATCAAATTTAGAGTTGAGTACCTATGCATTTAATTTGTTTAATTTTCCCACATTTCATTTCAATATTTATTGATTCTAGTCTCATCTCATTATACTAAGTCATTTTTATCATTATGGTTGGAATTAATTATCATAGAATAACTTACATAAGTGAAGTTTTTCCCATCATATTTATTGGTGGACTCAATATTATTGCATGAGCTAGGACTTTTACCTTAGGGTTTTTCCTTCTTTATTAGGGTTTTTTAGATCTAATATTTTGATTGCATATATTTTGGTTACATTCAAAAATAAATTGAAGCTTCCCAAAACCTAGTGAGATAAAAGAAACACTAAAACTATTCTACCAAATGATACCAAAACTAAAATTAAAAAATAAAGTTATTTCCCATAAAGAGATGCAAATTCTCAAGAATAAATAGCAATATGAGAGTTCATAATAGCATGAATAAATAATAAGCTAGAGTGAATATATATATATAAGAAATAGAGGAGGTAAAACTAATCAATGAGAAAGGTAACTCTAACCACCAAAAATAGGTAGGATTTACACTCATGGATGATGTCATTGACCCTCATTAGCCACTCACTAAAATTAAGAAATATAACTAAATGTGTAGAATAATACATAACATCCAACTAAGGAAAATAAAAAACCTACACTAACACCCCCATAAGTTTCTAGCTTAGGTGGGTGAGAAGAAAGGTCCCAAAAAATGACGCCTAAGGAGGCACCCATATGCAAATAGATCCCCACAAATGAAACAAGACTCCCAAGACAAGAGAGATGGCATCCCCCCAAATAGAAAGAGAAAGGAAGGACTAAGTAGTCCCCTTTCTCCCTAAAGAAGTAGCCTCTTTCACCTGCAAAAACTCATAAATGAAGAAACTTTCTTTCTATAAAGGATTTGATTAAGATGTTAGTGATATGCTAAGCCAATTAGTATCATAAATCAATGAAACTTTATGTGCTTGGCCCATTGACGGTGGTTCAAGTTTTCTGAAATTTATATGGCATTCTAGCTATCACAAAATATGATAGGGTCATTTAAACTGGATACCAAACTTAGAGAGGATGTGTTGAAGCCAAATGGCCTTAGTGGTAGTATTCTCAACCCCTTGATACTCAATCTCAATTGAATATAAAGTAATAGGAGAATACTTCTTTCTTGACCAACATATAGAACTTAAATAAAGTGAGAAGCTATAACCTAAAGTGGACTTGAAATCCTAAGAATTTTCTATCAAATATACATCTATATATTATAAAATAATAGAAATATATGTTGTATGGTGAATCTCAAAATTGACTACCTTGAATGTAATAGAGAATCTACTTAGTTAACTTCTAATGTAGCTCATGGGGATCTTACATAAATTAAAACATGTCCAAAACATATGAAATATAAGGCCTCATGTGAGATAGATAAATGAGGCTCCCAACAAGCTATCAATACAAGGTACCATCAACCAAAGATGAAGAACACTAAGTCTCAAGTTTGACTCCAGAAAGAAAAGGAGTCAAAGCAAGCTCGTAGTTAGCCATGTCAAACTATGAGAGAAAACCAAAAGCATGCTTAAATTGTACAATGGTAATCCTATAAGTATATTAAGATATTTTGATATTAAGAAAGTAATATAAGACCAAGTTAGTCATCAAAAACTTGTCATGAAAGGAAATTTCACAGTGACAATGCATGAAGAACCCCTCACGATCAACGTGCCATCAAAATGTAAAGCTAGAATAAGGAGAGAAACATATTTTTATAGAATTTATATGTTCAAATTCAAAAAGAAATGAGAAACCTCAAATATGACAAGGAAGGAATCTATATTGGCATAGTATGCCCAAGGTGCCTATTTTAAGCCATAGATAGATTTTGTAATTCTACTTACCAAGGAAGATTCTTATACAAACCCTATGGTTGATCCATAAATAACTCATCCTTAAGGTCTCCATGAATAAATTTACTCTTCATGTCCATTGGGTGAACCTTTGATACAAGAGCATCTAGGTCCAAGACAATCCTACATCAACCAAAAATATTTCATTATGTTTTGTTATTTTTGCTTTCCAGTAGTTTGGTTTTGGTTAGTTGCTTCAGTAGGATTTTTAGAAATAATTTGTCCATTCTAATGATGTCGCATTGTAGAAGATCCAAATGGATGTTTGGAGATCCAATTTAGTGAATATTGAACAAAATTTGGTTGAGTTATAACTTTCCAAGTTTTTGGAGTGTTACCGATTGTAAACTTTTGTGTTGCTATTGAACCTACCTTGTGGATGTTTAGTTTGCTTCAAGATTTTGTGAGAATTTTTTGTTGATTTGGAATAGTTTTGCATTAGGTTCTAATGTTTTAGGACCAATTTTGATAACTTTCCCTACTCAAACCGGTACTCATGGTTCCTTTCACACGTGAGAACTTATGAGTCATCTGGCTTGCGAGAATTATGATGTTATCTAGCTTGCAGAATTCCTTGTTCTTCAGCTTCTTTCAAGAATTATATATCCAACTAAAGTTTGTAGGTTGCTCATGGTCATCTAAACTTGTACAACCAACTGAACCAAACATTTACAAGTTAACAAAGCTAGTTTAGATGAAGTCTTGTTGATGAAATCAACATGACATTAGTTGAATTCAACAAGATGATGACATCACCATATATGGGTTGTAGGAATATACTGATTAACGAAACTTAAAGCGGTATTTCAAATTTGAACTAGCTATTATAAAATTTCTAGTTGCAACTACATCTACAGGTTTTCAAGCTTATATTGCATTTGCGAACATCTAACCTGCTACTACACTTTGATGTTTTGCAATGCATTCAATTGTTGTAATGACCAAGAGCATATATGATTCAACTTCCAAGCCACTGATGGATAAAAGAAAGATTGCATGCATTTTTTAAACTTTGGGGTAAGTTTTAGAAGGGTGATTGAGACCAATAAATGATCTATTATGTACTCCTATAATGTAATATGTTACCAGACAATAAAATTAGGGTTTAAATTATTCTATAAACATTATTATGTTATAGAATTTTATATTTGGCTGCAAGATTGGGTTATTTGATAGAATTCCCTAATCCTAATTGCAATAAATGGTATCAGAGCAAGGTTTTCTTGTTGGGAGGTGGTAAGAAGTTGTAGAGAGTGGAAGTGATAGGGTCCCTAAGGCTATGCAGTCTTTTTGCAAGTAGTGAGGAGTCCTGCAATTATAGAGAGTAGAGAGGGATGTTGAAATCACAAGAAGGTTAATTTTTGGTAGAAACCACTAGAGATTAGAAATAAGATTATTGAATATGCCACCAAGAAGAAACCATAGGATGGATGAGATTTTTGATCAATTTCATACTAAAATGTGGAATGAGTTGAGGAGTTTGGTTGCAGTTTGAGGAGAAACCCAGAGAATGCAGAAGACCACACAAGTGAGGAAGAAGTGGTAGATGATGAATGCAAAGAGAATGTAAAAGGATAAGAACAATTCCTACGAGCTCTTGCCAAGATTACCAAGGGGGATCGAATGGAAGTACTAAATTTCTTTGGTGCATTAAACCCTAAAGAGTTGATAGAATGAATAGGAGAACTAGAAGAGTATTTTGACCTAGAAGATGTTCAAGACCCATAGAGGGTAAAGTTGGTGCAAACAAAACTTAAGGGAAAAGTTTCCCTTTGGTGGATGGAATTTCAAAGAGAAAGTGTTATAAATGGTGAGACAAGGATAACCCTATGGAGTCAAATGGTGGCCAAGCTAAAGGAAAAAATTATCTTGAGGGACTATGAATTTGAATTATTTAGAAAGCTTCAAAACTTGAAGTAGAAAAATATGAGTGTAAAAAACTATATTGAGTTTTATAAAATGGTAATCAAGTTCGGACAATATCATATGGATAGGGAGAAGGTAGCTAGATACATAAATGGGTTAAGATACAATAGCTAGGATGAGATGAGCATGTTGAAGATTGCCACAGTTGAAGGGGCCTACCAGTACACCCTAAAGGTTGAAGAAAATATATTCATAATGCAAAAAAATTATTTCCAAAGGTAGAGGAAGAATGAACATAGAAAGAGGAAAATAAAGTAGCAATAAAGAGAAATAGGCTTATGAAGAAGTAAGCCCTAAATGTAATAAAGAATTAGGTCAAGGAATAAGAGGAAGAGAGTACTCTATAAGAGGACATGGTAGCAATAGCAAGGGGTTTTTAGGAAAATATTTCCATTGTGAAGAAGATGGTCATAGGGCCTTTGAGTGTCCACAAATACACCAAGAAGGTAGTAAGAAAAGGACAACTAGAATACACCTAGCATAAGAAGAAGAGGAAAGTGTGGCATTACCAAAAGTTGAAGAACTAGAGGAAGGAGAATCTCTCATGTTTATGAGTGTTTTGTTGAAATCAGATGGAGAAGAAGATGAACCATCTCAGAGAAGAATCTTTTTTTTAAACTAAATACAAATCTAGAAGTAAGCATTGCAAATTTAAATTATTGATAGTATAGTACAAACAATTTGGTTTCTAAAGAGATGGTAGAGAAATCGAGATTGAAAAGGAGAAAACATCCCAATCCTTATAAAGTTTCATGGTTGTAAAAAGAACATGAATTAGTGGTGAATGAGCAGTGCTTAGTACATTTTTAGATTGGGTCTTGTATGAATGAAATTATGTGTGATGATATGTCAATGAGTGCATTCCATGTATTGTTGGGAAGGCCTTAGAAAATTGATAGGGAAGTTATCTATGATGGTAGGATAAATTTGTACACCATTGTGAAGGGTGGGAAAAAGTATGTTTTGAGTTCTTTGAAGGAGAAAGAGAAGGAGGTGAAGGACAACAGTCAAATTATTTGTTGCAATGCAAAAAATCAAATCATGAAGGTGAGAAAAGAGATTGAGAGAAGCGTGTGAAGAAAACTATAGTTAGGAATGGAGGAAGTGGTATTGATTTTGTGCCACAACATCATAAAAAAAATGAAGATAAGAAGAAATATTGGTGCATCCTTATTCTTAAGAAATTCAAAGGTACCTCCCCTAAAATGGAGGTTGGTGATTGCATGAAGATGACACATGAAACAATAAGTTCGGGCTAGTATCAAAAAAGATAGATGAATCAATCACCATACCTTGAACTAGTAGTTGATGATGACAATGATGAAGATGAAGAAGAATTATCTACTCAAGCACTTTAAGAAAAATAGGTACTTGATGATCCTTTGAAAGTGAATTATTTGAAAAACTCCTCCAGTGGTATGTAATTCCAAACTCGAGAAACGCATCCCTCTTTATTTTAAACATTACAAAATATTGAGGAAAGAGAAGGAAAAGAGGTTTTTCTACTTTCTCATTGTGAAGATAACTCTTACTTCATCAAAGGAGATGAATTTGTATTCACAAGTGCTCAAGCACCCCAACAGTGTGAAGATGCTTCAAGATTGATAGAGGCAAAAAGAGAAGGTAAAATCAAAACATATTATTTATGTGGTGAAGATAGTG
Organism: Sequoiadendron giganteum; assembly: GCA_007115665.2. Classification (NCBI taxonomy): domain Eukaryota; kingdom Viridiplantae; phylum Streptophyta; class Pinopsida; order Cupressales; family Cupressaceae; genus Sequoiadendron; species Sequoiadendron giganteum. Next base: position 34,222,952 of record CM021106.1, on the reverse strand, counting down.
ATAATAAAACTCAAACTTGCTTGAAGGATCAAGAAGATAAGAGGCTTAATTATGAATCTATTGGACAAATTTTGTTCATTTGCATGCATGAAAGAGGAGATAAAAATCAGTTTTCAAATACTTTATAAATAAATCCTTGAGCATTATTTTGGCAAGCATGCAACCCATACTTAAAGAGAATTATGAAGAAAGGATGTTGCAAGAAGAGTCTCATAATGTCTTTATTTCAAACTACTATCTTGATGTGTTAGATGATAATTTTCTTTGTGGTGAAAATATCTTTCGATCATAGAAGAGGAAAGCCTGGTTAGTGAAACTAAAGGTTTAAAGGAAGTTGGGTGCATGAAAGCAACTTCTTACACAATCTAAGCAAGAGAGTAGTGCAAAAAAATTCTAACACCTTAATAGCTATAGCTTCAAATCAGATGCACATTCAAAACATGTAAAACAAATAAACAATAGAATACCATAACATAGTGATTAAGTGGGAAAACCCTTTTGGGAAAAATCCCACACTCCAAAACACTTAGCTCAATTATATTATTCAACAACAACAAAAGATTACAATACAATCTTAGAGCAATGCTCTACAAGAGTTTTCAAATAAAATAGAATATTGGAGTAATTACGAAAGCATAATGATACCTTTGAAAATAATCAATACAACTCCAAAATACAAGTGGTCAATATATATAGGAGTTTACAATGCATAAATTAGATGCTTCCAAAATGGTATGCCTAGAATGCCACATGTCATCATCCTCTTCATTGCATGCATGCAAGACTAAAGATTGGTATGCAAATTTCTTTTATTATCTTGCACATGCAAACTAAAACCTGCCACATGCAAGGCATCCACTTAAAATGCAAGGCACATGCAACATGCAAACTGGAACATTGCATGTAATGAACCTACATGCACAACTCCACCTGTCTTGGCAACTTCCAAAAATTAACTCCTCCTTGGAAATATAATCTATTACTAGTTACTTACAATCTGACATGAGTTAACTATCACCAAATACTTCAATCAATTCATACAATGTCCGATGCCTAGCTCTTAAAAAATAGGAACCATGTCACGCATGCCACTTCACATGTAGTATGACAACTCAAAGTGTCACCCCACAATTGACATCATCAAATGCACATGAAATTAATTACATAGAAAAATAATCAAATATAATTTCAACATTAAGTAATCAATGCTAGAAAATCAAAAGTGTAGACACCTTATTTCTAACAAAGGTATGGACTTATCATTTTCCTCGTGAAAGAAATGTTTTTGAAGTAGTTATATCAAGTCAAGATAAATTTTCTACTATAGAAAATGATAGGATTAAAAAAAGTAGAAACACTATTTTCAAGGACAATTCAATAAAAGGGGAGGATATATCATCAATAAATGAAGAACCAAAAGATCCAGCTGGAAAGAACAAAACTGAGGAGTTGGGAATGATTTGCACTCAATTGGGTGAGGTTTAGTTAGATTTGTAGCCTCATTATGTCTTTATCTCTAGTTCGTGTTTGGAAGCCTCACATGATGACTTTGCCTATGGGGATAGAGTTATTCTTTCTCCTTTATCAATCGTGGAATTATGATAACTTTCCAAATAGGTGTCTCGAGGGCTCAGATAATGGTGACGATAAAATAAAAAATGCATGTGCCATGAAGTTATCAAAAGCAGATTTTGAACAAATAGTTCAAGGTTCAAACCATTATTTGGCATATTCTACTAGGACTATATCTGAGGCAAAGAAAGAAAGAAAAATGGATGATGACTAGATGATTGAAATTCATGAAAATGATTCATCTTGCAGGGGCTCTGTGGCAAGAGGCTGTGTTGAAATATAATGGATGTTTAATTTGTGGCCTAATTTCCTCTTTCAAATTCCAGCCTAGTTGGTGAACAGTATCATGTTTTGTGTTCCTTGAAATCATTACCTGCTTCCTATAATATTTGTTCAGGTAATATCATTCAATTGGAATCCTAAAGAAATAATTGCATGGCTTAAGATCAAGTGAACTGTTAAGTCATAACAATTGCTTATCAAAGGTCTTGCTAAGGAAATCTAGAATTTGGCTCTTCAATAGTGAAGCTCCAAGAAGAAGAGTTTCTAAAATTTCTACCCAAAAAATAAGACAGACTTTCCAAAAGGAAATGATCGGAAGTCAGAGTCCAAAGATGAATCAAATTAAAATGAGTAAAGGGGATTTCAAAATGTATTTTCCAAGTATTTTCAGTTTAATCTTTCACCAATTTTATTAATTGGACTTGTCCTTTCTACTTTTTCATTGATCCCTCGAGATCAAAAGCAGATAAAGTTTTCAAGAATTCAAAACTAAGCTTCTGGAACCGGATCTTGTGGTTCATATTGTAATTTTGAACAAGTCTATGGCCAAGGTTTATGTCTGAAATTTAGTCAATACTACTATGGAAAGTGACATCCAAGATGGTGATATACATTCCTGCTGAACCTCCTCTAGTGTTGGTGGCCAACATAAGTACTATTTTAATATTGGCAGTATTGAATCCTTCGAGTAGAAGTTGGAAGATGCATAAGAAAAACTAGGCATTGATCCTCATGATTACGTTCCTGTAACATATGTTTCACAAATGGTTTGGTACCAAGAACTATTAAGGTTTGAACCTATGGTGCTAATTCTCGAATCACCTATCTACTTTGGGCAAAGAATGCAAGGAGGTTTTGGTGTAGGAGGAGGTGGAGGCAAGGGTGCTTGTGGAATCTTTAATATTGGTAAAGCTATAAAGTCATAAAGCTATATAAGAATGCAAAGGAAAATATATTACTCAAAGATGTATCTAGTTGTGATGAAGGAAAGCAGGCAATTATGGATTTTATGCAATTTTTTGAAAAATTATTAAAAAATACCAAGAGATAGGAGCCAAAATTCCAAAAGGTACTTTTTAGATGGGTCCTTTCAGTATAGGCAAAACATTTCTACCTAAAGCCACTGCAAGTGAAAAAGGGGTCACATTTCTTGCGATTTATGGTTCAGATTTCATGGAGATGTTTGTTGGTGTTGGACCTTCTAGATTTAGGAGTTTGTTTGTTGAAGTCAGGCAATCTGCTCCAAATTGTATTTATTGATGAAATCTTGTAATTGGACGAGTGAAGGTGATAAGTTTTTTTATCATAACTAATTTTCAAGATTTTTTTATTTTATTGGTAGAAGCAAAAATAATATTACAAATTATGAATCAATGCAGCAAACACATCAGATAATGCTGCCACAGCAGCAAAACAAGAGAGAACAGAATCACCTGTAGATATCGCTGCCAGAGCAGCATAACAAGAGAGAACAACTGCTAACAAAGACAAAATTACATGAAGACCAAACCAGAAAAAGATCAGGCAGCAAAACAGGAAATAATTCTCCCTTAGACGCTCATACAAGCAATATTAATACCAGATGAGGTCTCTGTACAAACAAAGGACAAGCCTGAAACAAAATAAGCTGATTAGGAACCCTGAGCATAAGTGTAACACTGGTAGTAAGTCAAATCCTGGAGCTGAGCAAGAAAAATAAGCCTCTGTCATCAGCATCCTTCTATGGATGAAGAATATAAAGTTGATAATCACTAGCTGAGCCAACAAGAGAATTGAGCCTTCTTGGAAAAGAACACAACCCCAGCGTTGAATAGCAAGAGGAGGTAGTCTTACTGAAAAAGTGCCTGTAAGAAACCTCATAGTTCTTGAATTAGCCTTTAAATCCAACTGCAAGTAATCATGAGCTGTAGGTATCCACTATAGAGGCATGCAAGGTAGTCCCTGGATTAAAGTGAGGGGTTGTAGGCATGATTTTATCTTGGAGCTGAGTCATACTACGCTTTTCCTGCAAGTAGAGATCGTCAATTGTGATGCCCTTCTTCTTGAGATCAGCAGTTAAGCTCAGTAAGACTATGTGCAGATTGGAAAAAATAATCAGGGTTTCTATCTCAAGAGGAGAGAAGGCATGAGCCAAAGCAGCCTGACAGTGCAACCTCCATAAGAATTTGATAATGATAAGCCAACAAGAGTTAGAAATCAAATTATGCAACCCAAAGGATCCAAGAAGAGCGGATTTCCACGACCATTGGAAGTGGAAAAGGGCAAGTAAGGCCGCAAAAAGGTTAGTCCACAACTTCTTGGCATGGGGGGTGACCAAAAACAATGTTATAAGAGTTTCAAACTTACCACAAAATGGACAAGGGGGAGGTGGACTAAGGAATTTTAGGTGGCTTCCATTGGAAGTTTGGCATGCAAAAGTTTCCAAACTATGACTTGGGATTGTGTGTCTGCTTTGGATTTCCAAATTTGCATACTGAAATTATTCCACTTGGATCTTCTGAAGTTACATCTCCACATAGAGATAAATCGGCTTGAAAGAGACAAGCAAGGAATCAACTACTTATAGAGGATCTTGAGTGAGAAAGTTCGGATACATTTGCCATTGGGCCACCTACAATCATTGAAAAAACTAGAGTGACAACTAGTAGACAAAAGGATTGTAAGATTAGGAGGAACCATATTTTGAATTTCCAAAACTGCAGACTTGTCTTTGCTATTAAGATCAAAGTTGATCCTAAGTCGTTGCTATGTTTTCCATGTGAAACTGGTGGGATCTTACAAATCATTGAACGCCTAGATACCTTTCTTGAAAAGACACTTAGCTTTCATCCTTGGAATCTTAGCAAGTGACAGATTATTTACTTGAATCAAATGGTTCCACCAAATTGAGGAGGATGCAAAACTAAATCCCTGGCTGAAGGATTGGTTAGAGCACGTGAAAAAATTTGTGAGACTAGTTGCCACACTTTCCATATATAAGTGAGAGTTGGGATGTGTCATCCAAAATTCAGTTTTGTGCATTGCTAACTTGGATCCTAAGACAATACAAAAACAAATCAAGGATATCTAGTAAATTGTTGATGACTTCAACTGAATTTTGGATGAATATCATACTATCATCAGCAAAATGGGAGTTAAGAGCCATATTGTTATAAGAAGGGAGATTCCATGAATAAGAGAGTTTGAATGAGCATGTTGGAGGAGGTAACTAATTTTCAAGAATTAGTTATCTTTCTCAATAAGAAAGAAACTTTGTAAATATGAAATAAGAATATAAAGTAAAGGAGGGGGGAACTTTTTTATTTTTCCATTGGGAAAAATTGAGAGTTTTGTAAAGGGGAAAACTTGGAGACTTTGTGCTTATGTTTATTTTAATGAAGAATTGTAGTTTTTATGTCATCATTTCTTCTTAAAGGTTGGTTATTCTTATGTTTAATTAGTTGTCCTTATATTTATTTCCTCATTCCTTGTTTTTGGCTTTCAAAATATTGAGAGACTTTACACTCCAAGTTTTAGTCTAATCTGATTTTTTCATTTCAAGGAATATGCATTATGTTTCTTGAGTTCACAATCAGATTTATTTCTCTTTTCTCTAATTTTTCTCTTTCCTACCTTTTGTACTTTTTGGGTAAAAGTACTAAAAAATCCTAAATTCCTCATTTGAGGGAGTTGCCCCTCTAAATGCAAAGGAAAGTTGCTAAATAATAATTTCTTCAACTTTTGGTACATTTACCACTGACTTGACTGCTAGGTAATTCAAGGTCATTTTTCAAGGAATTAACTACAATAACAAATCCATTTACCAACAATCGAGAATCCCAACATGAGATGGTGCAGTCTCCAAATGATATTTTTTGCTTAATTGATAAATTCTTACAAATCTTGAATAGGTGTTTATTGACCGTATGAGATTATCTCACTATCAACCAAGCATTAGTGTTTTAAACACATATTGAATCCATTGACATTTGGTGAAATAAATATCTAGAAAATTTGATAGAAGATGAATCCAACATTCAAAAATAAGAAATGCAAAAAACCCATAAAGATGTGAGAAAATTTATGGAACCTATATTAATTTCATATTCATGGATTTCAATCATAATAACCCAAAAGAGATAAGAGCATTCTATCCTCAAACCCCAAGGAGGATGCCAAAAAGAAGAAGAGACAATGGGACCCTTTATAATGAGCCTTTTACACATATTTATAGGCTCTTTAAAAAAGTAAGGAATACAAAGGGCCATTCCTTTCAAAAGTCACATGAGACAAGTATAAAAAATGTGTAGAGTCATTTTTTACTTTTTTCCGTCACATTCAAATATGACAATAATATACACAAAAATACAATATGTTGCACACTAATTTGTCTCATTGTGAGACTATGTTTTCTTGGATAACTAATATTTGTTTTTGATCAGTAAGCAACATTTTTAGGGTGTCGTACCCTTTACACAGAGAGCCCAAAGGGCCAAAAGGAAACATAGTTCAAACCAAGTATGAACTAGGAAAGAGGACAGACCACACACAGAAATAGCTAACATACAGTTGTCGAACAATAGCCTAGGACTAGAGAACCCCATTCCCAGGGGGGAACAAATTGACTTCCAAAACCCGAGGCCGCGAAGCAGCAGCAGAACGAGGGAGTCCCTTCTTTTTTCGCAGCACAACCGACCAAGAAAGCTCAAAATCATCCCCCAAGTGAGGAGGAAGAAGCAGATCCACAATAGTCACCAAGGGCAAAAGGCCATCCCCTCGGGGAGACGACAGCATAGGAGAGGAGACAGGAACGATTGAAGGACCAGCTAAGGCATCCAACAAAGTTCGAGCAGGCTCTGATAGGACAGTGTCAGCAAAACGAGCCAACATAGGCTCCTCGGAAGGGATAGTCAGAAGAGGAGTCGGGCAAGACACATGCTCACAAGAAGTCTCAATATGGTCAACCTCCACAAAAGAAACTTCCCGAGGAGGAGAACCCACCGTGAGATGATCTGGGAGAGCATCCTTCCACCAAGTAGCAGCACCCTTGCGATAGGCAAGCGGGCAACCAGAGGCCAAATGACCCACAGAGAAGCATCTCCTACATCGAAAGGGGAGACCCTCGTAGTGCAAGAGTTGCTTCCAAGGTTTGTCCACCACCATCAACACAACATCAGCATGGAGGGGTTTGGAGATGTCCAAATCAACTAAAATAGGAGCTACTGTAGTATGTCTAAGATTCCAAGTCGCAAAGTCCAGCATCAAAAAATGTCCAATGGTGTTGCCAATAGCTTCATAACATGAATCCTCCCAAAACTTGAGAGGGAGATTCAACAGACGGACCCAAACAAGTCTCATATTCAATGACTCTGTAATGGGATTGAAGGAGCGAGACCAAGGCCTGATGGACAATGAATGAATCCCCCACATCCAGCCCCTGTCCATCATATGTTCACGCTCCCTGGTGGAGGAAAAGGTAGCAATAAAGTAACCCCTAGCACAAGGATAGAGCTCAATCTCCCCAAAGACCACTGGTTTCTAGGAGGTGGAAACCCAGCCATGAAGGTCGGGAAGAGAGGGCCACAAGCCATTAGACCTACATACCACTCCCTACAATAAATAAAAATCCTTGTTTTCAGAAACCTCAAGTCCGCAGATCACCACAAAGGAATTGTGAGCACAAGGCAAAGGTCGAGCATGAGCCAGAGGCCGAGAACCCACCTTAGCAGCCTCAAAGAAAGACTTTTCCCTTCTCGAAGAAGGAAAGCCCTTAACTGAGACATCCACACAAGCAACAATAGGGACATAGCCCCCAGCCTTTGGAGCACCCAAACCCTTGACACACCCATCTAGATCGCAGCCACCCACAGAGGGCACCACGTCCTCAGGAACCACCGTAGAAGGCTATAGCAGAGAACCCTTGTTTGGGGACAACCCGCCAAGAGGCACACCAAGGAGATCTGCACTAGCCAGAGCCAAAGAGACACCCGGAGGAGGGCCCCCACAGGCCTCCCAAACTCTCGCAGCCGCCACCGACGCTAGAACAACCTCCAATCCGCACGCGCCTGCAACATTCAAAATAGAGATCCGTTGGCTCTCTTCCTCATTCCCACTCATGCTCGTAGTCATCATGTTTTTATAACTAACTAATATTTGTTGATGATGACCTTTATTATGTTAAAATCTAAACTATGTGAATGTACAAAATAAACACCAACTTGTATAAAATTATTCAAAATTAATTCATCAACTTGCTCATACTATGGCCCTTTCTTCTCAAATTCCTCACATGATCCATACTTTCATCAACCTAGTAATTGAAAAATAATCAAAATTTACTACACTTGGTGACTCATCTTGTAGCATATCATTGAATTGTTCCTTCAAAATCTTTAAATTATACTAAGATGACCTTGACCATCAAACATCTGGAATCCAATTTTATTGTCAAAATCAATTATTTCTTTTAAAATATTTTGGATCACACTATGTGATGAGAAAAAATTATTTTACATCTCTTCAAAATTCCTTATCTAAAATTATAGTTTTTCATCCATCACCTATGTAACAATTTACTAGTTCCATAAAAAAAATGCTCTCATTGACCAAGATTTTATAGTCCATATAAACAAGTTCCAAAATAATAGGAATGTTATTATCAATTTTTATTATTTTTTTATCTACACCAACTTCCAATGCTTTTATTGCATCCTCCCTTATCTTGAAATTTTTACATCTCACCACCATTTCTTTAATAGTCTTACAACTTGTTGTGACCTTTTCACACATCGCCCCATTGCAAATGGGGACCCTAGTAGTTTTCCCTCCGATGGTTCTACTTTTGAGTTTTGGTCTTTCGATGGGGGTACTTAAAATTGAATTTTTTGAAGGTCATTTGAGTCAAGAAATGATTGTGAGCCGGAATCCATGCATGAACGTTGCCAAAGTGCTTAGAGGGCCTTGTGGATGAGGATCGACTATCAGTTCAGTCAATTCTGACACTTCCTAAATTTTAGGGTTTTGACCCCGGGCCCCTATTTTTTAGGAACCTTTTTTTGGCATTTTTAACCCATTCTGGAATCCCTATTTTTTAGGGGCTATTTTTAGAAAGTTTCTATTTTTGGAAAATTTCTATTTTTAGAAAGTTTCTATTTTCAGAAAGTGTGCAGGTCATGGTTTCGTCAACGTCAACTTCGGAAGGTTGCAAGAGAAAATGGGTGAAAATTTTGAAAAATCTGGACATTTGCCTAAGGCATGGACATGCATGTACTGAATTCGCCCAAGCATGAAGAAGAAAAAATGGCAAAGTGCAAGTGAAGTCCACCATTGGCAAGGAAGAAATTGCAAGAAGGCAAGCAAGTCCGCCCAAGCAGTTGCAAGGCATGGACAAAGTCCGCCCAATACATGCAAGAAAAATTGCAAGGCAACTTCAAAGTCCACCCAACACAAAGGGTAAAATGGCAAGACATAAGCAAAGTCAAGAAAGCTGGCAAGTCCGCTCCAAGATGTTGGCAGATAGCATGAAAGCTAGAAAGTCTGCCTAGCAAGGTAAAAAGATGGCAAAAGACATGTGAAGTCTGCCACTAGCAAGGTGGCAAGACATGAGCAAAGTCCACCTAGCACAAAGGAGGAATTGCAAAGGCAAGCTGAAGTCCGCCCCAAGGAGAAAATGACAAATTGCTAGTGAAGTCCGCTCCAAGAAGGTTGGAGAAGGGTGGAAGTGTGAAGAGGTCCGCTCCAAGATGTTTGGAAGTGGTAGAATTGCAAGGAAAATTCTCCATTAGCTAAAATTAAATGACAATTGCTAGACAAAGTCCGCCCCAAGCTTGGTAAAATGAAAAAATACACAAGGCAAGTGCCCCTAGGCCATGAATGACATGAAAAATACTTGGAGAAGTAAAAATTTAATTGTTTGCTTTGGAAAAAATCAAAATAATTTAAAATTTGCCTAAGTCCAGACATTTAAGAAATTAATTGAAAAATCAAATTGTATGTCTGGCAAAGGTGAATTCGCCTGAAGTAGAAAGAATCATGGAAAAATTAAAATTCGCCTTAGGTAGAGGCATAGAGAAATTTGAAAAGATAAATTTGTCTTTGGATGAAAGAATAATTAAATATTATTATTTAATTACTTAACGAATGGGTTGGAAACAACACATAAAATATTATTTTAATATTTTATTTTCCAAAACCCATTTTATGAGAAAATTCGAATTTCTCTAAGCAAATTGTTGAGAAAAGAAAGAAGAAAAAGAACCTCACTCAACTGGTGACAGAATTGGAAATTTTCTTTACCGACTTATGTTGAAGATGGAAATTGCTATTCGAAAGACAAGTGCTAGCCGAGTCTTCAGACTGAATTAATTGGAAACAATTAATTTTTGCTAATTGGGTCGATTCTTTCAACCTTAAATTGGCTTTGCACTTCATTTTCATTCATTCTTTCGAAAGCGAAGTTGAGAAAATTTGTTAAAGCAGAAAAGTTTGTGAAGTTTTATATTTTTATTGCGAAGTAAAAGGCTGAAAGTGCGAATTTACTTCAACAGCAACACAATTTCATTGCCAGGCAGACTTTACTTCCTCTATTTCGACGAAGTTTTTTCTTTGCGAAGCAATTTAATCCTTTCATTTCCAGCAATAATTATTTTCATGAATTAACTTATCAAGTTTGCTGGAATATATTTGTATGCATAAATAATTTCTGAATTGAAATAATTCCTTTTGCAGATTTATGTTGGACAAAGGAGAATCAACAAAGAAGATGAAGTTCACCAGCAAAGGTTCGCAAACGGAGTCTAAAATTGTCTCCAAATGGAAGGATGTTGCCGACACTGATCTTGGTCATATTGACTTAAAAGAATTCCAGAAGAGAATGTATGGAAGTGATACATGCATGCCAACTCCAATTGCACAAAAAATGATGAGAAATGGCATAGTTCATGCTACAGGATTTTCGCCAGCCACTGAGTGTCCAGAATCAATTGTAGAATGCACCTTGCATTACAATGCTGAAGAAAGACAGATTGAGGCACCAGATGGCAGAGTACTAGCATATTTGGGCGAACTGGCTATACAGAAGACTTTTGGCATTTCAGGTTACCACAGAACGTACTACCGGTCGAAAGAGGATGCACATAAATTGTACGAAGATAAACAAACTCTTTGCATGGCCAACATGAACAAAAACTGGCTGGAAAAACCTAGAGCCTCAACCAAGAGATTTCCCAAGAAGTTGCTCAAGCCATTTTTCAAGGAAGAATACGGAGACACAATCTTGTTGTTGAACAGATTGGTAGGCAGTGCTCAAGGAGCGCCTTTCGAAAGTTGGATGTACTACTTCATTGACGAAGTATCTTCTGGGACAAAAATGATCAACTGGTCAAGGATGATCAGTGATAGTATTCATGAACAATTGGTCAACTTGGAGAAGACCAAGTCCTTTCATATGGGTTCCTACGTAATATACTCACTCGCTCGGACTTACAGATATGCTGGCCTAATCTGCAAAGGTGTAGTCGACAATGGCGAAAGGGAGCTCAAAGTATATAACTGCTATCCTCAATTGCAGTTGAGCGAGAAGTCACATTGGCGTCGGGTACATAACGCTTTTCTTATGTACATCACCCAGATACTTCAAGGCGGAACCCATCAAAGGCTAACCCATGAAGCAAATTGTTTAATCAGTAAATACGGATCCTGGTTTATCCAGTTTCCTAGATTTACTTATATCAGAATACAGGGGTTCACAGACTCTCCTTACAAGTTGCCGATTTATCCTACTGACAAGATGATTTTACTAGAAGTACTGAGGCAACTGGAAACATTCCAAAGTATCCAGAGGCCAAAGCAGAAAGCAGCTGTCACGTTTCCTATGTTCATTGGAAACATGGTTGAATCTTGTCCGTCATTGCAGGCAGCAGAAAGTGTCAAGGTAGAGATACAGTTGTATCCGTTCACTTCATACAAGTCTAGAGGGGACTTTGATCCACTCAATCATATGGGAACTGTGAACGGAAGGAAGTATAGGCACAGGGTTGACCTCGAGGACTTTTGGGCAAATGCTACTGATGATTATGAGGTAAGGAGAAGACTTTGGTCAAGGTTACCTTTGGGCATGATCAGGACGACGAAACTCTTCTGTGAGCCTGACCAGCTAGATGACGATGAAATGTACATACAGCCAAGCTATGATGAGGGATTGCCGCTTCCTCCTGTCAAATGGTCAGAGCCTGAGTTAGGTGATTTGGCAATTCTTATGAGACCAGTAGTCAAGTACTCGCAATGGTGGGTAGACCAGCGGGTACAGATGTTAAAGCAACAAGGTATGCCATTTACCTACGATTTAATGGGTGAAGCTGAATCTTGTTCTTCCAACGCTGGCGCTTCTCAAGGAGATGAACTGAATGAGCCTACCAATCAGAAGAAAAGAAAGGGTAAAGAAGTGGCAATAAACGAGAAGCCAATCCTGAAGAAGCCTAAGCCCCTTCACTCAGTTGCATCTGGGAATACAAAGCAATTATTGATCATGGACGAGGAATCATGGGGACATATTAGAATTCCTTCGCCGGTACTTGAAAGAGACATGGAGCCTATGTAGCTTGAGGATGACTTTCATCATTCTCCAACTGGCACAGAGATTTGTGAGTTAGATGAGGACTTGAATGTCAGGGAAGGCGACTTCCAAGAAGGGATGATTTCAGCCCTAAGGGGGATTCATGAGGACCCGCCGGTACAAGAAGTCCCAGAGATTTAGGACATTCCGGACTACGAGGATGATGGAATAGAGCAACCTACAATACCAGACTAGCTTAAGGAAAGGATTAAGGTCAAGGTACCAGTTGAAACACCAGACGCAGATGATATTGACGATTTCTTGGCAAGGTTGGAGCAAGTAAATATGAAAAAACCTGCCAAGAAATTCTCTACTATTCGGAGAGATGAGACTGGTAACCGCACAGTGCAGATTGCAGTCCCGACAATTGAGAAACTGCAGGATGAAATTACTCCTGCCGATTATGCCATTACTGTAATTGATATTGGTCCATCTACCAAAGGGCAAGAAGTAGAAGATCTGGATAATTTCGTCTCCACCATTAAGTCCAGATTAGAAAAGGAGACTAAGAAGAAAAGGGAATATAAGATGGAGGTTGAGCGCCTGAAGGAATATATCCGACATTTGACAAGGCCACTCAACCAAGGCGACCAATCAAACCCTCTGCTCCCAAATGCATCACAAGAACCGACAGAAAGTCTTGAGAAAGAACTAACTATTGCCAGGGAAACAAAGGAATGGATGGCAGGAAAAGAGGGAGAGGTAATGGCATTTGTAGAGAAGTTGGTGCATGCTCATGGGAAAACTTCTTCCCTACTCACAAGGACTGCAAACTTGACTAAAGCATGGGACGGACTGCAGGACCTGCAAGACATAATCATTCCTTGCCTCCGTGACATAAAGAAAATACCCAAGCAAAGGTTGGTTAACGAGAGGATTATTGCAGCTGGGGCGGCTTACGACTTCAGCAATTGGTATTGCGCATTGGTCTCCCGTAGGGAAGTGCTGGAAAAGGTTAAGGCAAAAAGTGCCAAGGTCGATGAGCAAGTGAAGAGCATTCAAAATGACATCTTTCATATGCTTGCAGATGTATTGAACAAGGATACTGTCCGAGAAAATGACTTGTGGCTGGATAATATGCAAAGGGAAGTGCAAAAGGTTTTCTCCATCATGCCAATCTTGGACGAAAATCTGACTAAGGCATTTGACCTCTTGACCGTCCGTAGTACTTTTTTGTAGCATGAATCGGAATGGGCAGTTGTCTTTGCCGATTGCGCTGACAGTTTGGACCTGCTGGAGTACAATGTCAGTACCTTGCTAGACATTACCATTGAGGAGATTGGCGCCATTGTGTCCAAGTTCGTTGAACGAAGAATTGCATAAGTGGATAGGGATGCAACTGCCAGTGGGTGACTCATCTGTCAGTCAACTGGTTGATATTTTGGCAACCCGAATTAGGGTTTTCTTGTTTCAATCTGGGCCCTTGATCGATTTCAATCTCGGCCATTCATTGTATTGAGGAATTCTACAAGTACCCTTTCATTTTCATTTGAAACGATTGAAAAGAATCAGAAGAATTGTTATCAGAGGATTAGAGATGAGATTTTTTGAGTTAGAATTAGTTTTTAGAAGTAAGAGAAGAGTTGTATGAAATTTTTGCGAAAACTATTGTGATAATAAAATTCATAATTGCATGAGATGCTTTGAAACCTTTATTGTCAAATGGGTGCATGGTTGCATATTTTCTCTTTCTCATAGGATTGTTATAGATTAAAATTCATTTGTTAGTGGAGCGAAAGATTGATAGTGAGGATTGAAGTAACTTAGCTCATACTTTTTTCAAATGGATGTTTTTCATTTGATGTGTAAAGTTAGACTGAGCTCTTAATGTGAATGCTTTTAAACATTTACTTTAAATAATATTGTTCAAACTGATGGTGTTATTTATAGTAAAATATCTCAAGCACAAATCCCAGAAGATTGCACCTGCTTTCGTGTAGTTGTCATTTTTCGAGACGAAACAAAGCATGGTTTCCTTTAAGTTGCATTTGAACTTCACAGTCTCCTAGTTCCTTAAGTAATATAGGATTTCTCATCCCCCTTCCCTTTTTTCATTTTTATTTTTATCCAAAATCAGAAAATCCCAAAAAATATAACACTGCATTCAATCCCTTACTTTCAAAGTGAATTAACAAAGTAAAATGCCCCCTTGGGTTACCAGCAAACCACAACTACCACAAAACCTATCCACACCCCATCTTTGAAACATTGGAATTACCTTGTGACCTATCTCGCAATCTTAGCACGAAAGGTGATTTTTATCAAGAGAGGATAGAGCATCTCTGGACACTTTATTCTAGTATGTTCGTGTGTGTCACAAAACACGCATCAACATAGAATTTGCGCTAGAAGGAGGGCATGAACGGAGGAAATATTTTCGTAGTGAGGGTTTGAACTAAGTGTTGTTGTAGGCTTGCCTCCTCCCACGCATCAACATAGAATTGGCGCTAGAAGGAGGGCCATTGCCAACGATAGTGATTTTTACTTTTGAAGTAAGCATGATGCAGTATGGTGTTTCCACATGAATTTCCTTTCCATGTGCCTATTGAGCAACCCGAACAAGCAAATATTGATATTCTTGATCAATTGCACTCACTAGCCTGGCAAACGTAGACATATAACGCTCAATTCAGACAAACAAGCCGTGTCATTGCTCGAGAAGAAGAAAAGGGAAAATTCATTGAAGGAGCTATTCAAAGACACCTGATCAGGCATAAGATCAATCGCTTGAAATGAGATTTTGACTATATAGAACAAGTAATCGCCTCCGGCTCATTAACAAGATTAGGCTTTTTTCATAAGATGAAGAATGGTACTTCCGATCAACCTTCCTCTTCTTGGACAGGAACCTAATCTAGTTTTGCAACCTGGCTTGGACTTTCACGCTGAACAGGAAGACGTTATCACTGAATTATACAACTTAGCATGGAAATTGAAACGGAATGCTCCTGACTGGATGCGCATGCATTTCATACTTGAAGAAGAAGAATAAACAGCCCAACGCATTGACCTTGCTATCCAAAGAGATCGACTTGTTGAAAGATTCGAAGCCCAACAGCGAGAACAAAATCATCTAACTAACCGACAAGTTCCTCCGCAAGTGAATCCACCAACTCCTGCACAAAATTGAAGACATGCTGGATCGAATTGGTTCTTTTTCGCCAGATAGATTTCAGCGAATCACCAGGTCAACTCCAAGTTCTTCGAAAATTTTTGTGGAGTTATCTCCTCGTAGAAATAGGCCAAAGAAGCATAAAGAGGTGTTATGAGAAGAAGCAGTAAGTGAGCACTCATATTCATCTAGTGCCGAAGTACAAAGTGTGGACGATCTTATCAGGTTATTCCAGACACCACCACCACACGTTCCGGTCCCGCGCATTGTTCACCAACCAATTCCACCAATTCAGCCAGTTCCACCAATTCAAGTTATTCCAATGGCTTGGTGTCCGTAGAATGCATCGCCTCTTACCACATTCGCCAATTATCATGATATGCCCAAGAATTCAGAGCACTTTTGCTCCAAGTTCCATGTCGACGATATGAACTGGACGATGGATGAACATATCAAAATTTTTGAAGATACTCTCCAAAATCGAGACATTCAGCACGAAGATGTGGCTTGCCGATTATCCCCATGTTCTTTGGGAGATGACGCATATTACTGGTATGTCAACTTGCTAGTAAATTCCATCCAAACCTGGTTGGGGTTGAAAGAAGCATTTTTGGCAAAATTCAGACTGCCAACCATACCCGCTAAATTGTATAGACAATTTGTTGAAGTGAAAAGACAAGAACACGAACCAATCAGTACCTTCAACAACAGATTTCACAAGGCATATACAAGGCTACGTGAACCATATGAATTGGATAATGTCGCAACATTACCAATCTACTATGCCGCCTTGGACAATCTTACTTCGATGTTCGTAAGAAGATCTAATCCAGTTCCGGCTGATCTTAAGGCAGCATATGCAAAATCAATTAAAGTCAATTCTGATTTAGGCATGAATGTTGCAGGACCACTCAACCATTTGGGATACGCCGCTATGCTAAATCAAATTATGGGAATCAATCAAGCACTGGCCCATCATACGCCAGTAATGAATCATGTTCCACCTCCCAACAATCAGATGGTAGTCCATCCGGGAGGTCCTATTTCCCAAGCTCAGCCTCTGCAACCTATATATTTGCAAGGTACAACCACGTCCACCAGGACGCAAGAAGAAAAGGAAGAGATGAGAGATTTGATTGAACAAGTGAAGAAATTGTCTACTGAAGTCACTCATCTAAGAAATCAAAGCAATCAACTGCATAGTATGCAGAGAAATTATCAAGGATACTAAGGTAATCATCAAAATTACCAAGGTCAATCGAGCAATAATCAAGGTTATCATAATAACAACGAAGGATATCAAAAAAGAGCGTGGAATACGGGACCAAACAATGGAAATGTGCAATCACCACTTGACAATCCGACAAATCGGGAAAATCGACCAACTGAAAGTATACTCCTCATAGAATCCGCCTTGTTCGGATGGTGTCGATTGCGCAATAGTAATCAGCATTTCGAGACACGGTGTAGAGAATTCAGTTAGCAGCTGACATTTTCCAAAGAGAGATCCAAAGGGAGACTCCTGAAGATCCATCTATTGCCATAGTTCCAGTTGTAAAGTATGATCAAGCTTTAGTTTTGGAAGACTCCACACTTCCACCGCTATTTGGACAGTATCAAGAACCTGATCAGTTTGGAAGATTTCCACCAGCAACGGCTAATGGGCCAATGGAGGCGCCACCTTCCGTATATTCATATACAGTTGTTGATGGACCTGTTGAAGACACAGACAATTATTATTTCCTGCCATTGAATAACAGTGTATTGGTTGAGGGTATAAAGGAGGTCTAGGCATTCCAACAGACAGGAAACAGTCAGCCAAAGGTTTACTACAGAAAGAATCAAGAGCCTTTGACTTCATCTGTTTCTCCGCACAACTTCCAAACACCACCACATCCAAACACCAACAACAATCCATCTCTTCCAAAAGATGCGCCTCAATATAGGAAAAACAATAACAATGCACCTCAATATAAGCAGAGCAACAACGTTAACAATTCAACCAGTGTTCCACCTCCTAAGGATGAGTAGAAAAGATTAAGTCAGTACGTGATTGACAAGATTAAGAAAATTAAAGTAAGTGTGTCATTGTTTGAACTGATGAAAGTGTCAAAGATAAGAAACACATTCCTTGATAGCTTGAAGGATCCGACACAAGATTCAACTAACACAATTTAGAAGGCTACAAGTTCTACCAGTAATGTAAATTGTGTTCGGGACGAACAGTTCCAGGAATCACCTCAAACGGTAAATATTGTTCAAGAATCTCGGGATTCGAAACCAATTCGAGGTATGTATGAAGTAAAGAAAGGCATAGAGATGCCAGGTCAAAGAACAACAAGAAATGAACAAGCAACCAAAGATGTGGAAGCTCTGCCAATAGAAAAGAATAACAAGGAAATGACAGCAAGAGGAATAGAAGCTAGTGCACAAAGAAGAAGCCCTGTGATATTTTATCAAGGCAAAGATGAGCCTGCTCCTTTCCTTGTTTCACTCTGCATGTTCAACAAACTCCTACATAATTGTCTGATAGACTCAGGAGCCTCCAACAATGTGATGCCTCTAGTTGTGTGTAATAGATTGGGTTTGACACCTACAAGGACAAACAAGAAAGTAACACAGTTAGACAAAACGAAAGTTCCAGTCATAGGAGAGTTGAACAATATTCACATGCAGTTATCGTCTGACCCTAGAATTCAACATTTCATCGACATATCTGTAGTTGATATCCCAGATGGATATGCAATGGTCTTAGGATGAGATTTGACTCGCAAGTTAAATGGTTACTTCGCCACTAATTTTTCACACCTATGGTTACCATGGAAGGGTATCCCCAATCAAATAAGAATTGAGAGTACACCGAGACTCAAGATGATGATCACTGAGAATGGAGAAAATAATGAAATCTTGTTTTGTGAGACAGATTTGGGTCAATATAGACCAAAGACACAAGAAATCCTGATGCTACATTGCTTAGATAATCAAGAAAATTCACTTGGACTCTCAAAGGTGATCGAAGTTCCTGTTGAAGCAGATGATGAGCTTTCACCAGATGAGGGTGAAAGCATGTTTGAAAATTTTAGAAGATTTGTACTCAAAAGTGCTAAACAAGAGAAAGAATTGGGAAGTCATGCTTTTGTGCAAGACTTATTGTTGCCTAATTGGTGCCGAATCCATAATGCTTTTCATTCTGAGTTCTCTTGTGCAATGTGCAAGATGGATTTAGACCAAGTACGCGCAGGGATTTCCCAAATTCCAGAAAATGAATGCTTCAATTTGACAATACAAAATGAGAGTAGTGACTCCGAAAGGGAGTTTTCACAAGATGAAGAAATTACTCATAGAGAGAATACAATTACAGAAATTTTGGGAAAAGAAGTACCTAGTCCCAAGCAGTTGCCAGATCAAGAACAAGTTTGGACTTTGAGGTTTGACGGTTCAAAATCCAAGAAGGGCAATGGAGCTGGTTACGAGTTGATCAGTCCATCAGGTGAAACTTACCTGGTTGCTTTGAGGTTACAATTCCCATGCAGCAATAATGTAACAAAATATGAGTCCTTAATCCATGGATTGCTACACGCAATTCAGAAAAAGGTCAAGACCTTACATGTGTATGGTGATTCAGAAATTGTTGTAAGGCAAGTGACAAAGAGATATGCTTGCCATGACAAGAGACTAAGAGGTTACAGAAATCGAGTCTGGGACCTCATTGAAAGTTTTGATGCTTTCAATATTAAATTTGTATACCGCTCTCAGAATAAAGTTGCTAATTCATTGGCACAATTACCAAGTTCGCTAGAACCACTTGAAATGGACATGGTGAAGAAATTCACAGTTGAAATCACTTCGACACCAGCAACCCCGAACAATATTATAAACTTTCAAGTATTTGATGACAACAAACACATTTTGGATTTCTTAACAAATTCAGATGTTTTCCTCACTTAGATCATTGATGAAGAGGAAGAACGAGGGGAAGCTGAATTTGATGCCGAAGGTATAATGAATTTGAAGACTAACAACATTCCCAAAGGTATGATACAATTTGAAAGAATCTTTGATCAAGATCATATCAATGCGATCAAGTATCAGAGGGGTGATGGAGGTCAACATGAAGCAGTAAACCTAGGCACTAAGGATGAATTTAAAAATGTCCTCATTGGGAAAGTATGCACGTTCGAAGAAAAAGAGCAAATAACCAGAAGCTTGAGAGAGTTCAGAGACATTATCGCTTGGAGTTACGAAGATTTAAAGACATATGATACCTCAATTATTACACATATAATCCCTCTCACGGCAGGCAATAAACCATTTAGACAACGTCAAAGGCCAGTAAACCCATTACTGGAGCCCCTCATTTTCAAAGAAGTGAAGAAGTTATTATCAGCAAGCATTATTTTTCCAGTATGCCACTCGACGTGGGTCGCCAATTTGGTGCCCGTCCGTAAAAAGAATGGAGAGATACAGCTATGTGTAGATTTCCGAAATCTCAACAAGGCTTCAGAAAAAGATAACTATCCATTGCCTTCACTAGATGAAGTAATTTAGATTGTAAACGGATCCCAAATGATGTCTTTCCTTGATGGATACTCGGGATACAATCAAGTGCTAGTGGAACCTAAGGATAGACTTAAGACAACATTCACAACAAAATGGGGTACATTCGAATACCAGAGAATGCCATTTGGGTTAATAAATGTTGGAGCCACCTTCCAAAGGGCTATGGACATTGCGTTCAAGGGTCTTATAGGAAAGTGCATTATTGTCTACATGGACGAACTCACTGTATTTTCCAAGAGAAGGGAGAGTCATGTTGAAGACCTGAAAAAGATATTCCAAAGGTGTAGAAGGTATGGAATTTCATTAAACCTGAAGAAATGCATATTCGGGGTGACTGAAGGAAAGTTACTTGGCCACGTAATAACAGAGAAAGGGATTCTTATTGATCTTGATTGAATAGAAGCTATATTAAGAGTCGGCTTGCCATCAAGCCAAAAAGAATTGAAGTCTTTTTTCGGAAAGATAAATTTTGTGAGAAATTTCATAACAGGATTTGTTGAGATAGTCAGACCTCTGAACGAAATGTTAAAAAAGGATGCAAAGATAGAATGGACAGAGCCAATAAAGAAGGCATTCGAAGAAACCAAACAGGCCATCGTTGATGCTCCTGTCTTGATCAGTCCTGACTACACAAAGCCCTTCTATCTATATTCTTTCGCATCAAAACATACATGTGCTGTGATGCTTACCCAAAAGACAGAAGAAAAGGATGAGCATCCTATAGCCTTCATGAGTGCGCCTTTCAAAGATGTAGAATTGAGATACCTGAATGTAGAAAAGCAAGCATATGCTTTGGTCAAAGCAATCAAGAAATTTTGACATTACATTCTGAGAAGCAAAGTATTTGCCATAGTCCCAGATGTAGCTGTGAAGACCCTTCTAATGCAAAATGAATTGGGAGAGAAAAGGGGTAAATGGGTTACTATCATTCAGGAATATGATGTAGAGATCCAACCAATGAGAATTGTCCACGGCCAAGCTTTGCAGACCATCGCCACAGGACCAGGACTGGTACAACAAGTGTATGAACTACACGAAGTGTCTCCTGATGAATGGTATGATGATATCACATTCTTCCTGCTCAATCACAAGTATCCAAACCACCTGAATCTAGTACAAAAGAGGGCCTTGAGGATGAAAAGCCAAAGATATATGTTACAAGGAATAGTGCTATACAGGAGGAACCATGAAGGTATTTTCCTAAGATGCCTTGGCAAAGAAGAAGCAAAGCAGGTGATGGAACATTTCCATTCTAGGTTTGGGACCAGCCATGGGGGAGCATTTGCAACTGCACATCAAGTTTTAATGGCTGGCTATTATTGGCCAAAAGTGTTCAAAGATGTAAATGATCATGTGAAAACCTTTCGTACATGTCAGGTAACTGCTGTACGAGAAAAGAACCTAGCTATGCCACTGCAACCTGTGATTGAGGTACGACCTTTTGCGAAATGGGGACTCGACTTTATTGGTATGATCAATCCACCTTCCTCTGCGCAACATAGGTATATTCTAACCACAACTGACTATTGCACTAGATGGTCAGAAGCTCAAGCTTTAAAATTGTGCACGACTGATATTGTCATTAAGTTTTTGGAAGAAAACATTATCACTAGATTTGGTTGTCCTTATGCTTTAGTTTGTGATAATGGGTCTGCATTTTCTTCTTTGAAATTTTCTAACTGGGCATATAAATATGGGATCACTTTGAAGTTTTCATCAAACTACTATCCCCAAGGAAACGGATTGGCAAAATCCATGAATAAGAATCTATTGAATGTTATCAAGAAGTTGTTAGACAAGAACCCTCGAGACTGGCATACACAACTAAGATTCGCTCTTTGGGCGGATAGAGTAAGGATAAAGAGTTCCTTGGGAACGTCACCATATCATCTGGTATACAGACAAGATCCCGTGTTTCCCATACAACTAAGAATTCCCACTTTGCAATTCAAGCAAGAATGTCTAGAACAAGAGGATAGAGTGAAGACCAGGTTATCACAATTGCTACCGTTGGAAGAAAAAAGAGATCAAGCGTTGGATAATTTCACAAAGCACCAAGGTGTCGTAAAAAGGTGGTTCGATCGAAGAGAAAGAATAAAAGAATTTAGAATTTCAAATTTAGTCCTATGTTGGGACAAGGCTCATGAACGAAAAGGAGATCATGACAAATTTGACAATCTATGGAAAGGTCCCTATCAGATTGCAGAAATTCTTGGAGAAAATGCATTCAGACTGAAGGCTTTAACCAGAGAGGATGTCCCATTGCCAGTCAATGGGCAATTCCTCAAACAATATTTCTAGTCTTAGGGTCCTAGGGAGTCTGGCCTTTGTATATAGTTAGTTTAGTTTCTTTTCTGGTTTGGTTTTCTTTTGCTTTCGTTGCTTTCGAGTTTTTCTTGCTTTCTTAGGTTAGTTTCCCGCTTTGCTTTCGTTTGCTTTCCGTAGTGTAGGTGATGAATAAAAAGGGTTCCTCATTTGTGAGAAAGATGATGTTGCTTACACGCGCACTCTGGATCAACCTCACCGAGGTATGTCAGAACTTTTCTTTGGATGAACACCTATGGATAATCTTGGAATCTTAAATTAATTGTTTCTAAAGTACTTTAGAACTTAAGGTTAGTACTTGACTAGAAAAGGAATCATCTATTGTGTCTTGAATTTGAGTTTTACAGTTATTATATCTTTCGCACTTAAAAGAATTCTCTGAGTCATTACGGTTTCCAAGGCAAAGTCATGGCTAAACAAAAAGAAATAAATCAAAAGTCTTGCTTCAGCGCCACTATAATGCTCAAACCCATGTGAGCTTCATTGCTTACAAGCCAAAGTGCGGAAAGAAGTATGAGAATATTAGAATATCAAATATCAAAAAAATAAAAAATAAAAAAATGAATATCAAAGTGTTTGGCTTTTGGGGTGTACGGACATCTCTACAGGTGTGATTCAAAATGAAAATATAAATCGCCGGAAGTAGAGCAATCTCCGTGAGAGAATAGCAATAACCTTGTCGGGGCTATAGACGCTCGCTAGCAACAAGGCTCTATCTAGGATGCTTTTGAAGTTAAGACCAAGTTATGCAGAAAGCCATGATGGAACCGAAGAACCATATTGATTTCATGAGATGGAAATGAATGCATTTGCACACACTCGTAATTGAAGGATAAAAGATCTTGATACAATTTAGGATTCCTCTTTCTTTTTGAGTATTTTTCTTAGCTAAAGGAATATGCTACTTACAATTAATTCTAGATCCCGAGTTTTGAAGTAGGTCTTGTTTTTAGAAATGTTCAGGAACATTCCTCACATGGAGTCGCCAGATGTTGTGACCTTTTCACACATCGCCCCATTGCAAATGGGGACCCTAGTAGTTTTCCCTCTGATGGTTCTGCTTTTGAGTTTTGGTCTTTTGATGGGGGTACTTAAAATTGAATTTTTTGAAGGTCATTTGAGTCAAGAAATGATTGTGAGCCGGAATCCATGCATGAATGTTGCCAAAGTGCTTAGAGGGCCTTGTGGACGAGGATCAACTGTCAAATCAGTCAATTCTGACACTTCCTAAATTTTAGGGTTTCGACCCCAGGCCCCTATTTTTTAGGAACTTTTTTTTGGCAGTTTTAGCACATTCTGGAATCCCTATTTTTTAGGGGCTATTTTTAGAAAGTTTCTATTTTTGGAAAATTTCTATTTTTAGAAATTTTCTATTTTCGAAAAGTGTGCAGGTCATGGCTTCGTCAACGTCAACTTTAGAAGGTTGCAAGAGAAAATGGGTGAAAATTTTGAAAAATCTGGAAATTTGCCTAAGGCATGGACATGCATGTACTGAATTCGCCCAAGCATGAAGAAGAAAAAATGGCAAAGTGCAAGTGAAGTCCGCCATTGGCAAGGAAAAAATTGCAAGAAGGCAAGCAAGTCCGCCCAAGTAGTTGCAAGGCATGGACAAAGTCCGCCCAATACCTGCAAGAAAAATTGCAAGGCAACTTCAAAGTCTGCCCAACACAAAGGGTAAAATGGCAAGACATAAGCAAAGTCCGCCCAAAGGTAAACATGCAAGAAAGCTGGCAAGTCCGCTCCAAGATGTTGGGAGATAGCATGAAAGCTAGCAAGTTCACCCAACAAGGTAAAAAGATGGCAAAAGACATATGAAGTCCGCCACTTGCAAGGTGGCAAGACATGAGCAAAGTCCGCCCAGCACAAAGGAGGAATTGCAAAGGCAAGTTGAAGTCCGCCCCAAGGAGAAAATGACAAATTGCTAGTGAAGTCCGCTCCAAGAAGGCTAGAGAAGGGTGGAAGTGTGAAGAGGTCCGCTCCAAGATGTTTGGAAGTGGTAGAATTGCAAGGAAAATTCGCCATTTGCTAAAATTAAATGACAATTGCTAGACAAAGTCCGCCCCAAGCTTGGTAAAATGAAAAAATACAAAAGGCAAGTGCACCTAGGCCATGAATGACATGAAAAATACTTGGAGAAGTAAAGATTTAATTGTTTGCTTTGGTAAAAATCAAAAGAATTTAAAATTTTCCTACGTCCAGACATTTAAGAAATTAATTGAAAAATCAAATTGTATGTCTGGCAAAGGTGAATTCGCCTGAAGTAGAAAGAATCGTGGCAAAATTAAAATCCGCCTTAGGCAGAGGCATAGAGAAATTTGAAAAGATAAATTTGCCTTTCGATAAAAAAATAATTAAATATTATTATTTAATTATTTAACGAACGGGTTGGAAACAACACATAAAATATTATTTTAATATTTTATTTTCCAGAACCTATTTTATGAGAAAATTTGAATTTCTCTAGGCAAATTGCTGAGAAAAGAAAGAATAAAAGGAACCTCACTCAACTGGCGACAGAATTGGAAGCTTTCTTTACCGACTTATGCTGAAGATGGAAATTGCTATTCGAGACACAAGTGCCAGCCAAGTTCAGACTGAATTAATTGGAAACAATTAATTTTTGCTAATTGGGTCGATTCTTTCAACCTTAAATTGGCTTTGCACTTCATTTTCATTCATTCTTTCGAAAGCGAAGTTGAGAAAATTTGTTAAGGTAGAAAATTTTGTGAAGTTTTATATTTTTCTTGCGAAGTAAAAGGCTGAAAGTGCGAATTTACTTCAGCAGCAACACAATTTCATTGCTAGGCAGACTTTACTTCCTCTATTCCGACGAAGTTTTTTCTTTGCGAAGCAATTTAATCCTTTCATTTCCAGCAATAATTATTTTCACGAATTAACTTACCGAGTTTGT
This sequence comes from Sequoiadendron giganteum, assembly GCA_007115665.2. Classification (NCBI taxonomy): domain Eukaryota; kingdom Viridiplantae; phylum Streptophyta; class Pinopsida; order Cupressales; family Cupressaceae; genus Sequoiadendron; species Sequoiadendron giganteum. The sequence continues at coordinate 34,197,599 of CM021106.1, read as the reverse complement.
TGGAAAATATTTGTATGCATAAATAATTTCTGAATTGAAATAATTCCTTTTGCAGATTCATGCTAGACAACGGAGAATCAACAAAGAAGATGAAGTTCACCAACAAAGGTTCGCAAACGGAGTCTAAAATTGTCTCCAAATGGAAGGATGTTGTCGACACTGATCTTGGTCATATTGACTTAGAAGAATTCCAGAAGAGAATGTATGGAAGTGATACATGCATGCCAACTCCAATTGCACAAAAAATGATGAGAAATGGCATAGTTCATGTTGCAGGACTTTTGCCAGCCGCTGAGTGTCCAGAATTAATTATAGAATGTGCCTTGCATTACAATGCTGAAGAAAGACAGATTGAGGCACCAGATGTTAGAGTACTAGCATATTTGGGCGAACTGGCTATACAGGAGACTTTTGGCATTCCAACTTACCACAGAACGTACTACCAATCGAAAGAGGATGCACATAAATTGTATGAAGATAAACAAACCCTTTGCATGACCAACATGAACAAAAACTGGCTGGAAAAACCTAGAGCCTCAACCAAGAGATTGCCCAAGAAGTTGCTCAGGCCATTTTTCAAGGAAGAATACAGAGACATAGTCTTGTTGCTGAACAGATTGGTAGGCAGTCCTCAAGGAGCGCCTTTTGAAAGCTAGATGTACTACTTCATTGACGAAGTATCTTCTGGGACAAAAATGATCAACTGGTCAAGGATGATCAATGATAGTATTCATGAACAATTGGTCAACTTGGAGAAGACCAAGTCCTTTCATATGTGTTCCTACGTAATATACTCACTCGCTTGGACTTATAGATATGCCGGCCTAATCTGCAAAGGTGTAGTCGGCAATGGCGAAAGGGAGCTCAAAGTATATAATTGCTATCCTCAATTGCAGTTGAGTGAGAAGTCACATTAGCGTCGGGTACATAATGCTTTTCTTATGTACATCACCCGGATACTTCAAGGCGGAACCCATCAAAGGCTCACCCATGAAGCAAAGAGTTTAATCAGTAAATACGGATCTTGGTTTATCTCGTTTCCTAGATTTACTTATATCAAAATACAGGGATTCATAGACTCTCCTTACAAGTTGTCGATTTATCCTACTGACAAGATGATTTTACTAGAAGTACTGAGGTAGCTGGAAGCATTCCAAAGTATCCAGAGGCCAAAGCAGAAAGCAGCTGTCATGTTTCCTCTGTTCATCGGAAACATGGTTGAATCTTGTCTGTCATTGCAGGCAGCAAAAAGTGCTAGGGTAGAGATACAATTGTATCCGTTCACTTTGTACAAGTCTAGAGGGGACTTCGATCCACTCAATCATATGGGAACTATGAACGGAAGGAAGTACAGGCACACGGTTGACCTTGAGGACTTTTGGGCAAATGTTGCTGATGATTATGAGGTAAGGAGAAGAGTTTGGTCAAGGTTACCTTTGGGCATGATCAGGATGACGAAACTCTTCCGTGTGCCTAACCAGCTAGATGACGATGAAATGTACATACAACCAGGCTATGATGAAGGATTGCCGCTTCCTCATGTCAAATGGTCAGAGCCTGAGTTAGGCGATTTGACAATTCTTATGACACCAATAGTCAAGTACTCGCAATGGTGGGTAGACCAGCGGGTTCAGACGTTAAAGCAACAAGGTATGCCATTTACCTATGATTTAATGGGCGAAGCTGAATCTTGTTCTTCCAACGTTGGCGCTTCTCAAGGAGATGAACTGAATGAGCCTACCAATCAGAAGAAAAGAAAGGGTAAAGAAGTGGCAATAAATGAGAAGCCAATCTTGAAGAATCCTAAGCCCCTTCACTCAGCTGCATCTGGGAATATCAAGCAATTATTGATCATGGACGAGGAATCATGGGGACATATCAGAATTCCTTTGCCGATACTTGAAAGAGACATGGAGCCTATGCAGCTTGAGGATGACTTTCATCATTCTCCAACTGGCACAGAGATTTGTGAGTCAGATGAGGACTTGAATGTCAAGGAAGGCGATTTCCAAGAAGGGATGATTTCAGCCCTAAGGGGGATTCATGAGGACCCGCCGGTACAAGAAGTCCCAGAGATTCAAGACATTTTGGACTGCGAGGATGATGGAATAGAGCAGCCTACAATACCAGACTGGCTTAAGGAAAGGATTAAGGTCAAGGTACCAGTTGAAGCACCAGATGTAGATGATATTGACGATTTCTTGGCAAGGTTGGAGCAAGTAAATATGAAAAAACCTACCAAAAAATTCTCTACTATTCAGAGAGATGAGACTGGTAACCGTACAGTGCAGATTGCAGTCCCGACAATTGAGAAACCGCAGGATGAAATTACTCCTGCCGATTATGCCATTACTGTAATTGATATTGGTCCATCTACCAAAGGGGAAGAAGTAGAAGATCTGGATAATTCCGTCTCCACCATTAAGTCCATATTAGAAAAGAAGACTAAGAAGAAAAGGGAATATAAGATGGAGGTTGAGCGCCTGAAGGAGTATATCCGGCATTTGACAAGGCCACTCAACCAAGGTGACCAATCAAACCCTCTGCTCCCAAATGCATCACAAGAACCGACAGAAAGTCTTGAGAAAGAACTAACTACTGCTAGGGAAACAAAGGAATGGATGGCAGGAAAAGAGGGAGAAGTAATGGCATTTGTGGAGAAGTTGGTGCATGCTCATGGGCAAACTTCTTCCCTACTCACAAGGACTGCAAACTTGACTGAAGCATGGGACGAACTGTAGGACCTACAAGACAGAATCATTCCTTGCCTCCGTGACATAAAGAAAATACCCAAGCAAAGGCTGGTTGACGAGAGGATTATTGCAGCTGGGGCGACTTACGACTTCAGCAATTGGTATTGCGCATTGGTCTCCTGTAGGGAAGTGCTGGAAAAGGTTAAGGAAAAAAGTGCCAAGGTTGATGAGCAAGTGAAGAGCATTCAAAACGACATCTTTCATATGGCTACAGATGTATTGAACAAGGATACTGTCCGAGAAAATGACTTTTGGCTGGATAATATGCAAAGGGAAGTGTAAAAGGTTTTCTCCATCATGCCAATCTTGGGTGAAAATTTGACTAAGGCATTTGACCTCTTGACCGTCTGTAGTACTTTTTTACAGCATGAATCGGAATGGGTAGTTGTCTTTGCCGATTGCGCGGACAATTTGGACCTGCTGGAGTACAATGCCAGTACCTTGCCAGACATTACCATTGAGGAGATTGGTGCCATTATGTCCAGGTTCATTGAACGAAGCATTGCATAAGTGGATAGGGGTGCAACTGCCAGTGGGTGACTCATCTGTTAGTCAACTATTTGATATTTTGGCAACCCTAATTATGGTTTTCTTGTTTGAATTTGGGCCCTTGATCGTGTTTCAATCTCGGCCATTCATTGTAACGAGGAATTCTATAAGTACCCTTTCATTTTCATTTGAAATGATTGAAAAGAATCAGAAGAATTGTTATCAGAGGATTAGAGATTAGATTTTTTGAGTTAGAATTAGTTTTTAGAAGAGAAGAGTTGTATGAAATTGTTGCAAAAACTATTGTGATAATAAAATTCATAATTGCATGAGATGCTTTGAAACCTTTATTGTCAAATGGGTGCATGGTTGCATATTTTCTCTTTCTCATAGGATTGTTATAGATTAAAATTCATTTGTTAGTGGAGCGAAAGATTGATAGTGAGGATTGAAGTAACTTAGCTCATACTTTTTTCAAATGGATTTTTTTCATTTGATGTGTAAAGTTAGACTGAGCTCTTAATGTGAATGCTTTTAAACATTTACTTTAAATAATATTGTTCAAACTGATGGTGTTATTTATAGTAAAATATCTCAAGCACAAATCCCAGAAGATTGCACCTGCTTTCGTGTAGTTGTCATTTTTCGAGACGAAACAAAGCATGGTTTCCTTTAAGTTGCATTTGATCTTCACAGTCTCCTAGTTCCTTAGGTAATATAGGATTTCTCATCCCCCTTCCCTTTTTTCATTTTAATTTTTATCCAAAATCAGAAAATCCCAAAAAATATAACACTGCATTCAATCCCTTACTTTCAAAGTGAATTACCAAAGTAAAATGCCCCCTTGGGTTACCAGCAAACCACAACTACCACAGAACCTATCCACACCCCATCTTTGAAACATTGGAATTACCTTGTGACCTATCTCGCAATCTTAGCACGAAAGGTGATTTTTATCAAGAGAGGATAGAGCGTCTCTGGACACTTTATTCTAGTATGTTCGTGTGTGTCACAAAACACGCATCAACACAACCTAGTGTCATTAATTCATTACTCCATGCTCTTACTGTAGTTATAATATTTACAACTTAGTATATTTCATTCGCATTCCCGCTCCTAAAGACGTTGGTTGTGAACCTGAAGATGTGAGAAAGGAATGAATTGGAGCAACCAAATTCCATATAAGAAGTTAAAGCAACTACATTTTCTTTTAGCTCTCTCTTCCTAGATTTATCATTTTCCATCTATTACAATGTTCAATCAATTGCAACATTTGTAATTTGTGCTCCTTCTTCCCTAGTAGGCTTTCCCAATACAACAATAGCGATAGTATAATTTGTAGAATGCATTTCTATTTCTGAAACATCTTCCAATGGGGTCACTATTTGTGCTTGTCAGCATCCTTGTGCATCTATGGTAATGGTGAACCTTCACAAAATATTTCTTTAATAAAGAGGTGTCCTTATAACCATTGATTGAAGCTAAGACAAATCATATGTTGGTGATTGAAATATTTTCTTATTTCTTTGAAGATCATATATGATTTATGCAAGGAGTTGTCATTAAGCATCATATGAAATTATCAAAACATTGCATCAACACACATTATCCTAGGTCCATTATATACGTATTTGTTGTCTTTGAAACTCTCACTTAGAATTATAAAGCGACTCCATTAGAGCTCTAATTAAGGAGAATGTGACCCTCACAATTCAATAGATTCTCAAAGGTGTTCCTAAATATTACTCATAGTTAACATAGATTCAAATATTAGGGGATAGAGAGGAATACTTTGAAGGCAGGCCACCAAATATCATCAACTTATTCTCATGATTTATAGTTTTAGATTTTCAAGTTTGTACATGCAAAGGTGAACCCAAATAGTACACATTTAGATTTATAAGTCAATGATAATCATATTAGAAGTTTTAGAGTTATGAAATTACATTAAGACAAGTGAATTTTTATACCTATATGATGGCATCTCCATCAAGTTTAGAGCTTTGTACTCCTATATTCAATTTATTTAACTCATATTTAATTTTAATATTTATTGTTTCCATTATAAATTATTATCTTAAATTAGATTTATTTATCATAATAATTTGTTATTTCCAATCCCAACCTATTATTTTAAGTTAAATTTCTTTACGTTGTAATTTAATGAATTATTCTAAAATTATCTAGTATAAGTAATATTGTTTTGATTAAAAAGGGAAAAACAAGTTTTTAAGAGATGGGAAACCCTTCACAACATAATGCTATTGTTATTAAAGATAACACAGTCTACCAACAGCCAGACAACATCAAAAACAAACTCAGAACACAAAACCAAAAGAATTTTCTCATATTCTTCAATAATATTGTTTGTTAATTAAAAAAAATAGAAAAAAATAATTTCCAATATTAAAAACAGCTATAAAAATATGACAGTAAAATGCTTCTAGATTCAGTATGTATTTTATTTTTAACTCGACATTTCAAATCATACCAACTAGTCACCTTTCACGTTTAAGAGTTTTAAATATAAATGGCTAAAGCAATAGCAATGACAAGAGAGAAGCTCCATTATAAAATTTTATAATGTTTTTGATAGGGTTAGAGTTATACCATGGGCTCCAAGTTATGGGTCAGATGAATCTTGTTGAGACGGAGATCACCATGAACAATCTGACAACCTCTGCACTCTTCATGCAGGTAACGAATACCTCTGGCAGCTCCGACTGCTATTTTTCTCCTCTCTTCCCAATTCAATACTTTTCTGTTGCTCCCTTTGATAATCAAAGTACAAAGGCTTAGAAACCCTTAAATAAATGCATAGTGAAAATAGTCCTAACTCAAAAAATCTGTGCCTAGGACTTACCGTAGAGATGGGAATAGAGAGACCCATTGCAGATATACTCGTAAACAAGAAATCTGTGATTATCCTCTGAGCAATATCCCATGAGCATCACAAGGTTCTTATGCTGTGCACGACTTATGCCCTCAACTTCAGACTCGAATTCAGCTCTTTGCTGCACATATTTTGCATGTTTATGAGCTTTTACTGCAATGTATAATCCTTGTTTTAAGCGGCCCTTATAAACAGGCCTAGACCCACTTCTTGAAAGGCAGTTCTCCTTTGAGAAGTTGTTTGTGGCTTCCTCAAGTTCTGCATATGTGTATTTTATTAGTTCCTGCCCCAACATAAGGGATGACTTATATTGACATATTGAACAGGGATCTGCCGGAGATACAAAGCTTCCTTCTGGTAATTTCAGATTGGATATGAAATTTTCCACTACTGTTTTCACTTTTTCAGTGTCTCCATTGTTGCCGCCCTCATCTGTCACAGAATTTGCTTGACTTAGTAAGGAGAGAAGTTGAATTGGCATTTTAAGATATAAGATGACTGAATTGGAGTGCACAACTTATCAAAGTTATTGGTAAATTCTTCTTTTTTAAAAAATAATTTTTCCCACAACTTGATTTAAACTTTTATGTGCTATATATAATGTATCTGCTTTTTTTGAAACAAATAAAGAAGTTATATTGAAGTTGGCAACTGGGTCAGAGGTATTGTAAAAGTACAGCTAGGTTAGAATAGATAAGATATAAGAGGAGCTTTCAACAGATATCAATAAGTAGAAAGCTTTTATCCACAGTATAGGAGAAGATGTCAAAATAACTAGCTCAAAAATTACAACCCACTACTTGTAGTATGAGAAGCATCAATCAGACTAGTTATCAATTTGAAGGATGTCTTAAACAGAAACTAGGAATATCATGAGTATGGCCTGGATTGAGGAGAGCTAATGATGTCCTCTGCCAATTATTATTGAGATTTATGTGTTGTCCTGACAACATCAAATGTTGCTCAGCCACAAGTGAGCAGTTTCTACTCTACAAAAGACTGGGAAAACAAAAGCAGATTAATAGAAAGTAAAGATATAGGAAAATTCTTTTAGGAAAAAATTCAGCACAATGAAAAAAACTTATTATTGGAAAAATTTAATCATGAAACTCTCTTCCTTCATCTATTAAGTATATATAGATATGAATAGACACATTAAGAATAGTTTTACATATTGCATGATACTATGCAAAGATAAATATGAGTTTTTAATACATTGGCAAAAATAGAAAATACTCAAAATAACATCCAATTTTCTATTCATATTGCGAAGTTGATCTCATATAGACCATTAAATATGAAAAGTATACAACACTTATCCAACAATTACCTGAAAAATAGAGGGTTTCTGTAGAAGATAGATCTTGGTTGGAGTGTGCTTGTTGGCTAATATTAGCTAACAGAGGTAGCTTCTGCTCATAGTAATCTGAAAGAATCAATTGCAAGGCCTTAAGATGCACGCGTATAGATAGATAAATTGTTAGTAGAATGGGATGAATTCAAGTGATGAAAATATGAGATTTCTATGTATTTGATTATTTTTATACATCATTTAATTTAATGGTTAAAGATAAATATTATTTAGAACAATTATTTATCATTTTTTAATGAAAATAAAATGTAAAATTATTATTGATTGTTTGATCATTAAAATATTTGATATTTAAACAAAATACAGTAAAATCTCTAAAATCTATCATTAAATTTTAAAATTGAACAAAATACTAGATCCAACTAGCTGGTGATGCCCCTCAAACGGAGATTTCATCAAATAAAAACAACAATAAAATACCTTTAGTATATTTTATCTGATCAGTAGGACTAATCTCAAGACTGAAGAGGTCTTCTGGCCGTTCTTCAAAAGGGACGGGTGTTTCTTCATAAATGTTTTTGAAGACACTAGAATCAGGCGTTCCCCTTGATTCCATTAAAGAATCACTTCTGACACTGTTTCTCGTTCTCGCTTCTGCCAGGAGACCGTTGCCTGCTTTTGCATCTGCACTTATGTTTCCTCTCAGAATTTTGATTTTGTTGGTCCTCGTCACTTTTGAAATAGAACAAACTAGGTTGTCCTTGAAGTACTTGGCATCCTTCTTTATAGACCTGTGTCATAACATATATATAATTTACAGCATACTATCACTTTCGTACAAAAGAGTGAGGTAATTTATATCTAAGATCTTTTGTATCAATATAAAAAGTAATATTTAGAAGCCTAGAAAGTATTTCTGTAACCCCTGATACAAAAGCTCAAGATTCGTATAAAACCTGTCTAAAATAATCCAGGTAGCTTTAAACTCTTTGGCTGCTTGCAAGGCTACTACCTTGGTAGAAGCTCCAGCTCTCACTTCCATATCAAATTGAATCTGATGATGGCACAACAGGAAAAGTTATTGCAAGGCCTTGGGATAAAAAAGAAATAGAAGCATGGGTAACTTGCATTGATATCTTTGACTGTAAATGTCTGATAAGTTGGTTAGAACAATGATGTAAAATGCAGTACAAGAACCTCAAATAGCGTTTGAATTATTTCTGTTCACAAAAGATAAATATAAATGTTAAATATTTAAAAGATTAATTTTGAAATTAATTGTGTATATTTTTTAATCGACATTATTTCAGATCTCATTCAATGATTCATCATTAGGAAGAGGAGAGTAAAGAATTGAATTGCAGACATAATCATAAAAAGAAGCAGAGATGAAAGTCTGAAATCAATAATCTAATTCTTCACTCTCCTCTTCCTAATGATGGATCATTAAAAATGATCCGAAACACTGATTGAAAAACATATACAATTTGATTTTAAAACAATCTTTTGAATACTACATAAACTATAAAAACTCATACTGAAAATAATTTAACACCTGTTTATATTCACATTCTCTACGAGTAAGTTCCACTAGAATGTTTTTGAGGCACTCTTCCTTTTTCATTTCCATTTCTTTTTCAATCTCTAATTTGGCGTACACCCAGCCCATTTTTTTATTCAATTTCATATTCTCTTCAGATTTATCTGCACCACAAATCAAAGCACAAAAACACACACAAAAATTGTAAAAGAATTTTTTTAAAAAAATTGTTATTATAGTAGGCTGCAAGTTTCTGCAATCCATAATAAATTATAAAAACTGATGATGGGCAGCCAAGGATACAACGAAAATTCTATAACAAGCTTTAAATTTTGAAAATAAAAAAATGCATAGCAGCATGAAGTGCTTGTTGGTGGGCAAAGTAACTATTATATATTTTTTCATACTGTAATGGGAAACCCTTACAAATCTGTCCATTTTTGGGATTAATATCAACTTCATGAACAATTCTGAGGAGCTTGAGGGAATCCCCATTCTTGAGATTTAAACACTCAATTGGCCAAAATAATGCTGATGAGTCAATCTCTTTGGAAGCATCCATGATTATCACAACATTTTGGTGTGCTGCCTCCATCGTGGGCTGCATCCTAGAAAAATAGCTAACAAGGCCTTTCATAGAACTACTACTACTGCTACTAACGTTACTCGGCCTTGGGTTAATGGATCTATCCATAGACATCTTCTGCTTTTCACTGTAAAAAATAGATAAATTCATTTGGTCCTGTAAGAGACTGATCTGGTTTGGTTATAAAAAATCAAATGGGTGTTTTCCTAAGAACTTATATATTTATTACAGCTTTTTAATCGATCTCAATTTTGTCATGTGGTGACATTTCTCCTAACATGCTTCACCATCTATTGTTTTACATGGAACCGCATACTAAGCTTTCCTCAAATCCTCCGTCGACAAATTGACGTCATTCATGCAGGTTTTCAGATTAGTTTTATCCGCCATACTAAATATTTAATGTTCTAAGCACCCAAGTATCTGGCACGCTCTAAGCTTTGGCTGGTAGGTCCTCAAACTTCTTCAACACCATTTTTTATATGAGTAAAACATTTCTGTTAGATGCTTCCCACTGAATTTATTTTAAATTTAATCTTTTAAACAGCTTGCAGTTAGTTTAACATGGCGGTTAACATGAATATTCAGGAGAGCAATGGCGAATGGGAAGAGGATTTTTGAATCAAGGTCGTTTGGGAAAGTGCAGGAGGCTGCTCGGGGGGAACTGGGAAGACGATTATATCAAATTGGAAAAAACCTAGAGTTAAGATTCATCGGTAGGTAACATTACCCCAATATCTAATCAAAGAGTTATTGCGGTACCAATTAAGAATACTGTTGTAGCTACTGGACGACGAAATGGATTTTGAAATTGATTCACATTCTTAAAAAAGGCACTGTCAATAGTCTTGCAGGTACTGAAGTCATTAAAAGGACACCTAATAATTTATTGAAGTCATTAAAAAGACACCTAATAATTTATTAGGTATTGTACGAAGTATTTGAAATACGGGGAAAAAATATCATTCGGGTAATATTTTTAAAGGAGTTGCAAATGGATTTGCCGGTTCACCAATCATTGATGGTTCTAGAACTGCTAAACCTATGGTACATGCAATAATACCAAAAACAACTATTGGAAAAATATATAAAAGATCATTGGGCCAAGCAAGCTCGTTATAATAATTATGTCCCATGCTTTTAGCTAATTTAGCCTTTAATACAAGATCATTCAAGTCAGGTTTCTTTGTTATTGGGATAAGTAGATTATTATGAATCTATCCCTCGAAAGAACCGGACATGTCAATTTGGATCATCCAGATATCAATGATGTGGAGGATGGATGAGTTGGTCGTAGTGATGAGGAGGAACAGCATTTGCTTCACATCGGTTTCAAGCAAATTTATCATCAACAATTCACTGTCAACAAATTCACCTTCAATAATTCATCCCTTACAATTCATTGTCATGACAAATTTACTTTCAATCATTCATCTTCAAAAATTCACCGCCATGAATTGCTGGTGAATTGTTGGTGATGAATTTTCTACTAAATGAATTTGTCATGACTCAGTCAATTATGGACGGTGAATTTTCCTAGAACCGCTTCACAACTGCTAGGAGGAACAACAGATTGCCAGTGGTTGGCGTCATTCTCTTGCTTTCATCGTGTTCTTCGGTTGCGCGAAGGATTGTAGGGTGTTTGCTGCAGCATAATTAAGGGCGTTCTAAAGAGAATAGAGTGGCACCAGTTTCTTTGGTGTGAGAACTGTTTGGAGGGATCGATGTTTACCCTTTCCATTATGTTGGAGACAGAGGATGTGGGTCTTTTTGTCGTGTCGGGATGCTGGTGGGGCTTCGGTTGATGGTCCTCGTGATCTTATTGCTAGAGGTGATGTTGTGTCTGGTGGCTCCCCTGTGATGGCAGAGGATGTTAGTTTCGAATCCCCTGTGTCCTTTGTGCTGTCCAGTCGTCGCAGCACTGGTGGTCTTAGGTTGTTGAATGTGGGTACCGCCATTTGTGGTTTTGCAGAGGGGTAATTTGCTCAAGGCCGCCTTCAGAAATCTGTTGCTGGGCAGCCCCTTGATCCTAAGGAATGAAAAAGCTCCTGTGCTGACATTCTCAGAGGTACGAGCAGCTCTTCTCCTACTTCGTCTCTCCGTTTAGTGATGGATGGCACCTTAGGGTCGATGACAATGGGAAGATCGTCTCTTAGGCTTGAAAACTCTTTATTAGCAAGTTTTTTTGGCTCTAGAGATATCGCTAGAAAAGGGGCTATGTAGAATGGAATCTCTGTGGACACATTGAGTATTCAACTCTGCTGAATAGATTCTTCTTTTTTCCCTTTCTGATTCATTAGGATTTTGCCCGAATTCATTGGCGGTTTGTGGTTTTTGGGCAAAAACAGGGCTGTTTCTACCTTTGTAATTATTGTCTTGGCCTTATTCTTGCATTGGTGCCCACTGTTAGGGGTTCCATTTCGGTCAAGCTTCAGTCAGTTTGTGACTATTGTTAATGTTCGTGGATTGACTTTCCCTCTGCTTGCATTAAGCACTCTAGGGTTGATAGTTGTGTCCCTAGAGACTTCATGATTTCTAATGTTCTTAAATTGATGATTGTGTAGGTGAAATTAGTTGGGAAGGGTCATAAATTTGGTTCAATGGGTAGGTCCATGGATAGAATTCAACACTCTTTTGGGTAGGTCCATGTGTTCTTTGTAGTTAATAGTGGCATATTTTGTGTTATTGGATTCAATTTTAAATTTTATGTTGCAAGTAGATTGTTGTTGTCTTATTGTTCATTTCTTGTCTTTGTGCTATTGATATTTGTTGTTATATCTTGGATACTAGCAGGGTTCTAATATCATATATGTAAGTCTTTGCAAAAGGGTTTGACCTTATGTCTGATTACTACAACTCCTTTTTCCTTGGTGGGTTCCATTATTATTAGCTAGCCAAGTCGATTGCTTAATCATGCAATCTTGTTTGGTGTGTTGTGGATATCACTGGTCATGATTAGTAAGTCTTGTGGGGTACTCTTTCTCTCTCCCTCTCTCTTTAAGACACCATGTGAAAATATATGTGCTTTTGACAAGAAATTACATATTTATTTCATAAAATTATCTATATAGGAGACCCCTAGTTCTTGCACCTCATTACATGCTTTGTACTCTAATAAACTTACTAAATTCAATTGGTTATTTCTTAGACCCTTGGACTCTCTAAACTTAGCTTAAATATTTGATGTGGTTTATTTTACTTTATCAAAATTGGATTGGTAACTATATGACCTAGTTAAGGATTCGACGTGATCTTTGACAACTAAAATTATTTACAAGAGACATCATCTAATGAGTGAATTTAGTTGAATAGGAGATAAGGAATAATGTTGTACCCAACTTTAGTCTAATGAAGTATTGATGCATTTTATGTCTCTTCATGAGTATATTACCTATGAGTGAGCCTAAGATCTTCATGAGTTTTCAAAGTAGCTCAAGAAGATTGATAACCAATCATATGCAAGTGTGAATGAAAGTAACACTAACTGAATTAAAGTTGAACTACAAGTGTGTAATAGTGGTAAGTTATGTAGGAGTTGATAAAATACAACACCACAAACTCCGAAGATCACCTGCATGCAAATAACCTGTCACAAAAGAAAAGATGGAGACAAACAAGCAAGGGTTCTCTGAAAACTGAAAATGTATATATCAAAGAGAATGAGAGAATGAATTGATATGAAATATACATTTTCAGTTTTCAGAAAACCCTTGCTTGTTTGTCTCCATCTCTTCTTTTGTGACAGGTTATTTGCATGCAGGTGATCTTCGGGGTTTGTGGTGTTGTATTTTCTCAACTCCTACATGGTATCAGAGCGAATGAGAGAATGAATTGATTAGAAATACAATGGGATCAATTCTTATAAAAAAGAGATCATGCAAACCCTAATAAAACTCTAATAAGAAAAACCCTAATAGAAGCCCTAATAGGAAAATATTTAATAATTAATATAATTATTAAATGTCACATTATGCAAACTAACGTGAAATCTTAAAAAGGGAATAGATGTAATTTAATCAACATAATTAAGTTAATACCTTTACTCTAACACCCCCCCTTAAGATGAGCAAAAGTGCAGCTACAAACAAATGAAAGAAAAACAAAGGTAACTACAATGCAGGAAGGCAAACATGGGTCGTGGGCCTTCGGCCTCCCCTCAACTTTTTAAAAAAAAAAATTCAATAAAATTTTTATCTGTAACATTTTTTATGATTTAAAAAAAAAAAATCAAATCTTTTTTTTAATATAAAAAACAATTTTTTTCTATAATAGCCCAATCGCACTTTTACGGTGACGGTCGTTTGGCCGTCAAATTTAACCTAGTATTTTTGTTGTGACGGCCGTATGACCGTCAATTTTAACCCAACATTGGTTTTTTCCCTCTTTTGAGCTGATTTATTTCGGAGGCCGTAACTTGGGCATAAGATATCGTTTTTTGGCAAACGAGATATTGTCGGAAAGCTGGTTTTCTCATCTTTCTAGTTGTGTGGGTCTCATCACTTCTTTTTTTTTCTGTTGGTGCATTCTACAGCCAGTTGAAAACAAAAGGGCTATTTTCAGTCTCAAGTTCATAACTTTTGATCAGTTTCTCCATTTTTCGCAATCTCAACAGCGTTGGAACCGTATTTCAAAGCTCTTCAGTTTTATCCATGCCATTTTTCCAAATTTCACTCCAAGTATATTTTATTCAGTAATTTGTGTTTTCACACTCTAGTGGATTACCTAGACATATTTGCTCTTGAAAACTTTTTGTTTGTATGGAATGTTTTGTTTTTGGCTGTACTTCATGTATTTCCAACATTTTGTCCTTTGAGGGCATTTTGAGCATTATTTTTAAGCTATCTTTTATGTAAACGCACTGAGATAAAGTGCCACACTATTGTACATGCATCTTTTGAGGATTTTGCACATAAGATTGTGCCATATTTTGTAATCGCACTAATATTATAAAGTGTCATGAGGGGTTGTGTAGTTTGCCTTTGTTTTGCCATCACATCTTTATCTGGTGAGTATCCCTCCACGATGATAGTGAATCAATACCATGAGGGGTTGTGTAGTTTGCCTTTGTTTGCCATCACACCTTTGTCCGGTGAGTGTCCCTCCACGACGATCATGGATCCATATGATTCCAGCCTCATGCATGTGTGTTTTGCTTTTCACACCACTTTTTCAGTTGCAGGTGTTATCTTGCGCACTTTCAATTATTTCTTCTCCTTCATGCACTACAAGGTGTTTCACATCATTTCAGTGGATCTGTCAAGCTCTCCCAGTTCAACATTATGGGGGGGTTATTATATTGTTCGTGCTAATTCTTCCTTGGTTTCACCTTGGAAGAAATCTTCCATTCTCAGTTGATCAGTGTTTCAGACTATTGGTTCGTGTGCCATTTGTATCTTCGTTCCAGGTGTTTTCCTTTGTTTGCCATCTGATTCAAATAGTGTCGTATGGGCACTTATGCAGATTATTGTCTTCTTGTTCTTGATCATCCTATCTTCAGCGAAGGTTCTTCAGCACCATAGTAGTCATCTTTCGACAGTTGTTTGCAGCTTCTTTTGCTTCAGTGATGTTCTTCTTCTTGACTTTCTGCATCTTTTTTTGGAGTAGAGCTTTTTTTCATGAGGTTTTCTCTATTTCTCCATTTTACAGATTTTGTTGTATTTGGGTACCTGATCTGACCTAGTTGTCGGGACCCATGTTTGTCTTCCTGCATTGTAGTTACATTTGTTTTTCTTGCATTTGTTTGTAGCTGCACTTTTGCTCATCTTAAGGGGGGGTGTTAGAGTAAAGGTATTAACTTAATTATGTTGATTAAGTTACCTTTATTCCCTTCTTAAGATTTCACGTTAGTTTGCATAATGTGACATTTAATAATTATATTAATTATTAAATGTTTTCCTATTAGGGTTTTTATTAAGGTTTTTCCTATTAAGGTTTTATTAGGGTTTGCATGATCTCTTTTTTATAAAGATTGATCCCATTGTATTTCTAATCAATTCATTCTCTTATTCTATCTGATATATACATTTTCAGTTTTCAGATAACCCTTGTTTGTTTGTCTCCATCTCTTCTTTTGTGACAGGTTATTTGCATGCAGACAATCTTCGGGGTTTGTGAAGTTGTATTTTCTCAACTCCTACAAGTTATATGTGTTCAATCTCTAGTTGAATAGTAGCTCTTAATAATAAGAAATTGTTCAAAGACAAATCAAATCAAATAGATAAATAATGAATTTAAATTTTATGATTTCATCCTCCTTGAAGGTAGATTCAAATTGCTAAACTAAATTGATTAGGACATTAATTATATGAATTATCACCAATTGAATTATGATATTGATCATAATGGTATTAACGAGCATTATGCTTGTTTATGATGATCCAACTATGCATATATATTGGACATACTATTGTGGTGACTAATGTGTCCTAAAACTAGTGTCAATGGGGGAAAAGGGAGAATCATCAAAACCCTCATGGAGAGACTTCATGTATTGAAGTTTTAAGCCTGTGACCTATTATCCTAAGAGATTCAAACAACATAATTTTAAGATGTCTAAGTGTCCTTTGACCTTTTGAGTCAAGTATATTTTTATTTTGTTATTTCATTTATTTTGAAAATCATGTGTTATGATGTGTAAGTTTTATTAGGGATAAGAGTTCTCTTAATTTTGTTAAAATTTAGATACATGTTTTAGTTGGTTTTAAAAGTGTTATAAAGTGTCAATTTTTTTTCTTTCTTCTAGCCATTTTAAAAACCTTAGGTATGTACCTAGGGATCAAGCACATTTTGGAATTCATATCTTAACTTATAGTTGAATTGTAACCCCTTTTATTGTACTTTAATATTTGATGAAATTTTGGCTTTGGAGAGGTGGATGGGTGATGTGGCATCATCTCGTTCCACCCTCTAACTTCTTGTTATGGTTGTTGGAAGTTTGGTTAATCCTCCATAACTTACCAAGAGGATAGGGCTGGCCATGAAAATAGATGTGGAGGTGACAAGTGTCACCTTCACATTCAAGGATGGAGAGATAGGGTTTTCTATTTATTCCCTTTGTGTAAATATGAAAAGGGCTTCTAAATTGAATTCACATTCTCATTCTTCTTTTTATAATTTCATTTGTGTGTTTGGTTTGAGAGGAGAGAAGTCTCAAGGGTTTGAGAAGAGAAGAAAATAGAAGTGATTGCAAGAAAGTTGGAGATCAAAATGGTTATGGCATGGAGAAGGAAGGAATCTTCATCCCTATAACTCATGTAGTGATATAGGTCTTCCCAACTTCATTTTACCATTGTTTTTGATGTGTTTCTGAATAATTTTATTTGTGCTAGAGTTATTTGTCATTCAAATGATGTGTGAAATGGTTGTGAAAATAGTAGTTTCATTGCATTTGTGACCATAACATATTTTAAAACATTATAATCTCTTTTATATTGATTGTCTAATAATCTAAAATCACTACATCTTGCTCAATCATTTCATAATGCACTCCCAAACAATAGTTACTTTCCTCTCATCAATGCATTAGTATTCTTCTTTTTCCTTTTTCCTATAATGTTTTCTCTTATAAATGGAAACAAAGCACCAACATGCTTCTAGTTCAGTTGCTTTCCTCATGTGTGGTGGATTGTGTTCATGACTTGTGGAGTGAACAATTGCAAAAAAATTCTGCATGAAGTAGAATTTTGTAGAGGAAGATTGTTGGAGCCCTTGTCACAACCTGTTTATATGTATCACCCAAAAACTAGTTTACATACTGTAATGGCATGAACTTGCACCCTTTGCAAATTCCACATTTGCGTACCTCCTACCCTAGAAAATCAAGTTCGATAATGCAATCCCACGTCCTTGATTTGCTTCCCATCCACTTCATAGTTGTTTTTTGTGTCAGGGGATATTTTTTCAAGGATGCTAGCACGACGTGCAGACATCTGTGTGACACGCTGTCATCCTGATAGGATTCCTACCTCTGGAATCCGCAGAGGTGTTACGACTCTCCATTGGCGACGAAGAGTAATGTTTTTTCTCCCTTGACCGACCTCAAATGGATCCTTTGCCTCCAATTCCACCTTTAAATGACTCTCCTTCATTCATTCACTCTCTCTTGACCTCTCTTGATCAAGTCCATTCTTAGCAACTATCTACACACTTCATTCACAACATTCTCACCTACATTGAAGTTACAAGTTGGTGTTTTATGGACTCAATCTCCTCGTTGTTGCGGCAATGTTGACATTTGCAAGCTTGCAAGCTCACTCATTCTCCCATTTGCCTTGAGTGCACGTGGTTGAAGGTGATATTATTTCATCTTCCATTCACTTAGCATTATCATATTGTTTTCACAACATATTGTTGTTTAGCATAGTGCTTAATACTTTCATTTCAATATCTCTCTTTATCACATTTCTCCTATCATTGCTATACTGGTTGTCCGTAGAGGTGGAAACACCAAAGTGGGAGACTGACTGCGACAGTCCTCTATACATAGCTCCAACATTTTGTGTCTTGTGTGTGTAGGTTGCTTTTCGAGTGAAGACCTTAGAGATATCAACTTGTGGGTAGGAAGGTGTGCTTTCCTCACCCTCATTTGGCAATTCATAGATTAGATCAAGTTAAAGTATTCTTCTTGTTATTCAGTTATTTAACTTTACTTTTTGTTGTCATTGTATTAAACTATCTTCGTTAGGTCAATTAGTAAGGTTCCTTAGCTTTCTAACTATACTTTACATCCTTTGTCTGTACAGATGCTAGTGCCCCATTGAGACGTCAATGTGTCACGTTGTCATCTATGTCCCACATTGCAGTCCACTAGCAGTGAGCCATGGGGCCTAAGTCTCGGTCCAAACTTTGGAAACTTGCTCACCTAACTTCCTGAGACTCTTGGGTTGGAAAAAGGAAATGGGTAGATCAATTTTCCTTCCTTTTCACCCCTTTAAACAACAAATCTATCTTAAAAAATCCCTTAGCTTGAGGTAGATCAGGGCAGCCTATTGTTCTAGACCCTCCTATAAATTGGGCCCTCTTGTAAACTAGGGTCTTGAGTGGTCGGTCCCCCTCTATATTTTGGTGAACCCAACGTGAACCTTACAGTGTTTATTTCTTTGTGTTGAGGTTCTTACTCTCATGTCTGTGTAAGTTGTGGACTTGTGTGTTGTGATGCTTTATGAGCTTCACAACTCAGTGTACAAATTTTGGATACATTGTTAGAAGGAGCATGAGATTGAGGTCATGTGCTCGACGCTAATGAAAGACACATTTGTGTCTCGATGCCTATGACATCGATATGCATGGTTGAAAAGGGCCCTTTCGTCAACATCTTCACTCTTGCTCCGCCTCCTACTGTCAAAGCGAGCAGAATACCTCTAGGATTCAATGTCCTTCCTTTTAGGGGCAATATTGGATTTAGCGGTGGGATTTCCAATGGAATGGGGGCTAGTGGTTTTGGTATATTTGGTGCTATTGGTGGCTCTGGTGATGGCTATGGTGGACTGTGGCTCCGACAATGGCTTTGATGGTGGCTCTGGCGATGGCTTCGGTGGTGGCTCTAGTAGTGGTCTCGGTGGTGGTTTTGTTGGTGGCTCCCTTGGTCCTATTTCTTCATCCGACCCTATTTTGAATGCACTACTACAAAATATGGGTCATATGTAGAACCAGTTAATGAGTCTATCCCAAGCCTCTGCCTAGCCGATTTTTCAACCTTTCTTCTGACATAGCCCTTTGTTGATGGCGATTCTAAACACTCCCATCCCCCAAGGGATGGAAATTCCTAAATTTGAGAAATATAGTGGTAAAGGAGACCCTCAAACACACATGTTAGCTTTCAACGCAATGTGTACAGACTTCTTCCACCATGATGCCTTGATGGCCAAATTGTTTCCTTGATCTCTCAAGGACACAACACTAGATTGGTATTGTTCCTTGCCCGACA
Organism: Sequoiadendron giganteum; assembly: GCA_007115665.2. NCBI lineage: Eukaryota > Viridiplantae > Streptophyta > Pinopsida > Cupressales > Cupressaceae > Sequoiadendron > Sequoiadendron giganteum. Next base: position 34,178,101 of record CM021106.1, on the reverse strand, counting down.
AATCCATATTCTCATTCGATCATCTTGTTAATCAATTTCTCTGGTAGTTTCAGGCTAACATCGGACCGAAAATTGCCTTTTCGAACCTCGGCCGATGTAATCAAGGAGAGCATGAGAAGATTACCGATTTCATTGCTCGATATCAAGCACTCTTTTCACAAATTTCTTACCCGCTACTTGACTCAAATGTACAGAAGGTGTTCATTGGCAACCTGTAGAGACCTTCACAGGAGAAGTTTTCCAAAATGAAGTATCCTTCTTTCGCACATCTATGTGCGGCATTGCGGGAATATCAACAGATGATTATTCAGTTCGAGGGATCTTCCTTGCACTCTCGTCTAGAAGGAAGATCTATTGTGTCGATTTCAAGCAAAGGAAAATCTGCTGCGAATGTAGTCACCATGTCTAATGACAAGGGCTTCAAGCGCAATAGACAATTCATAAAGTTGTCTAAATCTTACTCTTCTTTTTCGAAGTTGTTAAAAGATAAGGTTATAACCTTGGAAAATCCTCAACCTCTTAGAGAGCCTTACCCTGATTGGTATGATGGGAATGAATTCTACCAATACCATCATGTCCATGGGCATGATATCGAACGTTGTATGTGCTTGTGTCATGACATACAGGATCGCATCGAAAATGGTACCATTTGCCTTGATTGTAAAAAGAAGAATACGAACAAGTCTATGGCTAAGGCGAATAGTGAATTGCAGATTTATATAGACCTATTTCCATCTCACTTGGCAGACCTGATCATTTATCCTTCTAGTGCTTCTCCCGAGGCCTCAGAGTATGTAAATATGGTTTTGTTTACTCACATTCCTCCCCCTCAACTTGCGACTAGTTCACCATATGTACCCTTTACATCGCAGGATCTGCCCATGAATAAGAAAGCTTCTCCTCTATATATTCTCACTCACATCAATGGAAACACTATGATATGAGTCTTTGTGGATCCTGTGAGTCGCATGAAAATTACTACGGAGGAGACTCTTTTGCTAAAATCTCTACAAAGGGAGGAATATGAAAAACAAAAACCACCATACATACCCATGATGGTCTCTCCCTTGCTCCTTATGGTTATATAACTTTTTTTATCCTAGTGGGACCTAGGGCTATGAATGCTACCTTTGACATCATTTTGGAATCAAAATTGTTTAGAGTGAAGCTAGACATTCCTTGGCTAGTTTCCATGAATGAAGTTGCTTATGTTATTTATAAGTGTTTGAAATTCCCTTCCGAAGGTGAAGTGCATGCCATGCGTGATACATGATATTAGTTGATGTTATTGCATGGGGGGTATTTGCTAGATCATTTTTGGCCCGCCTCGGTAGGGTTGCTTCCCCCAAGAATGGACCTACTTTATCGAAATTATGATAAGTATAAGACTTGAGGTAAGGTGTAACCGAAAATAACCGACCCTATAGCACAACAGTAGGCTACTTCTGCCTCTCAAAAGGGGAAGGGGAAGTCTACTTGTGCTCAGGAGCCTTCCTCCTCTGCAGTTCCACCTGCTCTTGTTTCCCATCCTATTGTGGCACCCTCATCTTATGCCCATATGAAACTTTTGGGGAGCCTGATGGTGTCGTCTTGGAGGTAGGCCAAGCATTAGGTGTTTGGCCTTCCTTTCTTGCCCACAATGCCTCGGCCTATGCTATATGGTAAGGGGAAGGATCCCCATAGAGTAGCTTCTACATCTCAACCTTTGTAGCCTCCTACTGTTATTGCCCCTAGGGTGGAAAATGGGAAGAGGCCCGTCGCTGAGGTGCTTGAGCCTACTTCTCTGCTAGTTGTTGTATCTATTCCTACATCTCTTCCTCCATTTTCTATCCAGAAGTCACTCCCTCCACCAGGAACAATTGTGATGGACACTTTGATGATAGAAAAATGAGCCTCCTACTCCTTCTCAAGCTGCAACTTCCAACTCTTAGAGCTGAAGCAACCACCTTGCACGTGAGCATAAGTGTCAGAGGAAGAATTTAGCCATTGAGCAAGCTATTTTGCAGAAGGAGGAAGGGGAGCCAAGAACTCATGTTTCGGTGTCTCCTGTTGAGCCCTCCTCTTCCACCCCTTCTGCTTCAATTCTCGTTCCCTTGATCTTGCTTCTGACTCCCCTCGCAAGTGTGGATGACCCTCACCCTAAAAGGGTGTAAGTGTTCATTGCTTCCTTGGTTGAGCCTCCTCTCTTGATGTCCCTTCCAGACATCTTTCCTTTTCCTAAACCCATGGATATGTCAACTACCTCAGTGGTGTCCAATGTAGTTTTCTCCTCTTCTTCCTTGCCTTTTGCTTCCTATGTGGGGATATTGCGTCCCCTGATGAAGCATAAGTTGGAGGATGACCTTGCTTCTAATGGGGGTTAGAATAAGGGATTTCCTTCCTTGGAAGTTGGTTTTGTGTTAGCTTGTATTGTCCTAGTGACGAAGGTACTCCCGACATCCCCTGAGTTAGTCACTACCCTGAGTCTTTCGGCGAGGTTGGCAATGGATCTCGAACACCTCCTTCATCTCCCACTCAATTGATACATGGCACTCTCGTCAAGTGCATGTTCAACTTAGCGGACGATGTCCCATTTCTATTAGCATTTTTTGCAAAATCAATGACGTTTACCTCACAAGATTTGAGCGAAGAAGACCTCGAGGGACCCTCTTCCTTGGCTCTTATCACAATAAAGTCGAAGAGTGCTCCCCTTGCTATCTTTCCCTTGTAGGCTCATCCACTTTCCCCTTATAATGATCTAGATTTGGAGAACAATGACCTCTTGGTTGATGAAGACTAGGAGGGCACCTCTTCTTTATCCTTATATTGGATTGGTTTGTGTGTTGTGTTTCCCCCATGCTTGTTTTATGTGTTCTTGGAGGACCCTTGTCACTCTTGTAGGTGCTTGGAGATAGGAGTGTTTTGTGTTGTAAACTTCTTCTATTTGTCACATCATTCTTCTCTTTGTTGTGCCTTGATTTTTGACAATTGGGGACAATGCAAAGTGTTGGGGGCATTTAGGCCTCCCTTCCATGTTGACCCAATTTTTTATTTTATTTTTATTTTTTGTACCTTTCTTCATGGTCTGATATAGTAGGGGATTGATGACAATTCATATATATTATTATATTATATCTATCTATCTATATCTATGAGCAGTTTTGACCCCGAGTCTCTTAATTTCTTTTTTTTTCTTATATTGTCTTTTTATATTTCTCTCTTCTTTGCTTGCTTTGTGATGTTGTGGTGCCTATCTTGTACCTCGTGTGTGCAATAATATTTCCATGATTAAATCCCATCATGTATCATGGGCCACAACATCGCTTTCTTCTCTCTCCTTAGGATGTCACGCGCCTTTGTGCTCAACACACACCATCCTAAGGGGGGATATCATATTGCATCAATTTTCAAAAAGGTGTATTCAATGGCCAATGAATCTCTTGTTGAAAATCCCTTATTTTTTCAAAGAACTATATTCTTCAACAAGGACCCCTAGCGGAATTTTTCTTTCGTCATAGATTCGTAAAGAAAGAATCTGAAAACTTTCCTTCAAGAAGGGAGTAGTTTTTCTGATGAAGAAATCTGAAAAATTTCCCTTGTGAGGGAGTATTTCAAATTCCTTGATGAAAAATATCTTTCAAAAGTATTCCTTGACACTAGAATCATTTGCAAAAAAAATCATCACCTTTCAAACAGAGTGTCCCTTGAGTAGACCCCTTTTCTTTTGAAGCATTCCTAAGGGACCCCTTTGAAAGCTTCTCCTTCAATTTTTAACTGTTTGTGTGACTGTCTATGTACGTGCATGGATTTTTTCTATCTAACATGTTTTATCTATGGATTAACATGTTGCTTTGCAAGATTGAGCACCTTTGAAGCTTCTTTTTCAATCAAGCTTGGGGGATCGATCACCTCGACCTTTCCTTGTAGGATCGAGCACCTGTAAGGACCTATTAGACTCTGCAGATCCTTTCACATCCGATCTCCCTCAGGATTGAGCACCTGTGGAACCTCCTCTATAGGACCGAGCACTTGCAGAGCCTTTTGTTCACCTTACATAGGTTCAAGGACCTATAGGGTATTTATTCAACTCTCCTTAGGATTGACTACATGTGGAGCCATCTCTCTTCTTCATGTACATTCAAGTGTGCTAGATTGTGGTATGCTTCCTCAATGATTCAGGTATACGTTTCTCATCTTTCACTCTACTTTATTGTGCATTCGCTAACAATTATGCTCACTAAAGTGGGGGAAAAATGTAATGGCATAAATTTGTGCCCCTTGAAAATTCCACATTTACATACCTCCTACCTTAGAAAATCAAGTTTTATAATGCAATACCACGTCCTTCATTCACTTTCCATCCACTTGGCAATTGCTTTTTGTGTTAGTGGAGGATATTTTGTCAAGGACGCTAGCATGACACATAGATGTCTACATGGTGTGATGTTATCTGGACAGCCTACCTTTGGAATCTGTAGAGACTTTACGACTCTCCATTGGCGATGAAGAGTAATCCATCTACTCCCTTGACCGACCTCGAACGACTCCTTTGCCTCAAATTCCACCTTCAAAATGACTATCTCCTTCATTCATTCACTCTCTCTTGACCTCTCTTGATCAAATCCATTCTTGGCAACTATCTACACACTTCATTCACAACATTCTCACCTCCATTGAAGCTGCAAGTTGGTGTTTTGTGGACTCAATCTCCTCGTTGTTGCAGAAATTTCAGTATTTACAAGCTTGTGAGCTCATTCCTCCCATTTTCCTTGAGTGCACATGGTTGAAGGTGATATTATTCCATCTTCCATTCACTTAGCATTATTGTATTGTTTTCACAACATATTGTTGTTTAGCATAGTGCTTAATACTTTCATTTCAATATCTCTCTTTACTACATTTCTCCTATCATTGCTATACTAGCTGTCTGTGGAGGTGGAAACACCAAAGCGGGGAACTAACTACGAAAATCCTTTATACACAACCCAACATTTTTTTGTCTTGTGTGTGTAGGTTGATCGTCGAGTGAAGAGCTTCAAGATATCAACTCATGGGTAGGAAGGTGTGCTTTCCTCACCCTCTTTTGTCAATTCATAGATTAGACTAAGTTAAAGTATTCTTCTTGTTATTCAGTTATTTAATTACTTTTTGTTTTATCATTGTATTAAACTATCTTTGTTAGGTCAATTAGTAAGTTTCCTTAGATTTTTTACTGTACTTTATGATCTCTATTTGTATAGACGCCAACGCCCCACTGAGATGCCAGTGCATCGTGTTGTCATCCATGTCCCATGTTGTAGTCCTTTGGCAGTGAGCTATCTAAGTCTGAATCTGAACTCTGGAAACTTGCTCACCTGACTTCTTGAGACTCTCAATTTGGTAGAAGGAAAGAGGCAGATCAGTTGCCCTTCCTTTTCACCCCTTTAAACAACAAACCTATCTTAAACAATCCCTTAACTTGAGGTAGATTAGGGCAACCTATTTTTGTACACCCTCTCATGACCTGGGGTCCTGAGCAATCGGTTCCCCTCCTCTACAATACTATTAATGATTCAGTGATATAATTTTTCTTGTATTGAAAAAGACATGAATAATTAATGAAGTTAATTTTTAGAACATGCTCGTAAAATTGAGAGAAATATTTGTATTATTAGTATTAATAATATTACGTGGTGATAGATTTTTCAAATATTATTTAATATTGTTTTTTTTTTTATAGATTAATAACTGGTAAGGCCAACACCATATATATTATTTGACCAAAAAAGTATTACAAGGTTGTCTTGCGATACAGAATATACTTCAGCACTACTTACATACCAAGAGCTTTACTATATTGCTCCTATCTTACTAGCCTGACCTATAACCTAGTTGTTAAAATTACTGCTAATCTTCATCAGTTACCTTGACTACTTGGTCCTTCTTCCCTTCGGCTTCCATATCCCACGTAGAGCAGTGAACAGAGGATTGGTTGCATCATATCCTGATCCTTAGGCTGATGAAAGATTATTTAATATTAAATTAAATGATCTAAATTAATTTTATTGAAATTAAATTGTGTTATTGATTTCAATCTAATGATTATCCAATGTGTGAATGAAGTGGAAAGTGACAATTTTTTGTATAGATGTTAAAGGAATGAAGAGATGGTCTCATCTTGGTAAGAAGGAACACGCCAATGATAGCCTCTAATTCCTTAGAATCTTTCACACATCACATAGATTTAAATTATGTTATTGTTTAACTATGTGTGACTATTTATTTGATAAGTTATTTCAATTAAATAATCTTGTAATAAATTATGTAAATAATCTAAAATTATTATTATATTATCCTTATGTTAATTTTATTTTTACATGATTTAATGATATGTGTCCTTGTTTTAAAAATAGAAAGAAAGAAAAAAACTAAAAATAGAAAAAGAAATTGATCAAAAAGAAAAGAAAAAATACTTAAAAGCTAGCTTGAGTAAAATAAAAAATATTAATCTTAAAACTAAAAAAAATTGAAGTTGGCTTGATTTTTAAAGAAGTATGGAAATACGTGATCTTTGTAAACGTTCTCATCAACCTGAAAGAAAAACGAAGTGTGGAAAATGCTTCCCTAATGCAAAATCAATCAAGAGAGGTCTGCAAAATTTATGTTTCAAATCTTTATTCAATTACAATTTCTTTAAGAACACACATGTATTAGTTTAATTTTTATATTTTAAAGCATAAAGCACATAACACAAAATTTTACGTGGAAAAACCCTTTCAGGAAAAAACCCACACACCAAAGCATAGATCAATTGTATTACTATAATATGACAATTACATACAATATAAAGAGTCTATGCTCTTGCAGGTGCAATTTCATAGTTTTACAATTCTAGAGTGATTTTGGCAACATAACGACATATAGATATTACAATAGTCTCTCATTCAAATGACTAAGTCATTAAACATTTTATACATCTCGACTATGGGTGCCTAAAGTTGCCATATGTCATTTTTGTAGTCTCTACATGCATGCAAACTATAACAAAGAACATGCATTGGTCTCAAGTGTCCACAAAACCATCCTACCAATCATACACTAACATGCACAAACATGTAATTAATATGCACTCACATGTAACCACTTGCAAGATAAAATCATTATAAATTATGCACCAATAAAACTAGGCATCCACCACAAGAAAATCAAGTCAACTACTAATTTAGAACTCAACCAAGACTCCTAGTCACTTTGAGTGACAATTAAGTCTTCACAAAGCAACTTTCCCTTATGAGCCTTAGTCAACAAGTCAAACTGGTTCCACATGGCACCATGGTGCACCTTTGAGAATTTTTTGCAAACTTCTTATCCCAAAAGAACACCTAGGTGACAAGTGTCACCCATCCTTGCCCTTTGTTCTCATACAAAGGAATATGCCAATCAGTGGGTCCTAAAAATTGTCACACAGTGACACTCAAAATCCAAGCACTCCTCCTAGGAATTTTACAAATTCCTTTGCCCAGGTTGAGTACCCAAGTGATAAGTGGCACTCTCCCATGACATTGGTTGACCAGTCAACATACCCGCTATAAAATAGGAAACTTCCAAGCAAGTCTCACTTCTTAAAAAATAAGAGATGCTTAATTTTTCATTTCTCAACATAGAGAATACTCCTAAAAAATAGTATAAGGGTTGAGACACCAATTCCCAACATTCTCCCACTTGTCAAAGGCCTTCAAGAGTCATTGTATCACTATTCAGGTTGCAAGGCCCATAGAACCAACACACCATCTAAACTTCTCTATGCTCATTGGCTTTGTTAGTGCATTTGCAACATTCACCAAAGTGTCCAATTTTCCAAGTTAACCTTTCCATCTTCCACCATATCATTTGTTTTGGCATGGAAAGTAGGATTTTTCACTAAACAAATAGCACTCTAGTTGTCACAATAGATAGTATTTTGTCCTACATCAAAACCAATATCCAAACACAGTCTCTTAAGCCAAATGGCCTCTTTGTAAGCATGAGTAGTTTTCATGCACTTTGCTTCAGTAGTGGAAAAAGTGACTACAACCTACCGCTTATTCCCAACTAATAGAATCATCAAACATTGTGAAAACATATCCACTAGTGGATCTCCTACTATCAATGTCACCCACCCAATCTGAATCCATATATCCATGGATGCTCAATAAATGTCGAGGTCTAGTAGGTCTACCATGAGAACACAGAGCATACTCAAAAGTACCCCACAAGTATTTGAATGTACTCTCTTTACTGCATCCTAGTGCACCCATCCAAGATTAGTCATAAACTGGCTAAGGACTCCCACTTCTTGGGAAATGTATGGCCTAGTGGAGACCATAACATACATCAAACTACCAAAAACACTCACATACTGAACTTTGGTCATGTCCTCCATCTTGGTAGGAGATTTTGGACAATCCTCCACAGAAAGCTTCATCCCCTGCATAACAAGAACAACTAACTATCTACAAGTAGTCATGTTGAATCTCTCCAACACAAAGTTCACATACTTTCTCTATCTTAACCAAAAGTTTTTGTTAGCTCTATCTCTTCTAATATCAATCCCCATAATATACCTTGTTGCACCCAAATCTTTCATCTCAAACTGTGTTGACAACTAAGACTTCAAATCTGAAATCATGCTTTTGTCATTCCCAACAAAAATCATATCATCCAAATATAGGACAATAATGAGAATGTGGCTATTATCAGTCTCTAAATAGAAACAATGGTCAAATTTGAATCTCATAAATCCCAAGGACAACACATATGTGTCAAACTTCTGGTACCACATCCTAGGAGACTTCTTCAGACCATACATATATTTTCTCAACTTGCATACGAAATTCTCTTTTCCTTTCACAACAAAATGCTCGGGTTGAGACATGTGAATCTCCTCCTCCAAATCATCATGAAGGAAAGTTCTCCTCACATCCATTTTCTCATCTTCAAAGGCATAAGTTTCTGCAAGTGATAACAAGAATCAAATGGATTTTAGTTTTGCAATAGGAGAGAAAATCTCCCCATAATCTATTCCCTCCACCTAGGAATATCCCTCCACGATCAATCGTGTTGTATACTTCTCAACACTACCATTAGGACCCATTTTCATCTTGAATACCCATTTGCATCCAACAGGCTTACGTATGTGAGGAAAAGGTACCAAATCCCATGTAGTATTATTTTTTAATGTTCTCTTTTTTTCATTCATGTCTTCCATCCAGGAATCTGCATCATGCATATATCCATAGCATCTCTAATAGTCCTAGGCTCATCAGTGTTAGCAATCAAAGTGAAGATGCAATTGGAGTCTAACATAGAATATCCAAATCTATTTGGTTGCCACCTTTCTCGTGTAGACCTCCCCAATTGTTGAGATTGAGGTTTTGGCTCTTCTTTAGAGATTTTAGAGCTGTTAGAGCTCTCCTCATCATCAGGTCCACTAGGAGTGCATAGTTCATCCTTTCCAGGAGTAGGTGGAATTTGAAATACCTCCTTCTTTTTAGCTTCCTACTCTAGATATAGATAAACTATGGAAGGTTGCAACTCACATAATATAACACTTCTATTGTAAAGCACCATCTCGACAAGGATCCCAAATCTTGTACACTTTCACACCAACACCACAGCCAATGAAGATACATTTCACTTCATTTTATTCCTTTTTCTTCCAAATCTTGTTCATATCCTTCTTTACTTCAATTGGACCAATCTTCTTTTGTGGAGTGGAAGGTTTCACATTCTTTCCTCTGTAAAACTTAGCTATGTGTCTTGGTTTATTACATTTATAGAATATGACACCTTGTTGCGTAGAAAACTTTCTTCTTTCCATTTTAGATTTGTATTCAAAATTGTTCTGCCCAAACCCATAACATGTGTAGTATTAACTAGGGAATGAGTGAGGCATCTTACTATTATTGTAACCATTCATCATTTGTATTTTTCATTCACTAGCTTTATGACTAAATCTATTGCATGCATAGCATTGACTGAAAAATTATTGCAAATTTTGATTCATCTTGCTTCTACATTCTACAGCTCCATGTCCAAATCTATTACAAAAATAACAATAGCCATCAAAACATGGGTACCTTTGTGCAGTTGGTTGTCTGATAGTAGGTCTCTTGAAATCTTTCTAGTTCTAGAAATGTTTGATATTGATACTCCTATCTCCATTCATCCTTTGCTAATTGTTCTCCTTTTTAGCATTGTTTGGAGTCAGATTTTCCTCTGAGCTCTCTCCTTTTTCAAACCCTAATCCTTTTGTGTCCTTTGATGATTTTTGACTAGCGATCATATCATTAAGAAAGGTGGGGCTCTTTTTGAATTTATCCTCTTGACTCTTTGCTTTCTCCAGATCTTTCCTTGGAGACACAACTTCTTCAAGCTTTGAACATTCTGTAGATTTGTCTTTCAACTTGGCATTCAGGCAGTCTTCAACTCTTTTTCCTTCTTCAACTTGCACTTTCATATTAGTGATTGTCGCATTTGATTGTTTAAGTTTCTCATTTGTCTCCTTGAGTCAATTTATTTAACTTTCTTGACTTGATTCCTCAACTTCTTGATGCATTCATCTACTTCCTTAAGAGTTTCTTTCATATCTCTATTCTCACATTCTACTTTATCCAGGTCATCAAGAGCAAATTTGAGCTCTCCTTTCATATCAACTTCATAGTCTTATTTAGTAAACCCTTCCATTATATTTTTTTTCGAAGAGATAGGATACTTCCTAGTTTCCATGTGTTCAACCTCCAAGATCTACCTCAATTGTTAAGCCAATTGAAGGAACCTTGCTCTGATACCAATTTTTGAACACACAAAATACTAGGAGGGGTGTAAATCAATATTCCCTAAAATTCATTAACTTAAAAGTGCATTCAAATCATCTCAATGAACTTGCAAAAATGGAAAGGAAAACTTAAATCATGCATCACAAAAATCAACACAAGAACACCATATTTACCTGGAAAACCCTTGAAAGGTAAAAACCACAGCGAGGATTAGCTCACAATATATCATAACCAGTTACAACATATTATAGGAGGCTCATTGCTTGAAGGGCTCATTGCTCGAAGGAATCACTATCCAAAAAATAGGAGGGATCACTACCCGATGAAGATCACTTCTTCCATAATTATAAAATATATAGGAAATAGTGGCTCACTGCTAGCTTTTGAAGTGCTAAAATTGCATATGTAATATGTTGAAGATAAATTTTTGGTTCCACTTAGTAAACTAACTTTACACACTTCATTCTTCACCACTAACACCTTTCACACTTCACACACTCGATTTTCATCATCTTCTACATCATCATCACTTGTTCAACACACACTGAATTCGCCTTCTATATATATATATATATTGCAAATAATCATATCATCAATTAGGTTGGCCTAATTAGATGAAACATGTGACACCATGACCTGTCAACTCAACAGTCCATCATGCATACCTTGCGGAGGAAACCAAAACATGTTCTTCACCAAAATAGGTCAGCATGACCTATAATCACTCCTATGAATCCACTTCATACTCAACTTAATACCCCACAACCCCAAAACCCTTAGGTTGGGACCGCACAATAAAACTGGTAAAGCAACAATTGAATGAACCAATTGTTCATTCACAAATTGACATGTGGACCACCAAACCACTTGAAACTCAAAGTGCACACACATTTGACATATTCAAGCACTTCCTAAAATCTGCACAACATAATTATCATCTGCAGTGGAATGTGAAGCATTCCAACATGAACTCTACACCTATAACTATGTCTCTACTTAGCCCGATACTCTGTCATCAATATCTTTTACTACATAATACATGCAACCCTAAAACTTTGGATATAGAATCCTTCAACGTGTACCATTATCACCTCAAAACCGTATGACAATATATTTCAATGCACAACAATGCAAACCACAAAACTATTCCTTTGTTACATCACTATCTCAGTCAAACACTTAGCCAATTTCCCAAAAACACTCAGTCTACTCTGGAATATATGCATACTAATGAACCATCACTTCTACAATGGGTTTTCATCAATGAAAACATCATACATCATCATGCTCATGTTCCCAATATACTAAACTACGTAAATATTAAAAGGAAATTATTATATGAAATCAAATGTAGTGTTAATCAAAACTAAAATATCAAAGGTAAATAATTTTATGATTTTTTGTGTTGTATACTTAATGACTTGAAAATGATAATAATAAAAGGTAAATTTTGAAAGACATTACTTGGATAACTAACAAACTTGTAGGGTACATAAATATGCCTAATAGCCACATGTATAATGCAATAAGAAAAACATAACAAAATATTTATCTATGATACTATCAACTCATTATCCTTCTCTTGGGTGAGTGGCCAACTACTCTACAAGAATGAGAACATTAAGGATCAAATGCAACTACTCAAAATATCATATGGATAACATGAACTAAAGAATTCATTCTATTGTTATTTATTGAAGAAAATTGCATAGTATTTTAAATTTTAGAGGTCTTTTTCTTGCAAACATTACTAACTTGTTCTCCCTATCCATTCCTTAGTTGATAGACTCTACACAAACCTATCAAAATTCTTAGAACTATTCCTACAACACAACATCATGCAAATGTGCATTCTTTGTTTTTATTCTAACAAGACACTAAGACTTTATGACTATAAAATATATTTTAAATGAAACAATTTCATATTTAATACATGCCAAAGAAATGGAGATTTATATTTAGACGTTGTTGGTTTCATTAGCACTCCTCCTTTTACTATTGATACACATTAATTAAACTAGAAGTGTAGCTATATTGCCATAGTGGTAGAGAAACTGATTTTGGTTCTTTTGTTTCTAATTAATTCATTTCTTTTGGATTTGTCTAATATTTGTGGCTACATTCTAGAGTTATGGATTTGTCTTCATCGTCTCTAGAGTTCTTTGTGGCTACCTTTTAGATAATGAATATCCAAAAAATATAAATTTCAATTATACATAACTATTAGTATCATCAATAATTAAAATTCCAAGAATCAACCAAAATTAGACTTATATATATATATATATATATATATATATATATATATATATATATATATATATATATATATATAATAGTTAATAGTCTTATACAATAAATAGTTAATAGTCTTATAAAAGTCTTAAATCTACTTAAAATGCTATGGGAAATGTTTGATTGGAAAAATGGATCTAGGACTTAAATCACACTTATTCCAATTAGGGACATTAGGGATTAAAACTTATCTCAATATCCACTTGGCTACAAACCTAAATGGAAGAGCTAGAATGGTGGATCAAGGTGTTAATCTCTTTTTGTGTGTGGGTGGGGATGATATGGATGCGATTAATTAACTTCTAATTGATTGAGATAATTTATAAGAAATGTAAAATAGAAATATAGAAATAGATTATACAAAAGTAGAGGACAAACATAGAAGAACCTAGCATATAAATTTGGTGTTGAAATAGTTAGACAGGGGTTTGGGGTGCCCTAGATTGGCTTTCTTCTATTTAAGATATGATTCCATGAACCTGTTGCTCCTGATTTGCAAGTCCTTTTCTCCTAGGGGCACTATCAGAACTTCATTTTTTGCTGATAAAATCCACTTTCCTTGACTTGATAACTTGTAGGGCTTGAATGAGTAATTAGCCTTCAATCTTACTGCAATTTTCTTTAGATATAAGAACCTACACACATGAAAGAGTGGGAAGGTTTGTGTTGTATAGGAGCTTGCCTAAGTCAAACCCTGTTTTGGTATTTCTACCTCCATAATGACTATGATGATGTAAAAAGAGAGCTTACCCTCGGTCGGGTAGAGGTTAAATGATAACAAGTGATAAATTGAAAAATTACTGCAACTCGCCACTCAAATCTACATCCCTTGATGGAATTCATGATTTGAAGTCCTACAAGTGTTAGTACTCACAAAATAAATGAACAAAAAACATGAAAAAAATTGCATAAAAAACATGATGCATGATTAACATGATGCTTGACTGAAATAAATGCTACATTAATCTTGATAATTTTTCTCTTGACTCTTTACTCTTGATTGCTTTTAGGATTCTCATTTTTTCTCAATGAAAGTGTTGGAATTCATTAGATTTCTTAGGATTAAAATGATGTAAATGACTTGTATTTATACGCAATTCTTCTAATTTCCCCAAAATCATATACTGATAGTCAACAAATGAAATTGAAAATTTAAATAATAAAATATTGACATCAACATATTCAAATTGGAGCCAAAAAGGGTTGGACAAGGGCGTTGAGCATCTTAGTCCAAACCCATCCTTGTCAGGGCCTTAAACATCAAGGGAAAATATTAAATGTTTATTTTCATTCGCATTGTTTGATTTTTTCAAGATACTCATAAAATGGGAAATTAACTACATAACTAGGCTAAAGCACAATAAGGGGAGCTAAACCTAGTATGAAATTGTCCAGGGTGGCAATTTTCAACACTACAGGAATAAAATGAAAATAATTTATTTGGTAAAATCAAAATGAGGCAACTACAACCTTACCCAAAGCTCTCTTCATCTATTGTGTTGTTATCCACTACATGACACCCATGCATGTTTTCATATTATGGGAGTAAAATTTTAGGCACAATCCATAGTCATTGGTAACAACTCAAGTTCTCTTTTCCTGTATTATGGGGGAAAACACTATATTTTTTCTTACATTCTAGAGTAAAATATCATCAACCCCTCTCTATCCTCTTTTGTCTACCTTAAACTATTTGCATATACTTCTTTATGTGATTATTTTAAGGGGGCATAACTACACCACCACTTAAACATTTTGGCATGCTTTCCTTGTATCAATATCATGTATTATATTTTTTTATTTCTATAAATAGTAGGTGTTATGGTAATTTTTTATTTTTCTAACATTTATCATGTAGGTTTACATTTTTTTGACATTATCTATGTTCCAAGCTTTATTTTTTAACATGCTTGTCTTGTAGGTCTTAAATTTTGTATATATCCTACAAAATAATTTTAATTTTTGTAATTTAGCTAGTCCTCATAATGTAATTGTTGAACACACCAAAATATTGAGAGGGGGGGTGAATCAATATGCTTTAAAAATAGTCTCAATTAACTACTATTGAAGTTAAGTTATGTCAATTAAGCATTTATCCACTTAACCAAAAACAATAATGAATATTAGCTCACACAAATAACACCAAATTTAAATGGAAAACCCCAAAAGGGGAAAAACCACGGCGAGAAATGTATTTAGGAGCTACTATCCTAATCCAACCTCACAAGTAAAAATATTTATAACTTTGATTTTGGGCTACAACCCAAGGAAACAACTACTCCTTGACTTTATTTTAGGGTCTTGCACCCAAGGAAGCTACTTCTCCCTAATATGAAAAAAAACTATTGGTGTAAATAAAGTCTTGTACCTAGTTAATTCATTACTAGGGGACTTATTTACACATGTTAATTTTACTTAGGTCAGAGGAAGGAATCTTTCTAGGTGGTGTTAGTTGTCATTAGTTGTTATCTTATCTTTTGACAACTACTACATGTGACCTAGGTAAGTGTGATAAATTGTCTCATGTCATATGATTAAGACACTTGTCATAATCTTATGACATCTTATATCTCACCTTGGCTATATAACCAAGGGGTCTTTACTCATTGTACAACCATCACAATCATATCATTGAATCATATTGATAGCAATACAATTTATTTTTGTCACATTCTATTCTCTTCTTTTTTTGTGCTTTCCATTTGGTCCAAAGATCTTGGTAGCCATAGCCAATTCTAACATGGTATCCAAGTGGGTTGGGTGTGATTGGATAGTCTTTTTCTGAAGAGATACCAGATTTGGGGAGGTTCCATTTTTGGCTCTTTATTGCAGGTTCATATTGGAGCTTGTTGGTGCAAATCTAAGCTCACCATTGCGTTCAAAATGTTCGATAAAGTTGTTTTTTCCTTTTGTTTCATCCAAATTAGACATACAAAGCCAAATCTATGAGGGTTTGAAGCTGAAGGGTGATTGCTAGATCCAGAATGTAGCTACATTTTTGGAGCATTTTGGGTCAAATCTAACCCTGCCATCACATCCAGAAGGGCCAAAAACCCTAAAATCAACTGCCAATTCATCCAAATCAGAGCATTTGTCCGATAAGGCAAAAATAAATTGCATAGAGAATCATACGACCCCCAGGTCATCATAATTGCACTTGGTATGATTTGCAAAAAAAGTTATTATTTAAATCGTTGAAAATTTTTGAAATTCTTTTTTAGAAAAATGACATTTAAATCTGCAAATTTTTATTGTGAAAGTTTCGTTTGAAATTTTTAATTTTAAAAAAAGGCAAAACGGATATTTTTTTGCATACTACAATAGGGTACACTTGTACCCACTAGGTAGGGTGCCACATGGGCACACATGCCCACCTCTTGCGCCAAGCCTTCAATAAATTCTTCAACGGTTCAAATAAAGGAGCAGATAGTAAAATAAAAAATCTGATAGAATATTCTAAGAGGAATATTCCATTCATTCGTAGAAGATTCCGCCTAACAGAATATACTCAAGATTCCCCGACAACAGAAAATCCCAGCATGGGGCGGCGTGACGTCCACATGAATGTCAATTTTAAGAAAATAAAAGAATGTAGTGTTCGTACATCTGTCAAATTTAGTCACAACATATGATGACATCATCACGCCTCAGCGATGATGTCAGCACTAGTTTGAAATTTTCTAGCCCCCTCCCATTTGCATTTTGGTTTTCACAATTCAACTTCAAAGCCTCATATCTCAGTCATTTTGACTCCTTTTTTCGAGCAATTTTTTTTTATTTGGGCTGATTTTTTGTGCTCTTCACAGTGGTGCAATCAGTTTTTTATTTTGGTGTCTGGTTTTTCCATAAAATTCAGATTCTCACATATGTTGTTGCTTCATCCTCATTTTGGGAACTTTGGGAGCTCATATCTTGCTCCTATGGTAACATTTTTGGGTGCAATTTTCTTGAAAGTGCATGATTTTTTGTGTACTTTTTAGTGGTATGATTAGATTGATCTCTTTTTGTACCAAAAAATTATACTTGATTTTGTGGCCTATTTTGGCATCTGTAAGCACTAAGATCAAGTCTAGCTTGTTGTTTTTGGCATCTAGCAACTGTAAACACACTAAATATAAAGTGTCAAATCAGAATTGCTTGGGGGATTTCTTGATTGAGTGATTTGGGGGGGTATCTTGGTGCATTGCTTTGATTTGTTTGCTTGTGCTCTCTCATTTTCATGGATCATTCTAAGGTTCCTTTACTCACATCATATAATTATTCAACATGGCATCAAAATGCATGGAGTATTCTAATGATACAAGGTCACTCTCTATATGTTCAAAATAAGGTACTTGAACCTATAGATGCAGATAAAAAGATAAAATGGATGATTGAACATACCAAAGCTCTTGGATGTCTTCGTAAACTAGTTTCTCAAGATTTGTTGTTCTAAATTGAATCATGTAAAAATTCTTATGAAGCTTGGGAAAAATTGGAAACATTGTATGGTACTACAGATGAAGTAAGAGGCTATCAAATTGATAATGAACTAATGAGCCTTGATCCTAAGAACGTTGGCAACATCTAAGACTACATCACTAAGGTTAATGATCTAAGAGAGCAATATAAATCATATGGAATTGATAAGAAATACATTCAATTGGTCTACAATACAATGAAAAAACTTGGTCTTGATTATACTTCTTTTGTTTCTAGCTTTCATACTCATAGATTGACTATGGGGTCTACATATACTACACCTTCATTTGCATCATTTTATGAGATTTTGATACATGAGCAACAAAAGCTTATTTCAATGGGTCTCATCAAGACTACTAAATCTTAGGCATTGCTGGTGAAAGAATCAAAATCAAAAAAGAAACAGAAGAAAGCAAAGAATAATCCACATTCAGATCAAACAAAGAAAAAATCCTCTTTTAAACGGGAATCATTTAAGAAGAGGCATTTTTGTGCATATTGCGAGAAATATGGACATGAAGAACACTATTGTTATAAAAAGGATATTGATGAGTTGAAGAATCTTCTAAAAGAGAATCACATTGATTTGCCTTCTAGAATGTTTGAATCACCTCCTTCTTCTTCAAAGAAGTCTAAAAAGGACAAAGGTCAAGCATCTACATCAGGAAATAAATTTCAAGCTCTTTGTGCTTTTTCAGGTCTAGGATCAGGGAGATGGCTTCTAGATTCAGGAGCATCTCATCACATGACTTCTTCATAGTCTATATTCTCTTCATTTCATCCTTGTACTTTGTATCCTATCTTGATGGGAAACAATACATACATGAGTGTAATAGGGAAGGGATCTACTAGTTTTGAGGACAACACTTTTCAGGATGTCTTGTGTGTTCCTCATTTGACGAACAATCTTCTTTCCATATATCAAATTACACATGGAGATGGGAGAACTATGGAGTTCACACCTAATTCAGTCATCATTCGAGACTTGGAAATTAGAGAGATCATTGCTAGTGGAGTGGTTGATCATTCATCTCGGTTGTATACCTTTGCATATTTTGCTTCTGATGGTGACATTGTTCCTTCAGTTTTTTATCACACTTCTAGCATGAACCATGATTCAGAGGAGACATTTGGCTTCTTGAATTTGGGAGTTCTCACATCAGATCCAATTCTTGAGTCTTGCATTTCATCTCCTCCATCTACTATTATAGTTGATGATGCTTGTGTTTCCACAGTTTTGGCTTCTTGTGATTCAGTGCAATAGGATCTTCATTGTATTTTGGGTTTGGCTACTTTGGATGACTTCTTGATAGTTATTTCAAACTTGTTTGTGGAGTCTCATCTTGTAGATTTGTGGGACATCATTCACTACAAGATTTGACCCCAATTTCCGACGGCCTTTCGTCAGAATCTCGACGATACATTGTCGGTCGACTGACGATTAACAAAAGTCAGTGCCATCGCTCAAATTTTGTCTACATCCCGACGGGCTGCAAAACGTCAACCTCACGACGCACACTCATCGGAACCATGACACCAACTTCATCGATCACGCGACGAACAGTGCCCGGATGACGGGAGGCATACGTTCACCAAACCATCAAATTAACAACGTAAGTCCATCACCATTATGACACAAATTTGATGTATTGGCAATATCGTTGAGAGATCAATATTGTTATAACGATCAAAATTTCCTGAGAAGATATTTCGGGAGGACTGGATTTTTGTCTTAGCGATAACTTTTCATCATCGAGATACACATCTTGTCTCATCGACGAAGCATGAGGCAAGCATATCGGCAAGACATATACTACCGGAGTAAGTTCTGAAGGTCTACCCGAGCAGCTATATGATGTTGATAAGATTACATCAGCAGGAGTCTTGGAGACATAATTTAGATTGAAATAGCGACAGAAGTTCGTCGAATGAGCGACGAAATAGGCAAGTCATTACGGTGAAACTTTGTCAGATAGATTGCAAATTCATCGGACGATTTTGCGGTTCGTCGTATATTCGACAAGAAAGTGCACTGTTTTTTTAAAAACGTATTCGTTGAAAGATCAAGACTATTACAGTGATCAAAATTGCTTGAGAAGATATATCGGGAGGACTGGTTTTTTGTCTCAGCGATAACTTTTCATCGGCGAGATACACATATTGTCTCACCGAGGGAATCATATTGATAAGACATATATCATCGGAGTAAGTTCTGAATGTCTACCCGAGCAGCTATATGACGTCAATAAGCTTACTTCAGCATGAGTCTTGGCGACATAATTTAGATTGAAATAGCGACAGAAGTTTGTCAAACAAGCGACGAAATAGGCAATTCATTAGAATGAAACTTCGTCGGATACATTGCAAATTCGTTGGACGCTTTTTAAGGTTCATCGTAAAATCGACGAGAAATTGCACTTTTTTTTAAAAACCTATTCGTTGAAATGTAGGCATATCGGTGAAAGATGAAGACTATTACAGCGATCAAAATTGCCTGAGAAGATATATCGGGAGGACTAGTTTTCTGCCTCAACGATAACTTTTCATCGGCGAGATACACATATTGTCTCATCAAGGGAAGCATATCGGCAAGACATATATCATCGGAGTAATTTTTGAAGGTTTACCTGAGTAGCTATATGACGTCAATAAGATTACATCGGCAGGAGTCTTGGCAACATA
The DNA here is from genome assembly GCA_007115665.2 of Sequoiadendron giganteum. Classification (NCBI taxonomy): domain Eukaryota; kingdom Viridiplantae; phylum Streptophyta; class Pinopsida; order Cupressales; family Cupressaceae; genus Sequoiadendron; species Sequoiadendron giganteum. The sequence goes on along the minus strand of CM021106.1, from coordinate 34,157,888 downwards.
GTTTAGATTGAAATATTGACAGAATTTTGTCGAACGAGCGACGAAATAGGCAAGTCATTATGGTGAAACTTCGTCGAATACATTGCAAATTCGTCGAACGTTTTTGCGATTCGTCGTAAATTCGACGAGAAAGTGCATTTTGTTTTAAAAACCTATTCGTTGAAAGATCAAGACTATTACAGCGATATGAGGCCTATTTGTAGCAGCAATAATGATAACTATTTTATTGGTTTTCATACAAGCCATCTCCATCAACAGAGCTTTGAAACCAAATCCACACTTAACACAATGTTCATAGTGAAAAGTTAGCACTTTGTTTCATCTTTGCAGATTGGTTTGATGCTTCAAACAATGCATTTCTTATATTGAAAAGTGCATTACTTACCTTTTTGAGCTTCTCTTTGTTTTGAGAGTAGTTTAATTATCTCTACTTAACAGGGCCAACCACGTGAAGGTGGAAGCTCATTTGGCCCTCCCCCCCCCTCACATCACTCTCAATTCCCCATACCCAATCATATAACATTAATCATTCATTCATCCATTAATAACATATAACATTCATTCATTAACATATAACATTTTTTCATTAACATATTCAGATTCATTCATTAACATATTTCATTTTTTCAGTTTTTATATATTATCAAAAATATGGCTGTCATAATATGATTACAATCACTTTTTTTTTTGTTTCTTTTTTGCAGCTAAAAAAAGTTGAAGTGGAGTATTATTTTCAAAATCAGTTGTCCCCCCTTGAGTTGTTCTGAGCTCTGCTCATGATCTTAATGTACGCCTAGTCGTGTACTCACAACCGCGTGGATGCGGCTACAAGGGGGGGTCTGTTGCAATAGCAAAGAAATGTTAAATTGATATGTTTTATTATTATTGTTACACGTATTTCATTAATTAAAAGAACATCAGAGTGGTGCTCTTTACCTGATTGGGCCACATCATGTTCCTGATATTGTCTTATAGCCTCATGCCCAACATGTTGAACACCCTCTAAATCCTAATCTGGAGTTGAAACACGAAAGATTACATTAATTAATACACCAATTGCAATTAAAAATGTTTAAAAAAACATTAGAGTGGTCATGCTTACCTGATGGAGCCACATCATGTTCCTGATCTTGTCTAGCCTGATCATGCTCAACATGTTGATCACACTCTACATGCTCTAAAGTTGAAACACGAAGGTTACATTCATTAATACACTAAATGCAATTAAAGATGTTTAATTGTATTAATCCATACTGCATTTTGTATAGCACATGAATACATCTAGTACCGGGATGCACACCATGGCCTTCATCGGCAGGTTGTGCTCCACCCTCACCAGGCTGCATTCCAATGTCATGTGCATGATTATCATTGCTTATCTGTGTAAAACAAATAGGCACATTACTATGGTGGAAATTAATATTGAACAGATTGCACAAGTATTCGATTTGAAATAAACTTTATTGAGTTTATTTACCTGCATGTTAGATGCAGTGGAAGATTGTGTTTGCCCAGTCGAGACTCTTAGCTGTTCAGTCAGGGCTCCATAGTCTTGGTCGAAGGCAATCTTTAGGTCCTCTTGTGTGGGCACTCTATTGAAATCAAAGCCTGCATTTTTGCATGCGATCATGAATTTTGCGTCTATGATGTGATAAAACCAAAATTGTTTGCAATTTATTATTTGGATGCAATATTTCATTTATTGATACTTACAAATCATGCGGCTACTTTCATATAACCACCAGAGCCAAGTTTGTGCTACCCGTGTTTTTCTAGTCTTGCCTTTGTTGCCTTCGATGTGTCGGGCAGCCTATGAAAAATTTGAAATATGTTAGATTATGTAAAAAAAAAGATTAATCAGTATATAATTAAATTGTTGATAGTATTACATACCTTCCTTGGCCCGGTAGTATCTTTCCTTTCTTCTTTTTATCCTTCTCCTTTCCATCTGACACCAAGTCCTTCCACTCCCTTTCCGGAATCATGGGGGGATGCTCGTACTTTCTGTTCTTCTCTAAATGTGACCTATATTGGTCCCTGACATACTTTAGATAGGTACTAGCTTTCTTAAGGACATTGGTTATGTTGAATGTTTTTTCACCGAACAACACAACTAAACGGTTAATGAGCTCATATTTTAAATCTTGATTTTGGGCATTCCACCGTGTACGTATGGTGGGCCCGAAGAGCTCCAATGAAATATCACTTAGATGTTTATAAAAAACATCATTTCCTACAATTATAATGTAGGAAAATATTGTCATTTTGTAAATCAATATAATAGGGTGCTATCCCCACTGTTAGCACTTACTTAAAAAAAAATAATAATAATTAAAACATTTTAAAGTACCTGGGACCTTCTCTATCTTTATGGGAAGGAAATCCTCGGTCACCACAAATGTGACCAGCAATGTTCCCATACTAGTAATACGGGAAGATCCAAGAAATTATGCTAAAACATCACCAGTAGTAGTGGCCTCTGCATCCACAGGTATTGACACATGTAGTGGCATGTGTTCGCTGCCAGAGGGTGGACTACCGAATGCCTGCATTTTATGTGTTGCTGACATTTCAGACGACAATATAGGCACAGATGATGGGGTCAGATGATGTGTTGTATGCGCAGGAAGATCAAGATTGACACTTGTACCATCCCCTACTTCTCGGGAAACACTTGCAATACCTTGATCACGGCCAACAACATGATCATGAAGACGCAAATAATCCTATAAAAACAACACATATTTTAGTTCATGACATAAAAGAGTAGAAAATATAAAACCATGAATGAAATTATGTTATAATTAAAGATCTCACGACAACTTACTTCCAAGTTTTGTGCTCTCTCAGACAATATTTTAACCCTTTCTCTTATCTCATCTGTTTGGGGCACTACGAATACCAACTGAAGGATTTCTTGATTGCATTTTTTTTGGGCCTTCCTCATCATATCCACAAGGTTTGTGGAAAATGCGATGTCATCATCGCATAATAGTGACTACACCTCCATATGGATGCTCTCCTGTACTGCTGGTGCCTTTCCCCGATCAGCCAACTACAACAAGAATATTAAAAACATTATCAAAATTAACCCAATAAACTCATGAAAAAAATATAATAATAAAACATTTTGCTCGTATCTAATTTGTACAATTACAATGACGTAAACCTGTCGGATAGAAGCGCCTGAAGATGGATCACGATCTATGCTCTGGGTCGGAGCCTTCCTCGTATGATCAATGTCCAGTTGTGACAAAAATTAAATATAAAAAACATTACCGAAATGAAACCAATAGACTTACGAAAAAAAACATAATAATAAAATGGTATATTGGAGTCATTAATTGGAGGCTGGGTAAAATGGTATATATATATATAGTACATACCACCCCCATAGTAATTGTGTTTGTATCTAAGCGATTCAAATTGTAATCGATTAGCAACTCTTCCCCTACAGTTATTGATTTTATCGCACATACGAATACACAGTTTCCCTCTCGTGCCTCGAATATACAATTGGGTTGCTTATTTGTTGACCCAGGTCATGTACTATTTATAAACCCTACAATATTCCTTGATGCTTTTGGCCTCCCGTCAATGTACCTAGCCACTCCTTTATTTTGATCCTTATCTTTTAGTTGTATATAATTTGCTGATAGTGCATATCTACGCATACTTTGTGTATATCGAACCAGCTGCATCCAATCTTTGTAACTGTAATAGGGTCCAACATACTCCATCAACTCAATAACTTTTTCATAATAGAATTTTATGCCGTCCATGCAAAATGGTCCCAAACCATGTAATGATGATGGTGCTATGTGATATATCCTCTTGTTGACACAAAGATCAGTGTTTATTGGAGGAATTTTTTGGGTACCAATTGTTTCCGTAGATGTTTGTACCTCAAGGGCACCTCGATGTCGCCTATGCTCTCATCATCATAAGAACATGACCCCCCTTCAGTAAGAAAAAATTCCATGCGTTTACGGAATTTTCTTCTACTCTTTTGACCTCTAGTTGATCTCCCTCTTTTAGACCTACTACATGTCTTGCTTTCCTCTTCTCTTCCTGAATTTCCCTCGCTTGAGGAAGACAAATCTAACAAATACCTATTTTGTGGTGCCTGCACTCATAAGGATGTTGGATGAAGTTCTTTCATGGTAATGTGATCCGAAGATGACATTATGATTAATTTATCATTTCATCGCTAGAAATTGATAGGTTATAAGGTAATCAAGTCTTGATAGATTGCAAGTTATTGTTACTACCGTCCAAATGTGTCCATCACAATTCAAATCTACTTAATGTCTTTGTGCAGCGTCTTTGCAAGCATAAAGTAACTTCAAATGATAGTTTGGAGTTAGTTCTTTCTTCTTTCAGCAAGTATTGTAGCTCATTTTTGGAGCTTTCAAGAAAAAGATAGCATTGTAACTCATTTTCACAGACTTGTACTCAGTTGTATTTTTACCTTTCAATCAATAAAAGCAAGCTATTTTTCCTTCTCAATATTGGATATTGTGTGATAACATGAAATTATTGATATTTCCTTGTGATGATAATGTTTATCCTTGGTTCTAGTCTAGTTTCTCATAGCCATTATACAAAAGTGCATGTTTGTGCAGGTCATAGTTTGTGTTCTACCAGTTCTATGTAGGATTCAATTGTGAAGTCAAACATTCGAGCCTCTAGGAAGGTCATTTGTTGTTCCACATGAGTTTTTCCATAAACTTCTAAGCCTATCTATGAAATACTTATGCAAAACATGTCAAAACTAAGTTATGTATATTGCAGGACAACCATAAAAAAGGTAGAAAGGTTTGAAGAATGCAGTCATGATAATATTATATCAACCTTATTGGGTTCTTTGAAAGAAGAAGAAAACCATAAAGTTCCAAATCAATTTCTTATACCACAAGAGCACCATAAGAGTAAGATGAAGGATATGATCACACCAAAAGAGGAAAAAGGAAAAACCAATCTAAAGCTTTCAATGGGATGTCCTATCAAGCATCTAACTAGGATGGAAACTAGCAATGCATCACAAGTCATTATTGCACCCAACCATGAGGACTCTATCCTACTATCCTATCCATTTTAAGATAACATGAATGGTAAGTGAATTTGTGGATTTGTTTTCTCCATTTATGAGGCATTGCAATAGTTGCTTGAACATCTATCATTTTTTCATTTCCTCTTTGATGCTCACAAACATATGGAGCATTACAAGTTGCAAAGAAAGGGTAGCTACTTTCATGAACCAGTTAATGGTTTTATTTAGGTATTCCTTTCCTCAGTTAGTCTAGGTTAGGATAGTTTTTGTTTTAAGTGAATAAGTTTTGTTTGCACGGTTAGTTTGTTTTGAGTCATTTGGTAGGTTGAATAAAGTTGGTAGGTGTTATGTGGTGGAGCTTTTATTTTCCTTCCCTATGGGGTGGTTTTATCTTTGTTATTTTTCTACTGGTCTAGTATTTGGGGGTTTTTTCTTTCTGGCCGTTGACTTGCTATCAGCGGTACTCAGTCACTTAAGTCATGTTATATCCCTTTTGGCCGTCACTTCACCGACCCCTTTTACCTATCCTTTTGGTTTTGCATTTTGACTTATGTGTCCCTATGGTTTTCGGCCTATTAACCTTTACAACGTAGCCTTTCAATTATTTTTTGACCCTGTGGGTTATTTCCCCGTTTGCCTAGTGGTCCCCTTTCTTTAAAGTAACTATTTTGCATGTGCAGATTTGTATTAGCCGATGGATGCAGGAACTGCGATCTTGACCGTTCATCGCACACCTCGCAAGGTTTGTGCTTGCATCACAGAAAATGTTGTGAGGCTTGCAAGATGCTGCCACCTGTTGTGTAACTTGATGAGGCCATTTTTTGAGTGCTGACTGATGGACGGGTGATGATGCTGACAGTTGTGTACTATCTGATGCATCTGGGTCGTCCCTCATTGACCTCGCGCAATTAAAACTTCAGTTTCAATAATTTTGTGAGGTACGCGATGTGTTGACGCGTGGGCGTCGGTGTTATCGATTAATGAATGAGGTGGGACCTATTCCATGTTGATGTGGTACCTAATGGGAAATATTCTTGCTCGCTTGCTGACTAGAAGGAGGATGTGTCATTTTCAAACTGTTGTTGACCAAATCTAGACCGTCTGTCTGGCCAATTGTATCTTTGATCAACGGCGTGTTTTCAAACAAACTGGTGTTGTACTATAGCCATTCTATCTCGTGCGAGCGAATAGTAATGGTCGAGTTCGACTCGGCCTGCGTAATTAAATGCTAAATAACCAGTGGATTGCTATTTCAATGTTGCATTCTAGTTTATAAGAATTCCTCGGTGTTTAGAAAAGTGACTATTATCTCAGTTCTCCATTATCGCGACAGTTGACGCTCTGCAAAATAAACAGTAAGTGGTACGAACGCCCTCTATTGTAATTTCAAAATATATTAGTGTTGCCTATTGAATAATTGGCGATTGTGTCTTTTTTGATTCCTGGTGAATTGTTAAGCGAATTGGTTGTTAGAGCATATATAGGTCATTGCTAGTGATTTGTGTGCATATAAAAAAAAATTTTGTAACGACGGTCGAGAATAGGGTGTAATTGTTTGTTTTTCTTTAAGAAAACCCTAGTTCAAATCCCCTTCTATTTAAAATATATGGCATCCAAGGCATGAATTGTTGGTCCCGAGGCTACGCCTAGGGGTTACTCACAAGATATTATTAATCTGTTGAAACCTTCTACGAGCAAGAAGCAAGAAGGAAGGATATTGTTCTATGGACCCGTGATTCATGAAGGTTTAATGGACAAAAATTGTACAATCCACGATGCCGAATTGTCGTACACTGGTTGGCAGCTCTTTTCCAATTGGTTTGGAAATAGAAATTTGCCTGTTCCTTTGTGTAATCCATGGAGACTGGACTTGGGTAAGCTGGTGGTACCGAATGCCTATGAAGATGTAGACTTATTAAAAGATATTGCTGCAAGGTACGATCCTATGACTCGAATTGTCAGAACATATCTTGGCAAGCCTATGATTAAAGTAACCAGAGAGGAAATTGCAAAGATTTTTGGCTTACATGAATGGAGCCAGGATATGATTCCCATGAAATTGGAGGTCTTCAGGGAAGAATACAGAAACACTAAGGGTTTGATAAGGACATCCCTTTTGATACCCCATTTGGCTGTGTCAGGAAGAGGGAAGAATCGAAAAAAGGTTGTTATTGGCAAGAATGAGCCTCAACCTTTCCCGGTAGACTACTTCGCCCCTCATTTCAAGAAGACCATCTGTGCACTATGTCAAGTTTTGGGGATTGACTTGAAGAAGACTGTGCCTATAGAGATAATGTATATGGCTGTCAACCTCCAACACCTTGGTTATAATGTGGTATATGACTTTGCCACTTACCTTGCAGAGAACATAGATTCTGGCTTAGCAGCTTTGAAGTTGGGAAAGAATTGGGTAAAATTCAGATGGTTTTCACTGTTGATTCATATGTTTTTATATAGGGGTCAGAAGGTATTTGAAAAAGATATGGAGTTGAGGAAGATGGAAGGAGATATTGAAATGCCTGTCCAATATTGGACTAGGGTCTTAGACAAAAATGATCATAAGTTTGATTATGTCACCTTTCATAATATTTTTGGATCTAAGTTAAGGAAGGCTTTAGTTGTTGATCCACCCAGGATTCCAAAAGAAATTCACGAATTTCTAAGACCTATGGAGAGGATGCCTGAGTTGAATCTAACCCACAATTGGGGTGATATTATCCCCAATCACATTACTACAATCTTCAGGGTCTTTGGCACCAATGCCATCCTGTCTGTCCTACCTAAAGAAGTTCCTCTCAGACTTGGTTTTGTAGAGATTATGAGGCAATTGGAAGCATCTCAAAATTTCCATTTGCTTGCTGAACACAAGAAAGGATCCTTTTTCCCTGAATATACAGCTTTTGTAGATTTTGTTATGATAAAGGGAGGGTGGAGAAATTTACACTTGTTACTCAAGCCATATAGATTGAATACTATAAGCCCTAGGAATTATGATCCTGAGGGTTTTATCTCCCAAATGAAGGCTAGACATCGGACTGGAACCTTTGTTCACAATTTCTACTATCCTGAAGATATCATTAAGAATATTTTTGATGAGGACTTACAAGATTAGAGAATGGCAATGTACATTGCCTATTCAAAAATGGTAAGAAGTAAACAAGAGAAAATACTTGGTTTTGATCCTATACCTGATGCTAAAGATGAGCTCAGTAGGGCAATCTATGTTCTTGATAATTTCAAGAGCATAGTAGAAGTCTTGAAGGAGGAAAGGATTGTAGAAGGAAAGGGAAAGCCACATGTTACTAAGCAGCACCCTGAGATAAGAATCAAAGAAAGGCCTACCTACCAGCCTCAAGGGAAAATAAAAGTGTTTTCAAGAAGGAAGAGAAATAGGATAGAGGAAGTTACGATGAGTGGTGCATCATCCATCCTAAGGAAATCAGTATCTGGTAATATTGATCTGGATTCGCCTCCGAAGAGTTTAGAACAGATTAGCACATCATCCCCAAAGAGGCCTAGAACTGATAGTATGAGGGATGTTGGATAGAAAGGTAATGATGAGGAGGATATTATTGTAACTCCGGATGAAATAAATCCAAAAATGCCACTAGATCTGATTGAAATTGCAACGAGCTCAGGAGCCATCACCCTAAGATTGGCGAAGGATGAGATTAAAGGAATTACAAATAGTGATGATTTGAGAATGGAAGCCTACAAAGAATTCATGATGGATGAGTCTTTTATCCATACCCGTGCTTTTGAAGATTTTGTATGGAGAGCTCATCTCTCATCTTATACTGAGCAGGTAGCACATGAGAGAAGTTTTCACCTAGAGCTTCCAGAGTAAGTAATTCATTCAAAGGTCAGAGTACAATTGAAGGAGAGGTTTAAGGAAATCACACTAGAACAGGGCAAAACATTGGTTCAAAAGTGTGGGATATTGCTACTTCTTGAATGGGATATTGTTGATGCTGTAGTATTTGATACAGTAAGAAGGGCAAATAAACCGCTTCTTGCAACAAAGGAGGAGGTAGCATTATCACTTAAAGGATCAGCGTTTAGTGAAGAGTGGGATTCTCTGGCAATATGGTCACTATCTATAGGGTCTCAAAAATCTATTGTCACTAAAACATCCGATTTTAGTGGTCATTTGATTGTGAAGAGAGTTGTTGATACCCCTTCCTTGGAGGCTATTGACATGGTTGTGAATGTTGCCAAATTTACTAGGGCAACCATGGAGGATTTAACTAAAAATCGAGATACTCTGAGGAACTAGTATAATGACATTATTATTGAGTATAATAAGAGTCAGCAAAGGGTGGCGAAATTGCAAACAAAAATGGCCTTATTAAGGCAACAAATGGAAATCTTGAGATCCCAAAAGTAGGTTAGCTCTAGCCAAATTATTGCTGACCCACCAATTGATCAACCCCAACCTCCTGCATAGGTTCAATCTTGGGCTATGGTCCCGTATAATATGGGACAAGTGCCTATTGCGGTTGAGAAGGCCAGTACCTCGAGTGAAGATCCTTCTACGGAAAATTTACTCCAATAGATTGAAGAATATAAGGAGATGGTAAATCAAATCCGGGATGCAACAAGAAGGAATAATTCATAAATTGTTGATACTGTGTTAAGGCATCTACATAAACGGGTCCAGAATAAGCTGAATGGTGTTCATGCGAATTATGCCTTGATGCTGCAAGCACTTGAATTGTTTCCAAGGGACAGAGAATTGGCTATCCCTTTGCTAAATAGATGGGGCCCTAGAATGGAAAAACTGAAATTTATGGCAGTTGGAGCAAAGCAGCATGGGAATAAGTATCCTACAGTCATGACAACATATCAATTTGTTAAGACTATTGTTGAGCAAAAATTCTAGGGGTCTGCTACTCCTATGGAGTCCAAAATCAAAGCACTGAAGGATATTTATGATGGAAAATATTTGACTCCACTACCTCATATTTTGCATAGTCAAGATAGTGTCAAGCCTTTGCAGGCATGGAAGGAGCAAATGAATAATATAATGACCGCCCAAACTCATGACATATGCAAAAATGCTGATATTCGCATGTTGGAGAACACTTTAGATAAGTTATCACTTGCCATTAGTTTCCTGGAGGATTTTGACAAGACAGCCACGTCATTAATGATAAAGTATGTACCTTATCAAAAAATGGTGGACCGGGTGGTGGCTTTCAATTGGCCATCGGAGGAAGATTTTGAGTCATGGAAAAAGATGTTTATTGATGAACTTGAATTATAAATAATGGGGATGAGAGCTGCAATTTGGTCATGTAAAATACAGGTTTGGCCTACAGTATTATATTTTGAAATGCATTCTCTTCTCGGATTTAGGTACAAATTGCGCAAATAAAATTAGCACATGGAGTAGTTAAAAGATGCTTTGGTGTCAGGGAATCAATACTTGGAACCACGCTTTCCTTTCCTCCATAACAAATTAATCATCATTTTGTTTTAAGCTTTTCTTCTCTTACCAAGCAAATGATGTAAAGATAATTGATTAGGAATTAGCGGTCTAGTAAAAAATGGACATGTGTATCCTCTGGCCTAAAGCTTGTTTGCTCCCTTGTTTTTATAAAAGGGAATTCTGGGCCGAGGAATAGGTCTGTTGAAATTACTTAAGATATGTAAGAGAAGAATCAAGTAGAGAGAGAGAAAAGAATATGTCCAGTTTTTTGAAGCTTTGAGTCTATTTGGGAACTTAGTAAATCATGGGGTTTTGGAGCATACTTATGCAAATCTTGTGATTGTTTTGAGTCTATTTTGTCTCCTATTGTAATAATTTGCATGAATTTTTAATGAAAATTCTATCAAAGATGATGTTCGTTAAATTTCATTTGTCATTTCCTGTGGATTATGTTTGACTATAGCTCTGGTTCAATGGACCTATTAAATGCTTCAGTTGTTCAATAAGTTCATGCAAATTAGCACATAGGATTTGCTAAAGAGTAATAGATTCATGTATTGATGAATGGATGGTAATGCCTTACATACAGATCATAGATGCTCTAGATGAAAGTTACCCTATAGTTCAGTTTCTAGTTTGACTCCATGCTTTAGGATATGGCACTGGTACTCTGATTGCTTATTGTTCTTGTATTTTTTGTTATAGCTTCAGGCAATTTCACTCGAATATTTCATAAAAACACACTTAGGTGTTATTTCAATTCCTTGTTAAATAAGAGCTGAATTCACTTGAGAAATGGCCAATTTCTTGAAGGATTATCTTGTTTAAACTTAGACTGGAATTTATCTGTTGTTTATCCACGTATGAGCAAATCATTCTCATCATGAATGAAAATATATTTTAGGGATACCCTCCTGAATCTTACAGAGTCCGAAGTGTAGGAGAGATAATAGTTTTGTTGCATTTTTCTCGTTAAGTTGGCACAGTGCCTTCAGGACTTTTAAAATTGAGTATGGCAAGCTCATAGAAGCTTTTGCAGGTTCTACTTGGGTTGTAAAAAATGCCAACATTATGCACTATTTTGGATGAGTTACAACATTATGCAAGACTATTTCTCAAGTCTTGTCAAGTTCCAAGAGTCGACACCATGCCCAATGGATAAGTTTAGGCAACTGGTGAGGATGTTTAGTAGGCAAACATATAGAAGATGTCACCAATTTTTTTACCTAATTTAGCTTCTAACTCAATCAAGTAAAGTTGGGATAGTTTTTGCAAAAATAAAGATAAAGGTACACATTCAATTCTACTAAGTTCCATTCATATACACAAAAGTATTATCAAATGAATTGCAGTTCATTATGCAAATGTATACAAGAGAAAGATTGAACAAAATTTTCACAAATGTCTTTTATTGATAATTACAAATGTATGGTGTCCCACACAAGTTGTGGGAATAACTATTTCAATACAATATAAGACATAAACTATACATTTCAAGAAATGGAAAGGAAAGAGCATATGGAAAGAGTAGGGATCCTTCATTGCCTAAATGATGAACCCCAAAGTTGGACTGTTGCCTAAATGATACACCCCAAAGTTGAACTGTTGCATCATTGGAAAAGTATTATCAAATTCATCTATTATGAAGAATTGGTCTATGTGCCTCTAGTAATCACTATAAAAATGTGAAAGACAAAGCTATTTTATTTTTTCTGTCTTATCTTATACCATTTTACGAGAATGGGGGGGCCAATGTGCGAGAAGATCTTTGGAAATTAGGCATGAAAATTGCAGGTTAAAGAGAATGGGGGTGCCAAACTTACAGTACTCATTGTCCCTTGGTCATCGATTTTCCCTAAGTGCCCTCAACCTGGTCCTCGGCGCTGGTATTGACCTTGTTTTCACTCCTCCAAAGTCTTCCTTAGCGTTGGTATTGACCTTTCACTTGTCCAATTTGACGAGCTACAACCTGCTTTAGTTAGGTTTTAGAGTATGTTAATTAAATTTAAAAAAATTATGGCACCATTTAGAGTAGTGAATATAAAGCAAGCAAAGCCTATTATGGCACCATTTAGAGTAGTGAATATAAAGTAAGCCAAGCCTATTATAGTCATGAGGGAAATAATAAAACTCCTAGGATACTTTGTGAAACCATTTTCCTTGGTTAAAGGGAGGCCATAAAATATACCTTTGGATTTTTTCAATCTTCAAATATGAGGATTTGCAAGGTTCTTAGCAACATGAGTAATGGAAATGTGTGCAACAAGAATTTTTGAACACACATGGAATCTCCTTGCCAAAGAAAGGGGCTTCATAATTTAATATGATAATTTTTCTCAGCTCTAGAATCAACTTTTAAATCTTCTCCTAATAGGGCCAAAATCACATCTTCTTGTGTTTGAGAAGTCACCAGCATTGAACATAACCATCAAGCAACTTTTCATCAAGATTATAACATCACCGTCGATTTTGAGCACATGCATCTTGGAGCCGCTTTAGTAACCTGTCATATAATGTACTAAAACTCGACATAAATATTAAAGCACTTTGATTAATAGTAATGTTATAATATTAATATATTATATAACAATATTATATTACATTATATGAATTATAATGATATATTTGATATATTAAGATTATATATAATCTATTTATAGATTAATAGTAATTATATTAGATTATTAATATTATTGGTATATTATTAATAATATTAATATTGTATTAGATTAATAATAATTATAATATTGTTAAATGATTAATTATATTACAAATGAATGCTGCTTTCAAATTCTTAGCTTTGAATGAATGGTTGAAGCACCAATGTTGAATGTTGCAACTCTAGTAGGCATGAATAGAAGTAGAGGAGATTGTTTGGGAGAAGAATTTTTTCTAGTGCTAGGTTATGTGTTAGGTTATATAGGGTTAGGTTATATAGTGTTTGAGCCTAGCCTCAAACACTACAATTAGGGTTAGGTTATGTGTTTTCTTTAGGGTTAGGTTTGGGATTAGGTTTATGGTTATGGTTAGAGTTTAGGGTAATCCAAATCATAACCTAACCCTTTCTCTCAAAACCTTAACCTTGACCCTAACCCTCACCTTTATCCTATCTTTATAACCCTAACCACAACCAAAACTCTAACCCCAACCCTAACCCTAATTACCTAACCCTAAATATTATTTATTTTATTAATTAGTTGCATTCACTCTAATAACCCTAAACCTATCCCTAAACTTAACCCTAGCCCTATCCCTGGCCCTAATCCTAACCCCAACTCTAAGCCAAATATAAAAACAACCCTTAATCATAATTACAATAACCCTAAAACTTCATTCTAGATATAACCCTAATACTATAATCCCTAATTGTAATACTAAACCCTAACCCTAATTTCATATCTAATCCCAACCATAACCAAAACTCTAAATCTAACCCTAACCATAAAACATAAACCCTAATCTAACCCTAATCCTAACATTATTTTCCTAACCCTAACCCTAACTCTAAACCTAACACTAACCCGAACACTAAATCCTAACCCTAATTAAATACCCAATCATAACCCTAAATTGTAACATCATCCTTTGAATTGGATACTACATCAAAAATTATGTGTTACAATCATTGCTTCCATTGTTGGCATTTTTACATTGGGATGCATATATTTTTAAAATCAACAAAATCTTTTAATGTCTTGCCAAAATTAATATTATTAATTGTAATATCAAACTTATAAACATGTATCCAATTTAGAACATAAATAAGAAATATATGGTAATAGTTTCTTCAAAAAACAAAGTGATGTGGACTAGAAGGACTATAAGGACTATAATGATTTTAGAATATACACATAATGGATTTGTTGAAAAGGTTTTAGAAACTTTCAAACAAATGCAATTGGTAGATGCAAAGAAAAATTCCACAACCTGATGGAACTTCAGTAAATTGAAGCTGGGGTTAGAGGGTTTCTAAATTACTCAGGGTAACCTTCAGTATGGATTGGTCAAAACCCTCTTGTTATGTTTTAATGGTGACCTATTGCCACGGTGGACCGGTCACTTAAGTGATGTTTCATCCCTCTCGGGTCGTGCTTAACCGGCCCTATTTCACCTAATTTGTTGATCTTTTTGGCGTAATGGCCTAGGTATTACACCGCCAGAAATTTCAATGCGGGCCCCACTTAAATGTTCCATCTGAGGGTTGATGAGTCATCCAATCACATAATTCTATCTTGACTGCTTCTCGCAGACCTCGCAGGTTTGTCTATTGGCATCATCAAAGTAGTGCAAGGTTCATGAGATATGGCCACGTGGCATGAATGGATGAATGGGTTTTCTTCCCGAGGTGTTCGATATGACAGGGGGCCATCTTTTCACCAGTAATAGACATCAATAACGGGGTAATCATGATCTCTCACACACCTTGCACAGGCAGAGTAAATATCCGAGAGGGTGTTGCGAGGTTCGTGAGGGAGTGGCACGTGGCTTTTCTTTTCATGCCAGTGGGATTATATGAGACCCATTGTGCGGTCTGGGTCTAATCTTCTGCGAGTTTTTGATTGGATATGTTTTCTGAAGGCGTCGATGTGGATTGTCAACATCCATTGACTTAATCTCCACCCTCCATTTGTTAAAGTGCCTCCCAAATCGGCGGTTCATTTATAGGGAAGAAGTGTGTGAGTTGCCCACTTGGCATGTATTACTTGGCTATTGCTCGTGTCATTAATGATACAGGTTTATTTTCTCCCGAGGATCTCCACCTGATTTCCTCTTACGTGCGAATAGTGCCATCCTGCTGAGGGTATTCATTTTTATCTGGATCATTAACTATGCAAGTGCTTGAATCACCTTCAAGTAATTGTACCCTGCATACTGGCTTGCTCTATAAATGCTAACTGAATTGTATGTAATCAGCATTGCATTCTCTTGTGTCTAAGTGCAGTAAGGTTTTTCTTCTGTTTGTGGCTGCGCTCTGTTTCTACCATGAGTAAATCAGTTAAGCGAAGGAGTGCGAGGCTAGCTTCACCAGTCATGAAGAAATCTAATTCTCCCATGTCTCGCAAGGCTATTATTAGGAACACTGGGAAGAGGCTAGTACATTGTTCATCCCCGATAATCATCTCGGATTCTAATGAATTTGAGACTGATTTTGATTATCGGTACTATTTGGCTTCCCTGGCCGATCTTATGGGAGTGGATGAGGAGGTTATGGAAATTGAGCCAGTGTCTACATTAGCACCAGGTCCAGTTGTTCAGGAATGTGCTCGCAAGGTTGGTAAAGAGGAGGTGGTGCCATCACTATCACAGGCTCGAACTCGGAGCGGTTGCTTGTACCGGGGCTGTGTTGCTTCTTCATGATTACTGGCAGTGGGTCTGTTGGATGTGTCTTCTCTTCTCTTGTTGTTCTATCAAGTGGATGTGGATGTGGATATGGACGTGCATGTGCTTTGCATGAAATTTTGTTTTTTGACTGGTTATTTCATAACCGTTTTGATTCCTTTGTTCATGCACGGTATCATTATGACAAGGAATGTAAATTTAAATTTCATTTTGGTGCTGAAATTCAATTTGGTGTCACAATGTAGCCTAATGCTTGTTGCTCTCCTATTCTATAAAGGAGATTTCACGGCTCATTGTGAAGGGTCAGAAAATTTTTTGCAATCCAACACTTGGAAGTTATACAGTCCTCTTTATTGTTAAAGTGTTATGAACATTTTGTTTCAGGAAGTCATCCTGGGGTTAGGTTTATATACAGATTAGTGTGATATGCTTTTTTAATTACTAATATCGAAAGAAATCTTTAAAATTAAGATGGTTTACTCTCCTGAGTGTGTGCCATGGATTATGAATAGCTTTATCAAAGATTAATCTGTTCAGTTTCAATAGTTAATTGAAAATGTGATTCATTTTCTTGCTTTAACTCAAAGAGTTAATCAAATTCTTGAAAAATAAGTTACATGTTCATGGTTGTATATACTCAGGATGCTTGAAGAAGTACTATCTTAATATGCTAAAATATCTCATGATAGTAATGCTATATGAGATGGGTTCATCATATCAGGATTTTGTTTTGTATGACTCTGTTGCCCTATGGATGAAGCACTGGATAATGTTTGTGTCATTTTATTAGTTCAAGACTATAGGTTCTAAGCAAGGATATCCAAATACTAAACACAAAACACTTCAATACAACCTTGTCCTCCTCGGGGAGGTATTGTAACAAATACGTGGGTCAATTCTATTGCTCTTTGGTACTGGTAGTCATTCTCTAGTCTACCAAAACCTTGAGATGATCACTATCTCTTTGAGTGTGTAGGAATTGTAATCTATACATAGGAAGTGTTCTTACCAATCATGATACATTCATGTGAACACATTTAGGTTTACCCACCTTGGTCCTATAGAGCCAAAAGTGTAGGAGAAGTCAGTCCTTTACTGACTCTTGTTAGTTGGCCATTAGTGGTTGTAGTTGTCCTCGATAGGGGTTGGCTACCTCTTAGATATCTGCAACCTCTACATGGATTGTATTTTAAACACCAACACAACCTTCACCAAAATACTTAATATGGGAGATTTGGAACAAGGTATAGACATCCATCAAAGCATAATATGAAGATGATTTTTTTCAAATGTTGTGGTTGTAGATGCCCTTTTAAAATTTATACAGAATGTGGAAGGATAGAAAAAGCTTGTGAACTATTTGACAAAATGTCTCAAAGAATTGTAATCTCTCAATTTATTTTAGTGTCTATTTTGTTATACCCCATGTCCCAAATTGGGTATAACACAATAGACACTAAAACAAATTGATAGATTGTTATGAGGGCAGTGATGAGACTTTTCTAATTAGAGTGTATTCCATGAGATTACAATTATTCGAGGCATTGTGTCAAATAGTTCATGAGCTTTGTCTATCCTCCCACATTTTGCATAGATTTCAAAAGGGCATCTACAACCACAAGATTTGAGAAAATTCATCTTCATATTATGTTTTCCTTATGATTGGTTGACTCTTATACTAAATTAATATGTTCAATTTATGTTTCCTACTTGATCTAACTATCCACAAATGGAAATTTAACAGTGGAAAGATATGATCCTACTTTGGTATAAATTGTATATGCAATATCAAGGTATGAATTAATATGTTCAATTAAGAGATGTTAAATGAAATGAATAAAACTAATGTAATGTAAATAAGGGAGACCAGTGCCTTATTGGGTAAAACAGAGTCAAATGAAAGCCTTTAATGAATGGTTTCTATCTAGCAGGTCCTCTAATTGTTTGGCATATAACTATGAGTTTACAACTGGTATAAACATGCAAGAGTGTAATTGATAAACCCTAGTTGAGGCAGAATATCAAATCTAATAGTCTAATTCTTCTTAATGATCCAAATGGCATTCCCAGATTACTATAGTTTATTGAAAGGAATTTTAATTCTTCTTTAAAGAATCCAATAAACCAAATCACACAAAAACAACAAATGTGTACTGATAAATAGAATATATACTTGATACTTCAATTTAAACAACCAAGAAACATCAGATTGGAGACAATCAAATAATTACAAGAATCCAACAAACAATTGATACCAGAATGAAGCCACTAAATCAACAGTCTTTCATTATCTCCTTCAAAGTTCATACATGCAACATAGTCTCCTTGAATGTTATCATTTCTAAAAATTTAATGCTTACAGCAGTCTATCCTATTCTAATTCTATCTTCTACCCCTTAAATTTATCCAACAATGGATACTTATACATCAGTTTGCAAAAGGACGTGCCTTTTCAAAAAGGTTTAAAGCATAAAAGGTTTAACAAATCCACTATTAACTAATTTCTCTTGAGCCACAAATGGACTGTAGACATATGCTCCATATAATCCTGGTGCTCATGAGTGTCGAAATCTCCCAACGCATCGTGGATCACAATCTGCATCATTATCATTTGCTCATTTTGCTCACATGTTGCATCCAATATCACATCTTTCGCAATGGCTGTCTCCAGCATCCCTTGGAGTATTGTGACGCACTCACTTTTCCATGTAGTCGCTTCCTTCATTTTCCCTTCATCATCACATAACTTGGTGAATCTATCTTCGGTAGCCTCTGTCAATCCCTGCATATCCCCTTGTAACTCCACATAGAAATCTTTGTGCCTATCCATAATACAATTGGCATTTTCAATCTCTTCATTACTAGTAGTGTCCTCCTCCAATTCCTCAATTCTTTCCTGAATTCTGCTATCCACTCTCCTGTGTTCCTTTATTGCATCTACGTACTCTGAATGTTTTCCCCAGAGTTTATTTAACCAAGTGGTTAAAACAACCTGCCTTTTTTTTATTATTGCAGCAAATGCATCCATTCTCCCTTAAGAGTGTGCAATTGACCCTTCCCAACGGTCTTTTTTCTGTGAACTCTCACCTTGAGTGAGCATCCTTGTTGGTTCTGTTACACCACCTACCAAGTCTTTCAAGTGTTCATTATCTCTCAACATCCTCTCATTATTGGTTTTGTACATCTCCCTTTCCCTTATCAATGCTTGGATTTGGGCTTTATTCAACTTGGCTATATTTATTCCAATATTAGTAGTCGCTACAGGATCAACCTCCCCAGCCTTCAGGGTCATGACATGTCCGAATGCCTTTTCAGTATCAATAACAATTGATTTCTTGTGAGGAGGATACAAGGCCCAAATCATAAATGTTTCATCATCATGATTGTATCTTGATCCTGTGTATACCTCTGTCACCTTCTCTATACTGAGCTTGTGGGTATCATTGTTATCTTTTAAGAAACTATAAAAAACTAATGCAGAATTCATATCCAAACCTAGAAAAATCATAACACCTACCTTTTCAAGCAGCTCCCTCCCCTTTTCAGGGGTCATGTCAATCATCTCTTTGTCCACTTCATCCTTTAAGCTTTTTAACAGTTGATCCTCATTCCTTGGAGTGACATTGTCAACCTGTCCCCTTATCTCTTTCCCTTTTTGCTTATATAAAAATGTCTTAAACTCTGAGGTCTTTATAAATTCATCATCTGATATGAAAGACCTATAGTCTTCATGTCTTGTATCTACATCCATGGTTTCCTCAACATCTGTTTCTCTGGCAACATAGGCATACTCCTAAGTCTTCATTCTTGAAACTTTCCTAGATGAGCTTTGTGGCCTGTCTATTTCTGAAATCCTCTTAATGGAGGATAACAACTCAGCATCCACCAACTCCTGATTATGTTTTTCAATCACAATTTCAGCTTCCTATGCCTCCAGGTTTCTGATTATGTCATCATATTTAGAGGGAACATGATGGTACCCTCTAAGATTTACTTTTTGTCTGGCAGAGTGGATATACCCTTCTGGATCAAAGTTCTTTCTCACTGGTGCTCTGCTCATGTTGTAGTGCAATAATTTGTCCAGAATCAGATCATAACCTTCCTTGGCTAATACAGTGAAATCACTAAAACACAATGTACTGGGCATAAAAGCCTATTTCCCATATGAACTTAAGTTCATAACACTGGAGTAATCCATTTGCCTAACAATTTCAAGGTATGCAATTCTATCCGGGACATTTCTGGGCAGAATGAAAGGTGTATCCTCAAAGCCATAAACCCTAATCATTGTGGCATTCTCTAAGAAATAACAATCCCCCTAGTTGTGGTTAATTGGTCCATTGTAATCTCTAGGCCTAAGAAACCTTTTTACTTGTTCAAATAAAGAATAATCACAAGGATGGCTAAAAAATCTATACAAGGGTTTCACAAAGAATTCTTCAAAATGCAAAAAATTTGAATTGGCAAACCTGCTGTCCCAAACAGTAGTCCATAATTGAAGAGGCAATGGCCTACCTTCCTTGTCGGATTGTGAAATCCTCAGCTCCTGGGGCCATAAACCTAACTCTTGTCCAAAATACAACACTAAGTGCATCAGTAGTGAGTAATTTCTAAGATGGAGAACAGAAGCACCACATTTTATCGCCATCAAACCTGCATCCAACTCCTTAAAAACATTTGCAACATAGTCAAATGATCTGGAATTGTGGTATTGAATGTCTACAGAAATCACCATGGGCACAACCGCCATATGCTCAGGTACCTCCATCCCTAATACATGTCCCACTGAGTAGTAAGTATATTTTAGGTAAGGTTCGAAGAGGTCTACATGAAAGAGTGGCCCCTCACTGTCTTCCATTGGAGTAGGTTTGCCATGACACCTAATTCTGTGAAGAGGTAACCTCCACCCTTTATTAATGGTGTCCATCCTTTTGAACTCACTATCGAGCTCTTCACTCACTACTTTGTCACTGCATATTCCCTCCATTGTGAAAACCTCAGTAATTGCATTCTCAAATACATGTATCAATGGATTCCTTGACAAATCACATATAGCTTTCTTTTTCGAATCATAGTGTTTGGCCAACAATTTTACCAGTTCGACGTTAATAAAAGCATTAGGGCACACTAATTTCCCTAAATTGAGCCTCCATGGATTGCATACTGGCTCAAAGCGATTTCTCCTGTGTTAATGGAAATTGAATAACTCATAACCTCTAATTGGAGTCCAAACATCACCTATAAATTTGCATTTGTCATCCAATTTGTCAACTTCCGCTTTGAGTTGTGCAGAACGCCTAGCTTTAGGTCCAGAACTAGGTAATTGGTCTATGAGGTCTTGATTTAGCTTCCTTTCAGTACCTTCTGGTTGCAACTCAGTCTTTTGCTTTTTTTCTTTTTTGCTTTTGATTGGCTTCCCTCCTCGGGTTTTCTTCCCTTTAATTTTCTTGAACCAGTGCCTTCCATAATTCAAATTTTTACGAATTCTGAGAGGACGAGAAACTTACTGTAACTTCTTCCAAACTCAAGCCAGGTGAATGCCTTAATTGCTCTACTAGTTCCCTTGCTCTCGTTCACTTTGAATTCTATGAGACAATGATTTCAATTGATCATACCCTGATATGCAAAATCTCCTACACTTCGTGGCGCCATTAATGTCTTTACCGATCGAGACATGAATGCTGCAAGTTTTTTTTTCGAAATTCTCGCTGTCACATCAGGGTTCAACGATCACCCACCTGCCAAGACGTCTTGTAGTTTCCTCGACATCACAAGTCTCCTTGATAGTTTCTTTCCTTTTGCTTTTATATCGCCATGAATTTCACCGAAACAACTAATGCTCAGACTTAATGAATCGGGCCAACGGTTCTTTACCTTGCTCCGAAAGTACTTTGTCTCACCGAGATGTTCACTTTATCGAGTATGTCGCTGAGACAAAGCAATTTGTTCTAGCGACAAAATAATACTCGCTGTGATGTCTCTTAGATCTCCACGCAGTGACATGTCTCACCGATACGCCTCTTCTTTGACAAGACAACAAGCATCGTCTTATTGATACCCTTTATCTCTACATGCTCAATTCTATCGGTGTAACCTGAGGGGTCGGTAAGACTTTTATGAACTCTTCCCGACATCGTTTGTCTTACTGATCGAGTCCTCCTTTTTCTTTATCGGCAAGACCAATAGCGCTTCGGCCAGTGTTTTCAAATCTCTCTCCGATGACCAAATTCTCTCCGATAGACTTTACTTTTCTCCAATCAGCAAAAGGTAACTTAGCTCGATATGACCTTACACCGTCACGCCGATACCTTTTTTCTTGCCGATAAGTAATACAAACCCGCATTCTCCTTGTGTATAACTTTATCGGTATGACCTGTTTGATGTCTCGTTGATACAATAACATCGATAAGATGTTTCAAACCTCTGGCCAGTCCGCCTATTCAACATTCACCCATCCACTAAGATGTCTTGCAGTTTCCCCAACATCACAAGTCTCCCCGATAGTTTCTTTCTTTCTACTTTTTTATCGCCATGACATTCACTGAAAAAACTATCGCCCAGACTTAATGAATCAGGGCAACAGTTCTTCACCTTACTCCGAAAGCTTTTTGTCTCACCGAGATGCTCACTTTATTGGCTTATGTCGCCATGACCAAGTATTTGTTTTGCCAACAAAACGATACTCACGGTGATGTCTCTTAGATCTCCCCGCGGTGACATATCTCACCGATACGCTTTTTCTTCGGCGAGACCATGTGCATTGTCTTCTCGACACCCTTTATCTTCATATGCTCAGTTATGTCGGTGTAACCCGAGGGGTCGGTAAGACTTTCCGAATTCTCCTTGGCATCGTTTGTCTCACTGAGTGAGTCCTCCCCTTGCTTTATCGGCGAGACTAATAATGCTATGGGTAGTGTTTTAAAATCTTTCTTCGATGACCAAAGTCTCTCCGATAGACTTTACATTACTCCAATCGGCAAAAGGTAATTTAGATCGATGTGACCTTACATCGTCTCGCCGATACTTTTTGTCTTGCTGATAAGATATAGATACCCGCATTCTCTCTGTGTATAACTTGATCGGTGTGACCCTTTCTATGTCTTGCCGATAAATTTAGGATATGTATATTATCATCGATGAGACCTGCATCAACTTATGCCGATATTTTCATATGTAAAATTTTTAATGTCAGATGAAATTTATGGGGCGTTATGGCACAATTTTAAATCGGATTTTGCTAAAATATGCTATGTGAGGATTTTTTTGTCTGCATTATGAATCTTTTTTCGAAGACTAATAATCATGAAGAAATAATGAATTTGTCAAAATTTGACAGTTCCAATAGCATGAAGGTTTGATGTTTCATGACAGTACTAGCATTTCAGTTATAATGATATATTTAGAGCTCATGGCTCTCCTTTGCATAAACATATCACAATTTTGAATAATATAATCAAGGGTTATGGCGTTCATCTCACTATTATCATGGTGTGTATGATTTCCATTTTCGCTTTAATTCAAAGAGTAAATTAAAATGCTTGGATGGAGTCATAGATGGATATGTTTGTAAAGGGATTTGATAAGAAGTATTGAGTTAGGATAGAAATTGGCACTATTGTAATGCAATATTTTTCAGAGATCTTATATGTTATGTGTTTGAACCTGTTATGGAAATCTAAATATTTGTGAATTAGTTCGACTCCCCAATAGTATATGGCACTGGCCTAAATCGTATGTGTTTGTAAGGTTTTGTGTCTATTTGTCTTAGCTTAGAGCTTGCTGCCAAATTGCAAATTAAATGACTATCTTAAGTGGTGAAATGTCATTATAATCATCTCATGCTCGAAGTAGTTGATACTATTGATGCTTTTCTGTTGTTTAAATTGATATATCAAGCATATATATATATTTAGTTTATTGATACACATTTGTTGTATTTGTGTGATGTGATTATTTGGTTCTTTCAAGTAAAGATTAAACCCTCCTAGTCAATCACAGTAACTAAAGAGTATTAATTGTATCAATAAGAAGAATCACATAACTTGGATTGTCATTCTATCTCAAGTAGAGTTTGTTAGTCATTTACTTGCACATTTATACAAGTTATAAACTACATCTATGTGCCAAACACTTTGAATTATTGCCATCATAGATTACACTTTTACATATCTTCATTAGACTCCATACACCCAACAAGGCAGTGGTCTCACACTTTCATCTTTTGGTTTATCCATTTTATTTTTTACATCTGTTAACTAAACATATTCTAATATAATTCAAATATAATTAAAATTAAAAACATCATAAATTAATTATGTAACCACATAATTCAAATATAATTCTTTCAAAAAATTAATATCAAATAGATAATACAAATTAATGGCATTGATCTTTTTCTTCATCCAACTCTTTGTCTGTATCATCCGATCCAGATTCAACATTGTAAGGATTGGTCATATCATCATCATCATCATTGATATCAGTTTCGATAATGTCATCATCCACACAGATATCATCTTCATGAACATTAACTCCTACATCATCATGATCTAGTTCCTCCTCTTCGACATCTTCGTTAGGCACATCATCAACTAACTGTTCATCCTAATCATCATCTACATCATCTTCTATTTCTTCAGTATCTTCTTCTTCCACCACATTATACTTTACCGGCCTTCCTCTTGGATCATGTCTAACAACATATGACCAACCCACTTTACTTGGAACCTCTGAGTAAAATACCTGCTCACATTGGCTTGGAAGAACATAGGACTTATTTCCAGCTCGCTCAAAATACCTTGTATTAACCATGGTAAATCCATTATCATGTTCAATAACAGTTTTCTCAGGATCATTTTCATTCAATTATAACCTATACCAGAGGACGACGAACAAAACTAATTTGAAGGACTTAAAGTCACACTCAAGTATATCATCCAAAATCCCATAGTATTGATTTTCTAAGACTTCTGGATGCATGTCGCTTCTAGATGAAACATTAGTCACCTGGAAGACTGCAGTTATCCCAGAGTCACAAGTTTTCTTTGTGTCATCCAACTTTTTGATTCAAAATTTACAACCATTGCACCACATAGCCTTGTGGTGTTTCACCTGCAATATCGTCAATTGATAAACATATTTATTCTTGGCCGAATATATGCAAAGAAAAAAATCTCAACATATATATACATCAATATAATTGAAAATAATTAAATAATATGGGTGATTAATATATTTATACATACCTGTTTATCTCTTAAACCATATGCTAAATCAATTTCCCTTGGTGTAACATTGGAATCTCCATTATGATGAGCTTCTTTAACCAATAAAGCCACACCTTCCCATGTTAATGCACAACCAGATTGTTGACATCGTTCAATCCATACCATCATCCAATCAAGATTGTTTGCGACGTACAAATGTAGTGCATCCCACTCTCGACCAACTGTATCAAAAAAAAAAATCACAAATGATGTATAATTAGTTAATTACCACGATATACGACCTTAATTTATAAGTATAATATACATAAAAACCAAATGTAAAATGTATTCTAATTAATCTCTGGTGCAGGAGCACACCTAGGGTAACCCCCATAGTTAGGATATTTTGGGCTTGTATCTGACATTAGCCAAGTCAGAGTAATTGTATGTTTGTTTTGGACCTTAGAAGGTCATTGTTGTGGCTAGGTGAGTTAGTCATTAGGACTAAGGTCACCAAAGTTAGTCATTGTTAATAGTTTTTACATTGCTTAGCCTTAGTAGCTTAAGTTGGGATTTGAGTCTTAAATGTGTTCTAAACACATGAATGATGTTAGAAAGATGTCATGAGGCCTTTAATGGTGTTGGTTACTCGAAATATAGGAGATAGAGGTCCTAAGAGTTAGGAAGGTGGCATAATGACAGAGTTTCCAAATGTTGTTACAAAATTGTCATGACAACAGTTGCCATTATGGCAAATGTTGCATGCAACTCGGTTACATAGGATCCCCTAAAGGATAGGAGTGGGGGATCGACCAACATACCCTACAAACATGGTGAATGGCATCTAATATGAAGCAGGCTCGAATTCAAGAAAGAGGGAGATTGTAATCAAGTTTTTGGAATAGAAGATAGCTCTACAATTTCTATTTTTATGTGAACTCCGAGTGTTATTGAGTGATAGTGATACTAAGTCAATTGGATGTTTTGATTTAGTGTTAGAGTCGTGTTCATGGGATAGTATTAAAATTTTTTCATTTTGCAAGTAAGTTGGATTAAGTTGTTTTAGTGTCCTGAATAGATAGGTTAAGGTTTAAGGGTTTTACTGGTCCTGTCCTGACCAGCTTGTGTTTTTATGGCTCCCCCATGAAATCTAGACACAGGATTTTCCTGAGGGTAGATGGATGTGTTAGGGGAGCCATTGGTCTATACATATGTAGAGTTAGGAGTCATGGAGAGTGGAACAACTGTGTTTAATGTCAAGTCCTAAGTGAGCTTAGAGTGTCCAGTTAGAGGTTTGACAGTAATGAATTGAAAAATTTAGGTAGGGGATTGAGGTACAGTACAGAACAAGTACAGTTCCAGGTAGGGTATAGACATATCCTAACATGCTAGAAGGATTGAGGTTCTATCAATCCATTTGATTGAGGTTTGAGCAAAAAAAACCAGTGGGGTCCTACAAACTAGGCCTAATAGCCCTATTTAACCTAGATAATAGGAAACCAGTGTATAGAGGACTTAGGAGTATAGAATCTTTTGAATCCTTCAGAAAATCCAAAAGGGTATTCGAATATGGAATTGGTTTTTTAAGTTGTTTGGAAAGTTTGAGCAGGAACGAAGTAAAGGTCTTTGTCAAGGGCTACAAGAAATAGGCCTCCTCAAGACCAATTCTTGAAAGCGATAGAAAAAGAGTTTGGAGATCCTCCAAGATGGATCCAATTGGAAGTACATGGCATGTTTCCAATGTGTTTGGAACCCCTGAAATCAATTCAATGTTTGTGTGATGTTGGCACTTAGAGTCTTCTAAGTGTAGGAGAGAGTTTGCACATAACAAAGTGGTGTTAGTCCTTCAAGGTGAAGCACAAGGTGTGAGATTCTTGGAGAGGAGTTGGATTAGGACTTAGTTAATCATCTAAGCCTAACAAGGACCTAGAAAATATTAGGTTCCCAAAAGAAGACAAGGAAAGGTCTTCTTAGCTAGTTGTGCAAGAAAGCTTTGGAACACTTACACCAATCTCCATGACCATCTTATAATTACCTAACACTTTCCTCAATCTACCTTTCCCTATCAAGTACTCCCCTTCGAATTTTTTAATGGAGTTGGGATCCCAAATGTGATCTACATGGATCTTTGTTGCAAACTTAGGAAGATATTCAGTAATGTACACCATGGTCTGGTATACCATGTATCCCTCCACCATAGAACCCTCGAGATGTGCTCTCTTTCTAACCAAAGCCTTCAAAAATTTCAAGTGCCTTTCAACCATCCACATTGACCTTGTGTGTACAGGTCCACACAATTCAATCTCCTCAACTTGGTGTATGAGGCAGTGTTCTTATGCATTGAAAAATGTCTAAGGTAGACACTTTTGCATTTCACACATTAGACCAGGAATTCTTCTCTTCCAATAATTTATATCTTCTTTATGAATTGTTTTAGATGACAGCCATCTACAAGTGATTCAAGACACAAATATATTAATGAGATTTAACAAAAATATACAACGAATTGAACAAATATCGCTACTTACCTCATGTATTTTCCAAGATCATATATAACTTGTTTGACATTCTTGTCAAAGTTGTCTAGGAGAGATAGAGGTAGAACGTACTGCAACAATTATTAAATGATCTTTTCATTAATATTTTCCAAAAGTAGTAAACATAATACACTGAAAAGTACATGCAATATACAAATATATATAATAGATATATATAATATACCAGAATAATTACCTTAATGAAGGTATGCCAATCATGCGTTTTCATCCCTGACCCAAATTCACCTTTCTTTGTTATGATATTGTTTATATTGGCAGCAAATCTTGTGGGAAATCAAATTTTTCGTATGACTTGTTTTATAGCATTTCTTTGCTACTTTGTTAATAACCAAGGAAGGGAACTTATATTAATTTGGTCTTCATCGCTATTTAATTGAATGACATTTTTCATTGCATGACTAGCTTCTTGAATGTCACTACAAATTTTGACAATTTTTTCTTTATCATGCCTTCCATCCAATATTTTCCATAACGTTTCTGTCATATTCTTTTGATATGCATTGTATCAAACAAATGCACAATTTGTAGCTTCTCATAGTAGGGCAACTTACTAAATTGTCTGGGATAACTTTTTAGTCCCTATGGAAGCCGACCATTAATGCCTTAACGACCTTCATGAAGCATATAAGTTAAACAAATTAACAATGACAATCATTTTCAATTACAGTATGATCACAAAATAAATATATAAATTCAAAACATATCATAAATGATAGATAAACAATTTGATCCGATGTATAACCTTGACGATTAATTCTATTATAATTCAACTTCCATAGGCGAGGTGTCATTCTTCGTGGTTTTGATGTAGTCTCTTCTTTCCCATTGAAAAGATGTTTTTTAGTAGTTTGATACTTATGATTTATGTGGAGGAAGTGCCTATACTCATCAAACACCTGCTTTCCTAAACTTGTTGAGCGACGAGATTTCATCTTTGGACCATAAATTGGACATGCAAATTTTCCCTTTCTTTGAAGACCTGCAAATCATATATAATTGGATTAAATATGTCAATTTTTATAATTATATATAATGAATAGATTATTTTAAAAACATGCATGATATCTAATTCATAAAATTAAATATCGTTAAAGTCATGCAGTCGAATGTTATAACATACCAGAAAAATGTGTTAGCCCTGGGGCATCATGAATTGTCCATACAAGCATTGCATGGAATTGAAATTGTCTTTGTCCTATTGGTCTAGATACGTCATACATAGTGACGCCATTCCATAACTTTAGTAACTCATCGATAAGAGGCTCAATATATACATTCATATCTTTAACTTGGTACTTACCTAGTTGAATGAACATAAACATTACATAATTATTATAACCATTTTACTGCAATATATATATAAATTCATGTACATGACTATTAAATGAAAAAATATATAAGTCATTATGAAACAAATAAGACAAATGAGATGCTACTACGTTAAAGAAAATTGATGTAAAAAAATACTTGGAACAATCATTGCCAACATTATGTGCTCCCTCTTTATTGACATCCATAGAGGAATGTTATTGTTGATAACAAAAACAGGCCACACCGAGTAAATAGATCTCAGCTCTCCAAATGGATTGACACCGTCTGCTACCAATGAAAGCCTAAGATTACGAGGTTCTTCTTTAAAGTGTGGCCATTTTTCCTCCATGTCCCTAAATGCAGAACCATCTGCAAGAATTCAAAGAATCTCATCTCCACTTCTATTACGTGCATGGTAATCCATAAATTGCGCTAAGCTTTTGCACCTAAATAATTGTTGCATACATGGAATAATGGGAATATAACGAAGAACCTTGTGAGGCACCTTTTTTGTTAGTTGATATGTTTGATATCTACTAATATCACATTCTGAGCATTCTATTGCAAATTCATGTTGTTTATGATATATAATATGATCATTGGGACATGCATCTATTGTTTGATACTCCATTCCAATATCTTTCATAATGCCAGATAAATCTTGGTATGAGCGAGGTAAAATATTTGATGGTGGTAACAAAAATTCACCAATCAATCTACAACAAAAAATAACTTCTTAATATAAAGAATATTAAAGGTACATACTTCATCCTTCATTTACTAGCAATGAACTAACAACAATTAAAATAGATGAAAAAAATGACATATATGACATACCTTAACATCCGTGAGATTGTTATGTTGGATAAACCATTCATAACCTTCAAGTTCACTAGCAACAATACAGCAGAGAGAAGAGTTGTTTGGGAGCCTTCATAAAGTGGCTCATATGCCTTCTCAAGTACAGGTAAATCAAGAACATCATCAAAGTCATCTCGATCAACATGATCAAATGTGCCACTACATGTGTCATGGATCAATGTATTTGTACCATCATCTTCAATTGTGTTTTCTGGTGCATGATCATCTTCTTCCATAGGATCATTAACTTCATCTTCGATATTCACAGCTCCATGTTCCTCCGCTTGCAAAACCACATTCTCTGGGCCGTGATAATTCATATCGTGTGCCCTTGGGTGCCTCACCTTTATAATAATGACAGACACAAATAAACCATAATCATGATCAAGTGATTTTTTATATATATATATCAAATGTTAAAACAATATAAACATTTACAAATTCAATCAATATAAACACATAGAATGAACAACTTACCAATGGACGATAATCATGCCCCCCTTCAACGTGACCATGATGCTTACAATGTTTATCAGCTGTTGTGATTAAAAGTCTTCTCGTCTTTAATCCCTTGCAATTATTGCAAGGACAATAACATTTCCCATCACCCTTTCTTTTCAATATAGCCCACAATCTAGCAATTGTCTCTTCATTTTGTTCTGGACTAATATTATCTGACATGATTTTTCTTTACCAAGCTTGAATATTTAGATCTTCAAAAAATATCAAACTCACACACACTCCAATAATTTTTAATCGTACACAGGTAACAAAATATAATAATTATGGTATTTTGCAACAAAAAAAATCGGCATGCAACCACCCCTGCAAAAGAGAAGATAGTCTGAAGTTAATGACCCCAAAAAACACTTTCAAATGCTAATTCTATAAATTATTAAATTTTGATTTTACAATGATTTCCAACTGTTATACTCCTAAAATCATAATATTGAACTTGCACAACAAAATATGGAAATGAAATTCTCAAAATGCAACTAATAGGCCTCAACAATTAAGGCCTACTCAAGACTTTATGAAGTCACTGCAACGTTTCCAGGCCTTACCTGATGATTTGAGCAAGAGGATTAAAGAGTTGGTAAAGAGTTTTGATGATTGGAGTGGCACATCTTTACCAGATATTGTAGATGTCCAAGGAAATGTTAGATCACTACAGCAATGGCAGGATAGGGTAGATGAAATCATTAACACTAGCACATTTTTGGAATCTTTTGAAAGGGAGGCGAATCAAGTAGCAGTAAAGTATACAACTTACAATGCAAAGGTAAATTAGGTGGTAAATTTTAATTGGCCAACGGATGAGGAATATCAAGGATGGGTAGAAAAGTACTTAATTGAACAAGAATAGGACATAGTCTACAACCGACAGTTAACAACTCAACGGTTATGGTTATAACAAATTTTGGCTATGTCTTGGTGGTAGTTTTGGTGCAAGTTTTCAAAGTTTGGCAAATGCAACAGTTATTCTCCAGTGGATGAGATGAACAAGAAGATTCTCCAGAGACTCAACTGTTGTAACCAATTTTTGAAATGTCATAAAGTGGTCCAAGTGACCAATGATAGGTTTATTTCTGGTCCGATGCTTGTTGCTCCTTCATTTTCCCTATAACAAGGATTTCAAGACTAAAAATATGGTCGGTTAGCAAGTTAGATATCTTTAGGTCAAGTCTAACTGAAGTTGTAGAGTGAATTTGTAAATAGCCCTATAATATAGTGAAGATACTATTCTTAGGTTTGGTGTCATTCTGTTGTAGGTTTTAGTTTCATGGGTACTTAATTTTCAAGACAATACTAGCATCTGAATGAAAATTACTCATTTCAAGGTCATTTATCTCCATTGTATGAATATATTATTATCTTGAATAAAATGTTCAAGGGTTATTCTGTTCATCTCACTGTTATGGTGTGTGATTCTCATTTTGGTTTTAATTCAAGGAATTAATTAAAATGCTTGAGTGAGGTTATAGGTGACTATGTTCATATAAGGATTTGATAAGTAGTATTGGGTTAGAATATAGATTGATGGTATTGTAAGGCAGTATTATCTGAGATTTTATATGCTATGTGTCTAGAAGATAAACTTGGTTATAGTAAAAAAACAACCAACACCTTTGATATTATCTAGCTATGGCTCCCAAATCTATTGCAAATTGATCATTAGGGTTAAAATTGAAACCTTGCAAATATAATCTTTGTCCAAATCAATCAAAAAATTTCCATCAGTTATAAACAATTCCCTTATAAAGAATTTGTGAAGCCAGGTATAAAATCTGGAAATGAAATTCTAAAAATGCATAAGACTATAAATGAAATCTGATGAGATGTTGCTTTCGAATATGATTTTCAAACCTAGAAGTACAAATCTAACTTCACAAATGAATTCTGGAAAAAGACAATAACTTCCCTCAACCTGGTGATATCCTCTTGAGTTTCTACTGATTTTCCCCAAGAAAACCATCAAGCAAAACACTGTCGCAATAAATAGTCAAGCTCATTTCAATTTATGCCCGCCACAATTTAACTTTGCAGGACTACCCCAATTTTGGTGAAAGATCTTTGTCGAAACGTACATAAAACAACGGCTTGTCGAAATTCCGACGAACGTCGGGGTAAAAATTTTTAAAAAAATGGAAATTCGCACAAGTTCCCAATGATACATCTGATTATATAGGTTTCATCGGAAGGTTTCGTCAGAAGTTGGGGTTAAATGAGTTAGTGATTGATGACATTCATCTTCTCTTTGATGAAGCTGAGCATTCTTTAGTTGTTGTGAGGGGACACTCCGACCCTCTTGTTCATTCTCTACATGATCATTCTTTGCAATTTGGTGTGAGTGTGGATACTTTTGGATAGCATTTTTAGGAGGCTTCTTTTTCTTCAAAGGGGATATCTTTGTCTTTGGATCATCTTCTATATTCATCCCTATGAGATTCTGGATTTTCCTCTTTGGCAGTGTGGCCTAGAATGCATGTTTGGAGTGTGTCATCTTTCGACATCGACATGGAGACAATTGAGCATGCTTCAAAGACATCATCCATCATCCATATTCCTTACATCCTGCATACATCCATGGTTTTGTTTCTTCCTAAGGGGAGGAACGTTGTTCGACAGTTTTGGATCATCTTCAGCATTCAATTTCGAGCTTCTACCATCATTGCAGGGGAGTCAACATTGAAGCGGGGGGGGGGGCTGCCTTGTCTCTCTTCTACTTCTCTCTTATGGGGGGGGTATTTTTCCTCACATGGTGTTTTGGTCTTCTCATGCATCATTGAGAAAATTTCTTTTTTTCTTTTTCCATCTCTCTTTTGGGGGGAGTTTTTTCCTAGTGGGTTTTCTCCCTTTCTCCATTTGTGAGAGATTTCATTGCATATGTACATGGGTACCTAACATGGCCTAGTATCCAGGACCCATCTTTGTGTCATTTGCATAATAATCTTCTACTCCCTAAGTTGCACTTAAAGGGGCGTGTTGGTGTAAATAAAGTATTGTACCTAGTTAATTCATTACTAGGGGACTTATTTACACATGTTAAGTTTGTTTAGGTCATAGGAAGGAATATTTCTAGAAGGTGTTAGTTGTCATTAGTTGTTATGTTATATTTTGACAACTACTACATGTGACCTAGGAAAGTGTGATAAATTATCTCATGTCATATGATTAAGACACTTGTCATAATCCTATGACATCTTATATCTCACCTTGGCTATATAACCAAGGGGTCTTTACTCATTGTACAATCATCACAGTCATATCATTGAATCATATTGATAAGAATATAATTTATTCTTGTCATATTCTATTCCCTCTTTTCTTTGTGCTTTCCATTTGGTCCAAAGATCTTGGCAGCAATAGCCAGTTTTAATAGAACAACTAAAATATGACTGGTTTATGGCTTCAACCACTAATAATCAACAATTCTACACATTAGATCTATAGTAGACATTTTCACACTCTTTTCATGCACTCAAACATCTTCACGCACTTCCCTTATCATCTCCACAACTTTTATCTTCAATATATATCATCTGCACACTTTGCTATTACAAATCCAATCGGCTACAGATAAGTAATGAAACTTGTAACATGTCGGCCTACATCTTTCATTGGCGGTATATAAAAATTATATCATATTATTTACATTTCTTCTTGGTGAGTTGGCATGAATCAAACAAAATCTACAAACACTCATTGAACTCTGCTCAATCATAAACTTGTGGTGCATAATAATAATAATATACCCTAGTCAACCTCAACAACATCACAACATCAAAAATTGACTTGAAACAACTATTTGGTACTAGAATCAAGAAAGATCTACATGCACTTAAAACTTGAGATACTTTGAGACATGTATAATGTCCACACAAAATCATACAATTGATGTGTACGTTATCCAACTAGTGCAAGTACCCAAACATATGTTATGTAAAACATTTAGGCATTTAGAAAAATCTATAGCACACTATCATTTGAAAACTAAACTTGTGGACCACTAAACCACTTGATACTACAACATAGCATGAATAGGAAATCATTGAACATGTCCAAAAAACCGCATGGATAAATATTCGCTTCTAGAGGAATACATAGAATTCCACCAAGCCTTCATAAGCACTTCACATATTCAAAGCATAGATCAAAACTCTATCACTTTTATCTTACACTACAGAAGGTGTAATGACTTGAAATATTGGATATAACACCTTCACATCTCTATTAACTTATCTTCTTGAACCACAAGACTAAATCTTACTTTGCAGAAGGATGTGGACCGAAAACACCATGAATCTACCTTAGGATATATAATGTGAATGCCTTAGACACATCTTTTGTAAAATAGGAATGGTGTCAATGTAAACATATTGTAAACATATCAGAACATGTATACCCACCTCAACAACACACTTAGACATCAATCTAATCATAACTCTTCCTATACTCCAATGTTAACTTGCACCAACAAATAACTCTGCATACAAACTATCTTTGGAGCATATACAATTTTCAACATACTTTTGACATCAATGATAACCAATCTTCTCAAGATGCAACAATCTCCCCCTTTTTCATTGATGGAAAAACCAAAATAATGTGCACAAATATACTCCCCCTTAGGTGCACATTTCTCACTCTCTCCCCCTTTGACATCAAGAGCAAAGGATAGAAAAAAAAATTCTATACACATTCAAAACTCCACAATCTCCCCCTTAATCTATATAACTCTTATTCCCTCTAGGATGTAAAAGAAAATATCTTCATATCTACAAAAATATACTACTTTGCATATATACATAGCAACAAAAAGAAAGATATTTTACATGAAAAAAATCACATCTCACTTTGGTGATGGAAAAATGCCCTTGTAGATGTTCTTGAGCTGGACTAGGTTGCTATCTCATTGCTTCTTAGCAATAGTTAGAGTTTGGACCTGAGAGGACAACTTCACAAATATTTATTTTGCATATTCCAAAGAAGATGGTGCCTTGTAATTTTGAACTACCCCATTTGCCTCTATGAGGAGACCTATGAGTGAGGCCAACTGGAGGCTCACTACTCTCAATTATTTCACCTAACTTTTGAATTTCTCCCTTTGATCTTGTAATATTTGTACATGGGAGTGAATACTTTCTACCTCTACCCTGATGACACCATCATTGTCTTGAATCGGATCATATGTTGCAGCCACATTGGTGATTTTCACTTCAATTGCACTTATTTAATCCTTAATGTTGTTTGTTGTTGTTGGCCATTTCAAACAAAAAATATACAAAACCTTGGCTTCCTCTGAGCACTTTTGAGTATCCTTAAAGCAGGATTGTAACTTAGCCATTGTGTTATCACACTTCTCAGAGGCATGATTCATTCTCTTTTCATTCAATTTTTGCTTTACCTTCTTCTCTAGATGAGAAGAATAAGTCTCAAAAGACTCCATCATTTTCTTCATCTATTGTGTGGGGGACAATGAGGAATCCCTTTTTGCTTCTGGCATCTTCTCTTCCAACAACTTTATTGCTTCTTCCAACACATATGCACTCTTCACTTGTTGTTGTAGTAGCTTGTGTCTTGTAGTGGAGTGAAGTATGTCACCAAGCTTCAACATGTGCAAGGGGATACATTCTAGATAGATTAC
Source organism: Sequoiadendron giganteum (assembly GCA_007115665.2). Taxonomy (NCBI): domain Eukaryota; kingdom Viridiplantae; phylum Streptophyta; class Pinopsida; order Cupressales; family Cupressaceae; genus Sequoiadendron; species Sequoiadendron giganteum. The sequence continues at coordinate 34,121,980 of CM021106.1, read as the reverse complement.
CTTGTCCATCATAAGTAGGAACATGTAGTAACTGTGGAGTCACTACTAGCTAGATTTGTATCTCCTGAGCCAAAAATTCTTTGATAGAGTCAATCAAAGAGGAATATGACTCCTCTGAACTCATTCTCCAATATCCTTCTCTTTTATATTCTCCATATCTTTTTCGTTCTTCATCTCCATACAAAAGACATTTTTCTCATCATGCATATTAGAGACATCTTCTCCTTCTTGTTGTTTGAAGGGTCCTTGTACTTCTTGTTAACCAGATATATCTTGCTCATTTGTATCATCCGGAGGAGACAAATTTTTAGTTTCTTTTTCATCTGGAGGCACTTGTACATTTATTTCAACATTAGTATCATTCTTTTCTGGAGGCTCATGCATAATTGCTTCAATTTTGGTCTATAATTCATCAATGATTTTCTTTATAGCATCTTCAATTTCAAAACTAAACCTCCCTTTTGATATCCTCATCCATGCTCATTAGAATATCTATTCTTCTCTTGGCGCAAATCTCCTTAGCTTGTCTCCAAAAAATCTTTTATTTTTCTTCTTGGGATACAAAGATCCTAGCCTTATCAATTGCTTGTTGTTTCAATTCTTCATCAAATTTGATGGCATCTTCTCTTCTTTGTCTCAAAGCCTATTGTAGGCTTTCTAGAGCTTTATCAACAATGCTATTGAAATAAATGTTTTTCTTGAGCATGTATTAAATGAAAACCTTTTCAATTATCTTCTTATTTTTCAGAGGAACATTTGAATGCAACTCCATTGTATCATTCAACAGACCATACTTAACAATTCCATTAAAAATGGCGCCAAAATCAAGAGGATCATGTTGAACCATAGGTGTCTTCTTAGTTTCCTCCTTTGCAATCTTCTTCCCTTTCTTTTTATGCAAGGAGATATTTTCAACTTCATCTTCTTCCTCCTCTTCAGATTCTTCCTCATCAGTTTTGTTCCTTTTAGCCTTCTTCTTAGGCCTTGTTTGCACAACTTTGGTTTTCTTTTTCTATGATGGAGTTACAAATGTAGTTTTTCCTCTTCCACCAATTGATTGTGTTGATTCAGAGGGTTGCGGAGTAGATGCAACATCAAAAGAGGATCTACCAGATCTCCTTGGTAACTTTTCAGGATGATGCAAGAAGTTGGGTCCACAAAAATCTCAAAAAGTGGAAATGTTTTTATTGTTTTTCAGAATTTGACACGCTTGGACAGAAAATTTGAAGCACTTACACAATGAATCTTAAAATAAGTCACTAATATGAAACTAATTATTTTGAATCTAGTTTCCAAATATGTATTTCATTCTAATACCTAGATGATAGAAATTAAATTTTAAAACGCATGTATAAAAACCACTTTTTAACAGTCTTTTTTTACCATACCATGTGCATACATACAGACACCACTTTTTGAACTAAATAAAAGTATTTTTCTAATTCCTTTTGGGGAAATATATGTAACAACATGAAGATTGATGAGGATATTTTTTTGTAATTTTTTTATTGAATTTTTACTGGCCTTTATTTTTGTTTTCAAAATTCAACATGTATGGATAGCATAATTGGACCTAAACTAAAAAAAAATGATTTTTTTCATTGTGTAGAGATTTGTCTAAATATTGATGTTATATAATTTTTTGTAATAGAAAAAAGTTATTAAAAACAAAAAAAAAGCTTGATATTTCAAGCTTATGGACTATTTTGCTTAGAAATTAATTAAAAAATAGAAAACATAATCCAATATAAACAAAACTTATATATTGGAAACTAGGGATCGTGATCTATAATGGGTTTTAATTTCATAGATTAATTCTGAAAAAAAAAGTCCATCAACTATATTGCCAAAGTTGGACATTTCTCTTGAATTTGCCTTAATTTTCTAGTTCTAGGTCAAAGGCTAAGGGTCAGGTTGCCAAACCTTTCTCTCAAGTCTAAAACCCAAGCAAAAATTGGCTTGGGGATTCTAGCTTTAAAGAACGAGTACCCGTTCTTTAAAGCTAAAACAAGTGCCCGTTCTAAAAAATTCCAAAAATAGAACTTTTTTAGAATGGGTACCCGTTCTAAAACTATTCAAAAATAGATTTTTTTTTAGAAAGGGTACCCATTTTTAAAAAATTCTATTTTTGGAATTTTTTAGAATAGTACCCTATTCAAAAATATATTTTTGGAATATTTTAGAATGGATACCTTTTTTAAAAATTTACATTTTTGGAAAAACTTTAGAATGGTTAAAACACTACCCGTTCTATTTTTTTTTTCCAAAAATAGAGATTTTCATAATGGTACCCGCTTTAAAATGGATACTCGTTCTATTTTAAAAATTGGTACCCATTCTATTTTTATAACAGGTACCCGTTTAGGCTCTTGTTACTGTTCCTAAATGGGTACTTTTTTTTTTTTTAAATGAGTACGCATTTTGTGTGGCTTTTTTTTGCTGGAACTTCCCCTCTCCGTGGACCCAACTTCTTGCTTTTACCCTCTCTACAACATGTTCTTCAGGATATGAGGAGATATCCACTGAAGTTTGACCAAAGGATGGTGACACCATTTTAGAATACCATGAAATATCCCACTTCTTGAACAAGTTATCCACTCTTTTATCACATGTTTCTTTTGACTACTTTTTGGATCATCTTAACCATGATTTCTCTATGTGTACCAAATCTTTCTACTTTAAGATCCTCTGGTTTTAACAATATAATATCTATATAATCTTTAACATATTCAGGTTCAACCTCATAAGGAAATTCTGGAATCCAAGAGGTCCTTGGCTCTACACCCTCCATATAGTAATGATCTTTATTCACCATGAAGTTCACTTCATTTTCATACTTTTGGACCAAATTAGAGGGTATCCTTTCTTCGTACCCTGCATTTTAGTTTGTAGATTCTTGAATAATCCCCAGTAGAATGTATTGTATGCTTGTTTATCATGGAAACTATCAATGTGTTTCTTGATTTGTGTAGCAATCAAAGTGAACTTATCACAAATCTTACCCTTAAATCTAGGCAACTCATTCAAAAAGAAGAATGTAAAGCATATGATTAAAGATCCAAACCTAAAATTATAACTAGTTTATTTTTCTTGCTTTAGGATTGTTCATCAGTTGCTCTCTTAACAGGTCACATAGGTCAAAACTAGCTCCTTCCTTCACCATTTGATGTGTAGTGTGAATTGTGGTGGTGGTAGCAAACCCTTCTCTATTTGTGAAATAAATATTGTAGGAAATCCCCATTGATGCATACCAAACACCAGGATCAATGGTATCTATACACATCTAAATTTGATCACTTTCATATGATCGAAATCATCTACTCTATCCATCTATGTCATTAATATTGATTAACTAATTTATTTAATCATTATTTCATTTTTTGCCTAAGGTTTCTAAAGTATGTAATTGAATAAATTAAATACTCTACCTTACACCTTTTCTTCTCTAAATTAAATAAATAAGACAATTTGTTTAATTTAGCCATTTGACCTATTTGGATTAAAACCAAATTTTAATCCCTCTTTTTCTCTCTCCTTGTCACATTCTCCATAATCCTCCTTTAATCTAGATTAAATTAATTAATCTATGATTAGGATGTGCACCACTTAATCAAGATTAGTGTCACATCCTCCATAATCTCCCACTTGCCTCTAATATCTCATTAATTATCATAATCCTATGTTGACACAGCCTTAATCAAAATTATTAACCACATTTGGCATACCTTTTCTGGTCAACCTTTCCACTTGCCTTTCTTGGACTCTCTTTCCTATGTGAATTTTTAATTCACATTAATTCATCCAAGGCTCTTCTCTTTCCCATGTGAATTTTTAATTCACTTTTATCTTTCCAAGGTCTACCCTATCTCCATGCAAAATTTTAGAAGGCTTGACTTGTCACTTTACATGTGTCAAGGACTTCTAAAACCTTTGACTTGTCACATCACCCACATGTAACAGATCTCCAAATTTTTGGAGACCCTCTTTTATCCAATAAACTCTCTTAAGAATGTGAATTTTTAATTCACATTTATTTTTCCAACCACTTCCCCTTTTCCCATGGAGATTTTTAAGGAATTCTAAAATTCCTCAAATGTCTCTTTCATGCTCATTTGGGGACAAGAAGTTCCTTTTTGAGGAAATATTCTCATCTCCCAAGGTACCTACAAGGTACTTGTCCTTCATCCACCTCATGTACTTCTCTTCCACCTCATTTCCACATCATCCCACCCTAGGCCATCTCACATTCCACATGTCAAGATGTGAGGCCTTGTGAGTCCTCAACTCACCATAGCCTTTCATCTTGGCTTTGTTGGATCAATCTCAACTATTGAATTCTCTAGAGAATTCAAATTATCCTATAAATACCCCCTCATTTCTCTCATTTTAGGAATCAAGTATTTTTCTATCAAAACTCTTGCAAAATTATCATTTGACCTCTCATCCTCCATAGCTTTTAGCATCTCATCAGTATTATATCTCCATCCATCTTACATATCACTTTGCACATCAAATTTAGCTTGCCATCCAAAGAGCACACAAATCTTCAAGGATCAAAGGGCCAACCAAGGAAGGAGCAACATGAAGGTATAATCAACTTCAATTTGTTGTATCTCGCTTCCATGTTTATCTTTTCCTTAGGCTAATCATTGAGGTGTCCTCTTTTGTGTTAGCTCTTTTTATTGCATCATTAGTTGTTTAGCATCTCACATTAGGAACATAGAATTTTAGGAGATCACATTTCTAGCACGCCTGGTGGGACCCACAAATGGGTCTTTTTTTTTTACGTTTATTGTTGTTTAAGGTGTTTGCAAGTTCAGGTCACAGAGGGGCAGATTTACCCTGCAGAAGGGCGGACTTGCCCTCCCAGGTGTTGCAAAGGGGTGGATACGCCCTCCTATTCTGATGTTTTCTAACAATTTTCACTGCAAAAGTGCGGATACACCCTCATGTTCTGACCTTTTTTTTTATCACGGTTTTTTGCAAAAGTGCAGATACTCCCTCCTATTTCAACGTTTTCTAATAGTTTTCACTACAGAAGTGCAGATACACCCTCTTGTTCTGACATTTTTTCTAACAATTTTTTGTAGAAGTGCGGATATGCCCTCTTGTTCCAACATTTTTTTTAATAGTTTTCTGCAGAAGTGCGGATATGCCCTCCTGTTCTGACGTTTTTTTTCTAACAGTTTTCAGCAAAAGTGTGGATACGCCTCCCTGTTCCGACGTTTTGACAGTTTTCTGTAGAGGGGCAAATACGCCCTCCTGTTCCAGCATTTTTCACTACAGAAGGGTGGATTTGCCCTAAACAACACGTTCGGGAATGTAAAAAATTTGCATTTTAGCTTTGTTTTTGCCTCTATTTTTTGTTGTTTGGAGTTCTAACCCTTTTTTTGGTGGGTGAAGTCAGATTTCTTTTTGATACTTTGCAGTATTTTTGCTGAAATTCACAAGGGGAAAAAAGATAAAACAACTAACATTTTCTTGTAGGGCCTTTATTTTATTCATATTTTAAAAGTTTTCCTTACTGTTTTATCTATTCACTTAGTATAATTAGGGGGATATAATACTTGTTGTTTGTTGTGTCTATTATTTTTTTTGTTACCCTAAGGGGGCATTAGTTTTTCTTCATCTTCCCCTTGCACTTTGTGTGGACCGGGGGGTAGTTGGAAACGATTAGTGTCTTCTTCTTAGCGAGATCTGCTTAGGGATTTCATCACCCCTAGGGATGATCCCAACCACACGTGCCAGTGGGATATACAAAGGGGGGAGAGCCAAAGTTGTACCCCAATCCAGTTGCATCGTAATTGGTAGAACGTCGAAGCTAGGGTTATACCTAGATAGATGTGAAGAGTTGGTCTGAGTCTTTCAGTATCTCGTTGGGGTTCCCAACTCATGCTTGTGATGGACTAGTGTTCACGATTGTGCCTCACATATCGAGCATATATCGAGGACTCCTTAGAAACCTTGTTCATCCTAAAGTAAGACCTTTGCCGACCATACCCCTTAACACTAATCATAGGATTGTGCTTGTTCTAAGTGTCTTTATGTGAAAAATCAGTAAATTTTGATAAGTCGGCTTCATTGAGTCCTTTCAAAGTCCTTGCCATAATGTCATCATCCAAACCAAGTCACTATTTTACTACAGAGGAGTGAACTTGCCCCCTTGTTCTGACATTTGCCACTATAGAGGGGCGGATTTTTCTCCCTGTTTCATCATTTTTCATTGCAAAAGTGTAGATACGCCCCCTTGTTTCAACATTTTTTACCATAGAAGTGCATATACGCCCCCCTGTTTTAGCATTTTTCACTGTAAAAGTGTGGATATGCCCTCCCGATCCACTGTTTGACTACAAAAGGATGGATACACCCTCTTGAATGGATAGTTTCATCTATTTGACCATTCCAAACCTCCGTTTAACCACTCAAATTCTACATTTGACTGTTTGATCATCCAAACACTCATTTAACCAATCCAAACACTCATTTAACCAATCCAAACATCCATTTGACCATTCCAAGCCTCCATTTGACCATTCCAAGCCTCCATTTAACCTTTCTAAATGTCCATTTATCACATTCACATTGATCATTTCACAATTTAGGAAACCCATTCTACCATCTTACCGTGTGACCTAAACATTTGTGCTCTCCAAAAAGATCATTCTATCAAGACATCTTCCATTTGCATTCATCATCATCTCTCAACACAAAATCTCTTAAACCTTGTTTTAAGAGTTATCTCCCGAATTAACCAAGGCATTAATTTTGATCATTATCCTACATATCAATCATTGTCTTCAACCTAATCAATTTGCTTTTATCTTGAGGCAGATTTGTGTTGTAAATCAACATCATTGGCCCAAATCAATCCCCTTCTATCTCAAGGTGAATTTGGTGTCGTGATCATTGATTTAACAAGTTTAATCCAATCAACCAACGTATTAAGTCACCTAGGGTGGTTTCTGAATTGGGTTTAGGACCCTTTCCATCAAATCCAATCCTCGTTCAAATCATCAAATTGATACATCATCAACTGATCCAATCCAATCCTTATCCAATCATCAAATTAATTGATACATCATCAATTAATATACAATCCAATCTAAATCATCATCAATCCAATTGATCCAATTCTTATCCAATCATCAAATTAATTGATACATCATCAATTAATACATCATCCAATCCAAATCATCATCAATCCAATTGATCCAAACAAATCCAATCCTCATCCAAATCATCAAATTGATACATCATCAATTGATCCATCAACCAATCTGAATCAATCAATCCAAATCATCACCTAGATCATCCTTGGAAATTGCATCTTAAAATCACTTAGTTGTTTTACATGTTCATGCTCGTTCAGACCCATTCACAAACAATAAAGCAAATGGTAGACCAACAAACCCAAGGTTCCCAACCAAATGTCCCTCAAGATCCTAATAATGTTCCACATGATCCCCATAACGGTGTCTCATCTCAATCAAACACTGACATCTAGAATATCACACCGCCCAATGACGAAAACATGATCAATCAACCCGAAGTCATCGTTGACGAATATCTCAATAATCCCACCAATGTCCAAATGACAGATCATCTCCTAAACGAATGTGGAGACAAGATCCTTGCAACCTTACTCATGAAGGGAATCAAACCACCATCTAGTTTTGATACATCACAATATTCCCTTCCTGCATTTGTTGATCCACAAACCTCACAAAATCTTCCAGAGGGTTCCTACGTTCCTGTAGGTGCACCCATTGAAAATTGGTACCACCCCGAATTTGGAAATGTTGTCATCCATCAAGTCCAACAATATCCTCGTCTTCCAACCACGACATCTACTATTCCACCACCTGATCCTAATGATCCCCATACCTATGGCATGCCATCATACATCCCATCTGATCCACCGCTTCCTCCCCCATATTATAATTTTGGGGGCACACCTACACTTACCAATGTGCTACCTCCTGCATTTTGACAACCTCCAAATAATCCACACCAACCCACCACACTACCTACACCACCACAACATACTGCTACCGCTCTAGCTTCATCTCAACCCTTGCATCCACAACATCCACAACACACTATTGTTCTCACACAACCATCACATCAAGTGGTGCAACCTATCTCGCAACCACAACCACCATCACATAACCCTTTCATTGTCACCCCCCAAAAACAACATATCTCATCTCACTCATCTCATCAACACCAACCACAACAACGACCCCCACAACAACATGTGCATATCCCTACACAAACACACCATAATCCACTTACTAAGTACCTCTATCATCCCTCTATCACATACACAATTCCATCCCATCTCAATATGAATCCTCATTAGAATACTCAGAACCAAACACATACCCAACTGCCACCTGACACCAATCCTTCACAACCTCAATATCATCCTCAGCAACAAACATCGAATCCATCCCCATATGCCATGCAACAACCCACCATTGCAAAACAATACCAATCCTATCCGCCTCACTTTCACCAACAACCAACTTATCAGCAGGGGGCACCTTACACTTCCTATTACCAACAACCATCATCACCTCAACAAAGAGGCCCTACCTCCACATATTACCAAACTGATACACAACAATAGGACATGTCCCTCGCTTCCTACTATCAACAACAAGTGGCTCCCACTCATCACAATCAATCATCCAACTATCAATCCACTTATAATCAGAAAACACACTCCTATCCAACTCAAACCGTCTATGATCCAACAACGGTAGGGCCATCCTCATCATATCCGCAATACTATCCATACAATCAATCCACTTTGACTCCCACAACTCTCATCAATAAGGACTTGGAAGAAGTAAAAGCAGCATTAAAGGACTTACAAGCTAGAGCGGGTAAACAAACATTCAAGTTTGAGGACATATGTCCTTATCCTTTTGATCCCTCCATCTCCTTGATTCCTTTTCCCAAACATTTGGAGATACCAAAATTCAATAAATGCAAAGGAACCAGGGACCCTAGAGCCCACCTTCAAGAATTTTACACCCATTTCCAAGAGGTCATGCATAATGACAATTATACTATCCAACTTTTCCCTAAAAGTCTACAAGGAGTTTCCCTTAACTGGTTTATGGGCCTTGAAAAAGGATCTATCAAAACATTTTCACAATTATCTGAATAGTTTGTCTCCCACTTCTCTTTTAATCTAGAGAAAGATATTGACACACTTGATCTCGTGAAAGAAAAACAACGTGAGGGAGAGACCTTTGCAAGCTACTTGCAAAGATGGTGTGCCCTAACCAACGGGATGAAATCCCCACCATCAGAAAAAGATATGGTCACACTATTTATTGAAAATTCCCACCCAGATATGGCTCATAACTTCCAACTCCATTGTATCACCACCTTTGTGGCACTTGTAGAGAAGGGCCCCATCTTGGAATGAGCCCTTGTTGCAAAGGGGCAAGTCAAACATTTCAATTCTGATAGAGAGAATTCCTTTGGGGATAAACCTCATTATTGGAATAGAAACAAAAATGTTGTCAATGATGGTGTCACTAACACTAAACATGTTCAAGTAGCCACCACCACACAAAGATACCCTCCTCAGAAACAACCATCAATCCAAAATTCCATATTTGTCCCCCAAGGGGCACCACGACAACAATCCAACCAAAATAACCAAGGGAGAAATAAACGATAGTTCACTCAGTTGGGAGAACCCCTTAGCGTGGTGTTTAACAAGCTTCTTCAAGATAATTATCCCATCACATATCCTGTCACCAAACCTCTTGATACATCTAAACCCAAACTAGCTTGGTTTAAAGACAATGAATATTGTGAATTTCACAAGATTAAGGGACATACCCTAGATAAATGTCAAGGCCTAAAAACCTACATTCAAGGTCTCATCGATCAAGGTGAAATCCATGTAGATGCTAACACAACATCTTTGTCCAATGTTCAACTCTAGATATATCAAAACGCTTTTCCTAACCACAATCAGGGTCCTAGTACTTCCAACGCTAATCCTGGATCTAGAAACAACAAGAAGGAAGGTAACAACACCAATAACATCAGTTATAAAAATGTGCCATACAATTACCAAGGTGTGGTCTCATATGTAGATCAAGTAGAGCCATGTGTATCCATGATACATTTCAAATGAAAAGATCCACAATGTGTTGTTACCACTCGACGAACTCGCATCACAGTCCCTACAACTCCTCCATCTACCCAATGGTCATCCATCCATTCACAATATAACATCCTAGATCATCTAGGTAAGACTACAACCCAAATATCCATCTTGGATCTGCTTAAGTCATCTCCCGTGCATCAAGATATCTTGACTAAGGCTTTGCAAAGCACACAAGTGCTTGATGACATTGACCCTACCCAATTTCAAGCATTGGTAGGCAATCTCTCATCAACCTATCAATTAGCCTTTAGCCAAAAACACATGCCACATCTTGATTCAAGCCACAACCGCCCCCTCATCTCGAGGTTGGTGTAAATATTCAAAAAGTAAAAAGGGTACTGGTAGATAATGTTCAGCCCTAAATCTTTGCACATTAAAATTCATACAACAGGTTGAATACACCTAGGCTGATTTAAGAAGTCAAGTGATCACCATCAAGGCATATGATAACATAGAGTAGGATTCTGAAGGAATTATTTGCCTCCCTATTCAAGTGGGCCCTATTGTGTAGTACATTGTGTCATGTTTTGGACCTTGAACTTCCATACGACATCCTTCTTGGTCGTCCATGGATTCATTCTATGCAAGCCGTCCCATCCACCTATCATCAATGCTTAAAGTTCCCATTTCAAGGAATGGAGGTTACCATACAAGCTGATCCCCAACCTTTCAAATATTTTTGTACCTTGGAAGCTTCCTTCCCACATTCACATTGCTACCTAGGAGTCAAAATGGGGGCATCCCCAACATTCGATTCTGACCCATCCACCAATACACTAAACACATCATCTCCACCATCATCCACACCTACTTCCACCGTCACCAAGGTCCAGATCATAGACAAGGGATGTGGCGAATATGAAATGCATATCACACTAAATGTGGCAACCATGCCACCCTCGCCCCACACATATGGACAACAAAATCTGCCAGTACCAAAAGTGGAAAAAAAGACACTTACACTCACCTCCAAGAACATGGGTTCGACAAAATTCAATGATCTAGGATCCCTTCAAGATCAAATGGAAGAAGACATCAGTCAATGGGTCTATCAAGAAGAACCTAATCCACCACATCCCCTTATAGAATACTTTCAAGAATTTTATCCATGTGCCTCCAAGTTCATTGAAAAGTGTCATTACCAAGGCGAAGGCCTTGGCGTAGAATAACAAGGAAAATGCCAGCCCATTGAAGCAACTACCATCTAACCAAGAAATTTGGGCTTGGGTTATGATACTAAATAGAAGGGTCTTGCAACATCCTCTAGCACTTCTAACAATGTTAGTATTGACGATGGTTCCCTCGAAGACATACCAGAGGAAGAGTCCATCATACACGTGTACGATGATTTGAATCACATTGACCTCCCCACCATGTTTGAATGCTTGTCTATTTGCACCATAACCTTATCCCTCAAACATCCTGAACTTATAGATCATGACCTACAACGTAGCGCACCTGTCAACACATTTCTCTCTGAGGATACCTACGTACATCTCATGGGATTTGAGGAAGATGAACGCCCTAACCACAAAAGTAAAAATAAACAAAAGCAAAATAGGTCATCAAGTGAAAACCTCGCTAAGGCGCTTCTTGACTGGGAAAAGGTAAAAACAAAGGGTGTATCTGACAGTGAAAACCTCAATATGGCACTAGAAGATGGGGACGTTCATCTTCCCCTTGTAGGAACATAGATATTTGAACAGTCTTCTATTCTCATTGAAGAGACGCAAGAGGTAAATTTGGGGACAACAAAAACTCCAAGGATCACCTATGTAGCCAAATCTTTATCAGAAGGAGAATATCTCACCATTGTCCAAAATCTCCAAGAAGGGGTTATCAACTTTGCATGGGATTACTCTGATATGCCTGACCTAGATCCTAATATTGTTGTACACCATTTGGATGTTCGTCCATATGCCAAACCTGTCAAGTAGAAGCTCTGAAAGATGCACCCGCAGATAGCACTATTAGTTAAAAAAAAATTGGAAAAATTACTAGATCTTGGTTTTATCAGACCCATTGATTATTTTGATTGGATTTCCAATATAGTACCTGTTGCTAAACCTAACAGAGACATCAGAATTTGCACTAATTTTTGGGATCTTAACAAAGACTGTCCAAAAGATGACTTCCCATTGCCTAACATCGACATGTTGGTCGACATTACTACAGGACATGAGATGTTATCTCTTATGGATGTCTTCTCGGGCTACAATCAGATCTGAATTGCCCCTAAAGATCAACACAAAACTGCTTTTACAACACCTTGGGGTACCTTTTGTTATAATGTCATGCCCTTTGGCCTCAAAAATGCGGGGGCAACATATCAATGAGAAATTACTGTTATATTCCATGACCTCATCCACATTATCATGGAAGATTATGTCGATGAATTGCTAGGAAAATCTGAAACCAGAGAAGAGCACCTGACCATTTTGAAAAAGATCTTTGAGCGTCTAGAGTAGTACAAGTTAAGGTTGAATCCAAAAAAATGTGTGTTTGGTGTCACGTCAGGGAAATTATTGGGCTTCATAGTTTCCCGAAGAGGCATCGAGTTTGACCCTGCAAAAGTAAAAGCTATCATGGATATGCCTCCACCTAGAAACTTGAAACAATTAAGGAGCCTTCAAGGAAAGCTATAATCCATCCATTGGTTTATGGCCCAACTTCCAAATAAATGTCATTCATTCACTCACCTTCTAAAGAAAGACACCACCTTCAAATGGAATCAAAAGTGTCAATTGGGTTTTGATATGATCAAAGAATACTTGGCCCACCCACCAATCTTGATGCCACCTATCCCTGGAAAACCCTTGTTGCTCTACATCTCTGCCACTTCAGTTGCATTGGGGGAATTTTTGGCACAACATGACGAATCCTCAAAAGAGCGAGCAATCTACTACATTATCTGAACATTGGTCGGTTATGAACTTAATTATTCACCAATGGATAAAGCATGTCTTGTTGTGGTCTTCAGTACACAAAAATTTTGTCATTATATTCTCAGCCATCTGATAAACCTAATATCAAAAGTGGACCCCCTCAAGTACCTGTTATCTAAGACAACCCTAACTAGCTGAATGGATAAATGGATCATGCTTCTCAATGAATTTGATATAGAATATGTGGACAAAAAATCCATCAAAGGATAGGTAATAGCAAATCAGTTGGCAGATGCCCCATTAGTAGATTCCTATCCCATAGAAACTGAATTTCCAGATGAAGGATTATTTGCAATATCAGAAGCTACCACATGGACACTGTACTTTGATGGATCACACACTAATAATGGATCAGGGGCAGGAGTCTTTCTTATCACCCCCCAAGGCAATTACATACCAAAATCATTTAGACTGGCTTTTCCCTGCACCAATAACATCGCAGAATATGAAGGCCTTCTCATAGGCCTTAGAATCACAGTCCAATGGCACATCACTCCTCTATAAGTTTTTGGTGACTCCTAGTTGGCTATAAAAGAGGTCAACGATGAGTTTCTAACAAAAGATGAAAAAAAATTTCCTTACAAATGTATGGTGGATGACTTCAAAAAATATTTCACCTCCATCCAATTTGAGCAGATCCTATGACTCTAGAATAAGGTAGTAGACGCTATGGCTACCATTAGTTCTCTCCTCGACATGCCAAAAGACCGCACAAATTGTCAGTTCCTAGTTGAGCAACTCCTAATCCCAACGTACGATATCTTGATTGTCAGGTCCTAGTGACATGGTGTGTGATATTGTAGGTCCTGAATCCCCTTAGTACCACAAAATTTACACCTATATCCATGACAACACCCTCCTGCCTGATCTCATGAGAAACCAATGTAAATCATTCATCCAACGCATCACCCGCTACACCATCATCGGTGATACACTTTATTGACGTGGGTATGATGGAACTGTCCTCTATTGTTTAGATGAAACCAAAGCCTACACAACATTAACAAAAGTGCATAGCGGTATTTATGGGGCCCATTCTAATGGTATGACCCTAGCCAAATGGATTCTAAGAGTAGGACATTACTGGCCTACAATGGAACATGATGCTTGTGAATATGTCAAAAAGTGTCTTTCATGTCAACAACATGTAGAATTTATTCACGCTCCGGCACAAGAGCTACAACCTATCACGACACCCTGGTCATTTTCACAATGGGGTTTTGATTTTATTGGCAAGATTTACCCTCCATCCTCTGATGGTCACACTTTTATCATAATAGCTACTGAATACTCCACCAAGTGGGTGGAAGCCATACCACTCACTAAAATCACTGGTGTTCAAATCTCTAAGTTCATCCTCTACCATATCCTTTGTAGGTATGGTATCCCCTCTGCCATCATCACCGACAATGGAAATCCATTCAAAAATCAGTGCTTGAAGCTTCTTTGTGACACGTATCATATCCAACATCGTTGGTCCACCCCCTATTACCCCCAGGGTAATGGACAAGCGGAAGCAACAAACAAAACATTGATCAAAATCATATAGAAGATGGTCAATGGCACTAGTCGAGATTGGCACCTCCATATCCATCTTGCTCTTTGGGCCTAGCGTACATCCATCTGCACCCCCAAAGGTGCTACTCCATACTCTCTTGTCTATGGCGTTGAATCCATCTTGCCAATCGAATTTTAAATCCCTTCACTCTGAATATCACTCAAGAATCTTATTACTGACGAAGACACCCGAGTGGCATGCTTGGCACAATTTAAATTACAGGATGAAAAACGGGTCAAGGCTTATAACCATCTGCAAGCCTATCAACACCAGTTCAAAAGGAGCTACAATAAGAAATTATGCCCTCGCCAATTCAATATTGGTGATTTGGTCCTTAAAGAGAATCAGCAGAATCAGCAAGATCGAGAGAAAATGTGTAAGTTTGAAGCAAATTGGTTGGGCCCTTATGTCATCACCACAAAGTATGGTTCGGGTGCTTACAGGCTCTCTACCCTTGAAGGGGAGCCCTTGGAAGAACCCATCAACATCATGCATCTAAAGAAGTTCTATACTTAGGTCAGATGGGGTATCCTTCCTGGTAAAAGTCACAAAATACAAAAAAAAAATCAAAAATAACAAAAAAATCCAAAAAATAGCAAAAAGAAATAATTCATCCTATGGTGAAAACCACCCCTACGTGGCGCCTTGAATACGTACAATTGGTGAAAACCTGGCAACAGAAGCCTCTCATATAGGCCTTAATCACTATCTACCTCGCGTCTTGGTTACTTTATGGCTTATCCGTTGATTCCTAAATCCCGCTATCCTCCCATCTGCTTGCATCACCTCGTCGCTTGATTTTGGTTGAGCATTGGATGACCGTCATCCTCTATCCAACATCTTGAGCTTTTTATCCTAATCTGAGCTTGTGTCATCTCATTGTCATGTCTGTCTCCATCTAGTTTCACTCCTCTTGGTCGTCTCCATCTAGGTCTCATCATGTCTTCTCTTGAACTACGACGCCTCTGCGCTTGCACGTAGGCAAGGCTAATCTTTGGATCAGCCCCCGAGGCATTTTTTCCTTCACCATCTATCCCCATGGTCCACTTTTCGATCTTGTCCATCTTCGGTCTTTTGTCCAATCCGAACTAGGTTACCCCTATGCTTTCACGTAGGCAAGGTTGATCTTTTTGATCTACCCCCGGGGCTTGTGTTTGTCTTGGTCATCCATTAGTGTCCATCAGTCCACTGTCTGCTCTTTTACCATAGTCTTTTCTTGAACTATGAGGGCTTTGTGCTTTCACGTAGGCAAGGTTGATCTTTGCTCAACCCCCGAGCCCCTAGGTCTTTAGGTTGTGTCTTGTCCTCTTGTTGTCTTTTTGTCAAGTATGTCCCTATCATCATTGATTCTTCACAAACAAGATCTTCTAGTATCAAAAAATCTATCCAATGGAAATTATCTTGCATCATCTAGGTCCCTTTAGCTTAGCATCCATCATCAGTCTTAACATGATGCATCTTTCCTAATAGCCCACATCAACCCCATCCATCCTTGGGATATTATGACAAAGGACGCTTGTAATTGATCGTGATCTTTTGGTACTTTTGGCTTTTTTTAATTATTTGAGCTGCCCCTTTTAACTAGTCAAGATCGCCATAATCCATCATATTATGGTGTGTTTTGCCTAGTCAACATAGGGGCATCTCTTGACTATTTTATCGTTGTTGTATATTGGGATGCTCCATGTGGTACCCTCCAGGATTCTTCTTGGATCCTGCATTATGTGGGGGCATCCCTTTGTGCTTGTGGTTATTCCAATACCTGGCCTGACCAAAGTCATCGTGACTTTGGGGTATTGGGATAGCCTTCTTGTTTGTTGTATTTTTTTTATGCATTAGACATTAATCTGTCTTAGTTTACATACCCTGACGACCGATGTCTTATGCTATAGCAAAAATCAGTGCTCTAAAGGATGGAAAATTGCATTCATGTTGCATTTCATCTCATTTCATATTCCCCTTTCATCCAATCTTACTCCTACATCTATTATTCCTGAGTTTGGTTGTGCAAACGCTCATTCATTCTTACTAACTTTCTTCCTCAGGATCCCTACGGTTCTTGACAGGTATTGTGCCCCACACACCCTACGCCTATCACCTAACCATTGATACTTATGTATACATTACATTTAGTGTGTCAGTTCATCATTTATCCATTTGCATCAATTCATTAGGTTCATTTATCCATTTACATCAATTCATTTAGGTTCATCATTTATCCATTTGCATCAATTCATTTAAGCTCATCATTTATCCATTTGCATCAATTCATTTAAGCTCATCATTTATCCATTTGCATAAATTCATTAGGGTCATTTATCCATTTGCATCAATTCATTTAAGTTCATCATTTATCCATTTGCATCAATACATTAGGTTCATTCATCCATACATTTCCATATATTTTCATACCCATCTATGCATCATTATTTGGTCCATATTAATTACATCATACATACAATTGAATTACCATTCATAAATCATTAACATCACCCATAATCACATCATCTAAACATGCATAAATAAATCATTAACATCATACATTGACACAACATCCATATCAACACAACTCATCATATACATGTGCATAACATACATCATTTTTCATAAAAGCATAAATATATAACCATTTGCATAACATAAATCATCTGTCACAAAAATATTTGGCATAATATCAATGGGAACCATCACATATCATCATCAAAATAATACAATGACCATCTCATATCCAAAATACAGTTATATCATAATCACATACATCTCATCCCCAAAATAAGGTGCATCATCTCAGAATATATGCTACACCTCCATCCGGTACCTATCAAAGCACCTGTATCATGTACCTGTCATTTGCCTGCCCTGAGCTTCCCACACCTGACCTCTGAGGAGACTCAGGAATTGGTCCCCTATATGTCAGAGTCCCCTGAGACTCACGAGCTGGAGTCCCAAACCGAAAAGGAGTCAGCTAAAAATCACTGTACCCTCTAGTTTGTGTCCCTAATGACTGGGACAATATTGACATCTGTGATACCTACCTAACATACCACATTGTCCGTTGCATCAGATCTGGCACTGCCTACTCATATGCACATCTCCAATAGTTCGCCTCTTGCATATACTCATCCCGTTGTTCAGTCTGGAACTTGGCGACATTCCACTCATACTTGTATCTATCCCGCTCTTTGGTGATGGCTCACCGCTCCTGCTCCCATGCCTTCTATGCTGATGTCAACAATCATACCTGCTATGTGGTCCTCCTCCTCTCTACCTGTACACTTTGCAACTCTATCTGCAAGCCCTATACAGCTAACTTTGTCCCATCACCTTGTACTCGATGGGTCTACCTCTATGCTATATCCCTCTCAGCATTCTTTGTCTGGCCCACTACTGCGTCTCTCTGAAACTACAGAATCTGGACCTGTCTCCACACATCATCCCTCTCTCCCTTTAGCACCTGAACCTATCCCTGTGCACTCTCTCTCTTTGCACCGCCTCTAACCCAACCTCTTTGGCCTCAACCCTCACTCTCATCTCCTCCAAGGATGTCTTTGTAGTAGATATCCTCTCCAAAAGGTCCACCCGCTCTCCCTATAGTCCTACCACCTATCCTCTTAGTGTCTCCATCTACTCTCCCCCTGCTGGCTTCAGCTGACCCCGCATCTGAGCCACTATCATCTCTACCTCTAATTTTTCTCAATCCCAAGTCACTTGAGCCATCTCACCTTGTACTCTCTCCATATCTGCTCGTATCTCCTCTCTCTCCCTCTCTGTCGTCAATATATCTATCGTCAGATGACCCACAACATGCTCAAACTCTATTAGCTCTTACTCCTTCACCCTTTGCACCTCGACCTCCATCCTCCTCAACTTCTCCTCTAACACCCATATCCTCGCCTAGGCCCCTCTCAGTAACACCACTTCTAATGGCTCCACCACCTGCACATCCATTTCCATCACCTCTACCTCTACCTCCTCTCGAGCAAACTCCACTCGGCTCATCAGTCGAATCCTCCACGGCTATCCTCTCCTCCCCACCCTCATCAATCTCCTTGGTTGTCCTCCAACCTAACCCTCCCCCTCTACCTCCTCTTGTGCTCCCTCCTATGGATTAATGGCCCTCACCTCCTCTTGCTCAACTCTCACCTGCACTCGCCTCCATTGTACTCTCCCACCAATCCTTGTCTGAGTAGCCCTCCCCTCCACCACCCCTAACATCTCTACCTCTGGCTCACTCCCTTGTCTCGCCATCTCTGCCTATGGCCCTTCCCCATCACCTAGCCCTTATGCCTCCATCTCCTCCCCCATAGCTCTCTTGGCCCTCCTCCGAGAATGCCTCCTCCTCCTCTCTGGCTGATCTCCAACACCATCCTCATCTGCCTCGCCACTCTGATGTCTTGCATCCTCTTTTCCCCCCTCCTCCTGCTCATCCTATGGCCCCCACTCCACGGCTCCCACGATCGGCTCCTCTGGTGTGACCCTCTCCCACTAGTGATTTTGAAACCACCGAGTGTACCAATTTATAACTCTTGCATCCTCTAGACCTGCCCCCTCCCTGAATAGGGCACCCCACCTGCCATCACCCACACCTCCCTCACTACCCTTGCTGACAACCTCTCTCCTCATGGTACCTCTTTGGTAAGCCAACGGAACATAGTTGGCACTATTGGAATATCTTGCATGAGTCCAAACTGCCTCATCACCCCTGTCTAGATGATGCATCTCCACTATATGTCCCTAACTCCCAATCAGGAAACATTTGTATCTAAAGAAACCCAGATGTCTCTCCTCCTCGTCCCTCCATCCCCTAAACCGCTGATACATGTATGACCATCATACGATGTCCTCCTCCTGTAAATCATCAAACACTCTCCTCCACTGATCCATCTCTCCCTACATCTCATATTGTAAGATGATGCCCCAAACTCCCAAGCCACCGGCTCTCTATCATCCAACTCTCCTCTCCTCACCACTATGGGTCTCATCATCATGATATGCTCCCACCCCCACACCTATAATAGTGTCTTGTGTGTCATGCTCTACATCCCCCAATAATAAATCACATGCATATCTCAGTATAATAGGGCCAATACAGATGACCCCTAGGAAAACTGTCCCTCCCGCCACTCGACAATATATCGAATCACCTCCTTATATCGTAAGTTGTAGAATCGCCTACTCTGATCCAGTAGCAGTATCTCACTAATCAGACAGCATAAAAACAGTGGTAATGCTGGCAACCCCAAGGCTAGGCATCTATCTACGTCTATTTGCCCCCTCTATATCAGCAAGTCATCTCGCCTGAATAGCACCAGGATAGTCTCATCTAACTGTTCTCCTCTCGACACCACCTCACTCACTAACTAATCTGCTATCGGCAACCTAAAAATCTACCACACATCCTCTAAAGTCACTATCATCTCCCCTGTCGAAAAGATGGAAATTCAATGTCATCGAGCTTCATCTCTCTATCAGGGTTGTTAGCATCACCCGATGTGCTCTCATCTCCAGAAACTGCACTAAGTGCAGTAACCCCACCTGCTCCAATGTTGCATGGTCTGCCCCACTCGTAGCCTCTATCGTCACCACTAGTGCCTCTGGCCTCTACTCATGGGTCTATAATCGACCAAAATCCTGCAATCATAACATTCACCTTGTCAACCCTCATCAATCTTTTCTTAGTCCAAGGACTTTCTCTTTCTTCTTTTTTTCTTTCTCTCTCTTTCTCTCTCTCTCCTCCCCCCTTTTTTCGAGCTGGGGCGGATCCGCCCCCAGCTGTAGGGTAGACCCGCCCTTCACCGCAGGGCGAACCCACCCCCGGTCAGGGAAGACTTGCCCCTACAATAGGGCAGACCCACCCCCAGCCAAGGTGGACCCACCCCTGACCAGGGCGGACTCGCCACTGCAGCGGGGCGGACCCGCCCCCGGCCGAGGCGGCTCTGTCAGCCAATGGCAGCGTCGTCACCGCTAGTCGCGGTGGCGACTATCCACCCCATCGCAGGGTGGACCCGCCTCGAGCTGAGGCGGATCTGTTCGCCAGAGGGCGTATTCACCCTCCTACAAGCGAATCATTTTTTTCCAACAATTTTTTTTATTTTTTCTGACTACCCATTTTTCTTCCCTGACCCACAAAACCCATATCTTACATTTTTCAAACAACATTTAAAATTCATTAAAATCACAAAAATAATGCATATGGGTTTTATTCGCTAACCTAGTGGGGCCCACCCTACTGACTGTACACTCGTTAGACCTTGTCCACTTGGTGGATGATCTCGATGTCATTATCCTGTGGCATCTTCGCTCCTTGTCTGCTTTCTCTTCTCTCCTACTCTCTCAACTGCTATATTGCAAATGAAGTGAGGTAATTTTTAAAATTACCTTATATTCTTTTTCCCACCCTCTTTAAGGCGTACTTTTTACCCCTTATTTACCTTTTTTTTTCCTCTGATTAATCCCTTCCCTTCTCGGGGCCGCCATTTGCACCCCGTTTGTCCGATTGACTTCGTTCAAAAAGAAAACTTGCCTAATTTTTTGCACTATTTCCAACCATACCATCCATTTCTTCTTATCGAAAATTCACTCGGGACCCCTATTTCTCCCCCGTCATCCTCTTGAGGGGGCATACCCTTCACATTTATCCCTCTTTTTCTACTCTATGCATCTATGTCATTAATATTGATTAAATAATTTATTTAATCATTATTTCATTTTTT
Organism: Sequoiadendron giganteum; assembly: GCA_007115665.2. Lineage (NCBI taxonomy): Eukaryota > Viridiplantae > Streptophyta > Pinopsida > Cupressales > Cupressaceae > Sequoiadendron > Sequoiadendron giganteum. The sequence continues at coordinate 34,100,566 of CM021106.1, read as the reverse complement.
ACTTAAGGTTCCTAAAGTATGTAATTGAATAAATTAAATACTTTACCTTACACCTTTTCTTTTGTAAATTAAATAAATAGGACAATTTGTTTAATTTAGTCATTTGACCTATTTGGATTAAAACCAATTTTTAATCCCTCTTTTTCTTTCTCCTTGTCACATTCTCCATAATCCTCTTTTAATCTAGATTAAATTAATTAATCTGTGATTAGGATGTGCACCACTTAATCAAGATTAGTGTCACATCCTTCATAATCTCCCACTTGCCTCTAATCTTTCATTAATTATCATAATCTTGTGTTTGAACAACCTTAATCAAAATCATTAACCACATCCGGCATACCTTTTCTGGTCAACCTTTCCACTTGCCTTTTTTGGACTCTCTTTCCTATGTGAATTTTTAATTCACATTTATTCACCCAAGGATCCTCTCTTCCCCATGTGAATTTTTAATTCACTTTTATCTTTCCAAGGTCTATCATATCTCCATGCAAAGTTCTAGAAGGCTTTACTTGTCACTTTACATGTGCCAAGGACTTCTAGAACCTTTGACTTGTCACATCACCCACATGTAACAGATCTCTAGCTTTTTGGAGACCCTCTTTTATCCAATAAACTCTCCTAAGAATGTGAATTTTTAATTCACATTTATTTCTCCAACCACTTCCTTTTTTCCCATGGAGATTTTTGAGGAATTCTAAAATTCCTCAAATGTCTCTTTCATGCTCATTTGGGGACAAGAAGCTCTTTTTTGAGGAAATCTTCTCATCCCCCAAGGTACCTACAAGGTACTTGTCCTTTATCCACCTCATGTACTTCTCTTCCACCTCATTTTCACATCATCCCACCCTAGGCCATCTCACATTCCACTCAAGATGTGAGGCCTTGTGAGTCCTCAACTCACCATAGCCCTTCATCTTGGCTTTGTTGGATCAATCTCAACCTTTGAATTCTCTAGAGAATTCAAATTATCCTATAAATACCCCCTCATTTCTCTCATTTTAGGAATCAAGTCTTTTGTTATCAAAACTCTTGCAAAATTGTTATTTGAGCTCTCATCCTCCATAGCTTTTATCATCTCATCATTATTATATCTCCATCCATCTTACATATCACTTTGCACATCCAATTTAGCTTGTCATCCAAAGAGAAAAAAAATCTTCAAGGATCAAAGGGCCAAGAAAGGAAGGAGCAGCATGAAGGTATAATCAACTTCAATTTGTTTTATCTTGCTTCCACGTTTATCTTTTGCATAGGCTAATCATTGAGGTGTCCTCTTTTGTGTTAATTCTTTTTATTGCATCATTAGTTGTTTAGCATCTCACATTAGGAACATAGCATTTTAGGAGATCACAGTATCCTTCACTGTAAGGGTTATCTTATTAATATTAGCTCTGGTGAGCTCCATAACCATTTCATTCTTTATAGATTTCAACATTTAGACTGGTCCAGAGGAATAAAGACCAATAACAACCCTAATGGCTCTCTTTGTGATCATGTAGGGTTTATCTAGCCAAATGAAATTTTCATGAAGGTAGCTCAAAATGATTCTTACCCATTCTTTGTTTTTATTGAAGTCTAGAAAATCTTTCCAGATATCCAACCCTTTTGCAACCACATTTACATACTCTGGCTTGTACACACCATTCTCATTCAGCAATTCATGTTGGACCACTTCAAAGGATGAAGTATGATCAATCTCATTCAATTTGGAATGGATGTAAATCTTCACATCTTTAGAATAAGCCACATCCATAGGAACTTTTGAAAAAGTGTCATCTTTGTCAACTTCCATTGCTTTGAATGGAAATTTCTTATATTTAGGCCTAGGTTTCTCCATCACTTCAATCACCTGAGATGTTGCCATTGGAATTTCTTCAAAAACTTCAAACACCGCAACTAAGTTTTCACACAAATATCTTGAAAACCTAAACACTCTTCTCTGCTCCAAACACAAATTCTCTTGAATACAAATGAGCTCAAATGATCTAAATAACTCATAAAATTCCTTTCACTTGCCCTAACATTCTACCATAAATGCATTCATATTTGTTAGGTAAATAATTTTCCAAATATCTTTATGTCATCACAAGGATACAATGCAACTCAAAGCACCTTTGCAAACCATTCTCTTGCTCCAAAACCTTTATCAAAAGTTTTATTTTTGCTCAACAAATTTTGCACACTAGAGGAATTTGTCCAATTCAACTTTTATATAGCATCTTATCCTTTTCAGGGGGCAAAAATATTTGCAAATCATAGCTCACCCTAAGATAATTTTCTATCTCAGTTTGTCTTAGGATCTTGTGCAGAATGCACAAGTGTAATATCATCATTCTCATCTTCCTAACCTTTCTTTTCCTTCCAAACCTTTTCATTACCCCTCTTTTGTTGATTTAGGATTTCATCTTTCTTTCGATTCTAAATAGGTGGCTTCACAAAACCACTTATAATTTTTTTTTCCTTATGCCCAACCTTATTGCACTTGCATCAAAAAATGTTGTGCTCTGAAACAAAGATTTTCCTCTTCACCTTATTTCTACACTCAACAACTGTATGACCAAATTTTTTGCATGCATAGCAGTATCCACGAAATGAAACATCATCATGTCTTTGAGGCACAAATGGTTTTATACCCATGTAACCATGCCTTTGAGGCACAAATGGTTTTCTACCTATGTAACCATTTCTTATTTGCCTAGATCTACAATCAACAACCTTGTGCTCAAATTTACTACAAGAAAAATAATGACCTTGAAAAGATTGATTGAACTTGGTAGGTGCATGCTATCTAGCAAGTGGAAAACCTTTGAATCTTCTTTGTTTTCAGACAGGAATGAATTCACCTTCATTCTTCTTACTATATCTACTTGTCTTGACCAAAACTTGCATCTCTGGAGGATGTCTTCTTAGGTTCTTCGGTGGAATATTTCTTCTCATTTTTTTCAACTTTCCTTATGCTTTAAAAAATTTATATAGATTTGTAAAAGCACTGGTTACAAGACTTTTCCCTTTTTCAAAACCAAGACCAGTCTTCTCTTTTGATGGCTTTTGAGAGTTAATCAACTCATCAAGAATCTCAAAACCTTAGGTTTCAACTTCAAACCCTTGTCGATTTGTTCTTTTATTTTTTTCAATTCTTTCCTTAGGGAAATAATTTCTTCTTCAAGCTTGGAACATTCATCGGTTTTTCTTTCCTCAAGGAAAAAATTTATTCTTCAATCTTGGAACATTTAGTGGTTTTTTATTTCCTCAGGGAAACAATTTCTTCTTCAAGGTTAGAAAATTCAATAGTTTTGTTAATGAGCTTGAAATTCATACACTCTTCAATTATTTTCCCCTCTTCAACTTGAACTTTCAACTTTCCAATTTTCTTCACTTCTTTTTCAATCTCAAACTAGAGCTCTTCATTATTTTCTTTTTTCATCCAGATCATTTAGAGTAGAATTAAGCTCTCCTACAAAATCCACTAGACAATCTTCTTTGTTGAATTCAAATTCATACTCATCATCCTCCTTCTGGTGTATGACTTCTTTTTCCTGTGAGGATTTCCTCTTGGATACTATTTTATTCTCCATGTGTTCAAAGATAGGATCTACCTCTATTGTTAAACAAATATCAAGGAACTTTTCTTTGATACCAATTGTTGAACACGTGAATAATCAGAGGGGGGTGAATCAGTATACTTTAAAAATAATCCCAATTAACTAGTGTTGAAGTTAAGTTATTTCAATTAAGCATTCATTCACTTAACCAAAAATAAGAATGAAGATCAATGCACACACAAGAACATAGATAACATTAGATTTATGTAAAAAACCCCACAGGGGAAAAACCATGATGAGAAATGCTACTAGGAGCTATTGTCCTAATCCAGACTCACAAGTAAAAATAGTTTACAACTTTGACTCTAGGATACAACCCAAAGAAGCAACTACTCCCTAACTTTATTATAGGGGCTTGCACCCAAGGAAGCTACTACTCCATAATATGAAAAAGAACAACTAAAATATGACTGGTTTATAGCTTCAACCATTGATATTCAATCATTCTACACATTAGATCTATAGCGGACATTGTCACTCTCTACTCATGCACTCATACATCTTTGCACACTTCCTTTATCATCTCCACAACTTTGATCTTGAATATATATCATTTATACACTTTATTATTACAAATTCAAACGACCACAAATAAGAAATGAAACTTCTACTATGTTGGCCTACATCTTTCATTGGCGATATACAAAAATGATATCACATTATTTACATTTCTTTCAGGTGATTCGACATGAATCAAACAACATCTACAAACACTCCTTGAACTCCACTCAATCATTAACTTATGGCACATAACAATAATATACCTTAGCCAGTCTCAATAACATAACAACATCACAAATTGACTTGAAACAACTATGTGGTACTGGAATTAAGAAATATCTACATGCACTTCAAATCTGAGATACTTTGAGACATGTATAATTTCCACACAAACTCATACAACTGATCTGTACATTCTCCAACTGACGCAAGTACCAAAACATATGTTTTGTAGAACAATTAGGCATCCAAAACTATATGTAGCACATTGTCATTTGAAAATTGAACTTACGAACCACTTGATACTGCAACATAGCATACATAGGAAATCACTGAACATGTCCACAAAACTACATGGACAAATATTCACTTTTGAAGGAATGCAAAGCCTTCCAACAAGCCTTCATAAGCAATACATTGCTAGAGCACAAATCAGAACTCTGTCACTTATATCTTTCACTATAGAAGGTGTAATGACTTGGAATCTTGGATATAACACCTTCACATATTTGTTAACTTATCTTCTAAACCGCAAGACCAAATCTTTCTCTTTGGAAGGATGCAAACCAAAAACACCATGGCTCTACCTTAGGATATATACTGTGAATGCCTTAAACACATCTTCTACAACCTTTCACAAAGTGTGGTACACCAAACATGAATGATATCAATGTAATCATATTGTAAACATATCAGAACATGTGTACCCACCTCTACATCACACTTAGACATCAGGTTGATCATAACTCTTCCATATACTGCATTGTTGACTTACACCAACAGATAACTCTACATACCAACTATCTCTAGAGCATATACAATATTTAGCATACTTTTGAAATCAATGACAACCAATCTTCTCAAGATGCAACAATAATAACATCAAACCAATAAAGTATGGGAAAATTATAATGTCAAAAATTATATGCCTTGCAATTTAGATATTGCATTTTGTACCCATTTTGACATTCATCTTTATAGTACGTCTTAGGACCATTAAAGTGTGAATTTTCTATTTCTTCTAAATCCAATTGCTAATCTAACTTTTCTAAATCAACTTGCTTGTCACTCGACACTTTCCAACAATTTTATCACTTCTAATATTTTATTGCCTTCATGTCTTTCAAAATTTTGTGTAATCATGCAAAAATGCTTTGCAAATGTACTATCATCCCATCATTCTCAAAATAAAAATAATAACAAATAATTGTATATTATTCTATTCCAAATAAAATCTTAGTTTAGAATTTTAATATCTTCTTCTTCAATTATAATCAATCTACTCTCTAAAAAATATTTATCAACATATTAAAAGGAACTATTAATTAAAAATAATTTTAAATACTATCTATTTCTAACACCTAGGTTGCCAAAATAAGGTAATGAAAAAAATCAAAATTCCAATAGATTTTTCTATCTTTAGCAACACCTTTATGGACAATGAAAACATTATGTAAAATAATTGTAACACCTTTTGAAGGAGGTTCTCCCATATTTCCATGCAAAAAAGGTGGCATCTTCTCTTCATGCAAGACTTGAAAACAAAACTATTCTTCATCATTTTAAATATCACCATTATCAAAAAATTATTTGGTTAAACTCACATAAGGTCAAAACCACACTTAAACATTATACCATATAGCCATTTAAATGTTGCACTTCTTTTTTTAAAAAAAATTGTGATTAATAATAAAATCAAGTGGAAACTTTGTTGTGCCTAAATAGTTGGCTATGCCAACAAACCATGGTGTATGTGTAGAAATTAAAAAAAAATCATTTGATAATTCATTTTTGATTGGTTCATGATCATTCCTTACAAGATGTATCCTCAACAAAAAAATTAGCAACAATATTAGATTTCCTAGGTTTATCAACTATTAGTAGTTACATTGAATTTTTGGAAAAGCAATAACCATCTAATACTTCTTCCACTCATTATAGGTTTGTTCATAAGGTATATAATAATTGAATGATTTGTATCAATTATTTCCTTGTATAGAACATGCACTATAGAAAGAAACGCCCTAAAATAGTTATATAATTTTGTTGAGTAGTTGTCAAGGTTTTGTTGTTAAAATAAATTAAGTATATCCCCCATTCCTCATCATTTTATCCTAGAAGGCTATTCATATGGAATTATTGATTCAAGTGTGTATATAAGTAGAGAAGGGTAATTTCTAGTTGGGACCGCATATGACTAATGCAAAGGTCAATTTCTCTTTGATTAAGTTAAAATATTGTTTTTAGTAGTCTATACAATTTCAATATCCTTATAAAGGAGGAAGAAGATTAATGTTGCAATTTTGTGAAGTTTTTTATAAAACACTTAAAATAATTTGAATGACCATGAAAACTTATAACATTCATTTATGTCTTGGGGAGATAGTTATGTATAAATGTAGTATAAATGTGCAGGATCATAATGGGCCAAAAAGTGGCAATATGTAAGTGAGATGATGGCCCATGTGGTTGATGACTTTTTTTTACCCAGAATTGATGAAATGAAAAGAGTTTTTAAAGGAGATTCTCAGCTTTCCACCAATATAAATTATGCTTTACTTTGAATTTAATAAATAATTATTATTCATTTTTCTATCTGAATTATGACTAAAGTCTTGATTGATAGGCTTATTGAAAAACATCTATAGCTTTCAAACAGTATCACATTTTTTGAATCTGAAACATGTGTCACATTCTATACTTCACATACTATAGGATTAAAAAAAATGAATTTCATGAAGTTTTGACCAAGTTAAGGTGGTCAAACATACGAGTTTTTATATTTTTTAAAAGTTGTAATAAAAAAACCATAATTAATAATTTACTTGGGAAAAAATTACAAAAAAATATGCATCACATAGTGACATGAGTCATCTACTTATATATAAAATATTATAAAAAAATATTATCATTTTATAGTGGTTAGGGTGGTCAGACAGACACCTACTTCTTATTTTTCCCTAAAATTTAAGTACTACTGCATTAAAATTTCAAATTTTCACCAAATAGAATTTTTTTTAAAATAAACCTAGTAGTTTAGAAACTACATTCAATTTTCTACAAATTCTATTCTTATATATTTTTGGAAAAATATAGATAACTTATTCAAATTTTTCCATCAAACTGTCTAACTCTAATTTTTTGAATTTTCATCACCACTTAAGGGCTTGTTTTTCCATGATGATCCTACACAAATTATTTAATTATAATTTTTAGGATCTACCATGATACCTTCAATGAAAATGTGATGTCCTGTGACAATACCCTAATCAACCATAAAAGGTATTTTTGGTAGCTAAGTGACAATTGATGTTCTTCACAACGTGTTAGGACTTTATCCAAATTCTACTTCACAACGTGTTAGGACTTTATCCAAATTCTAAAAGGCTTTGTCAAAAATATTTCTATGGATAGTGAAATTTTGTCTATATATACTTCCATGCAATCATTGACCAATTCAATAAAAAGCAAGGATGAAACATTGAAAGGTAGAACTATATAAGTGAAATTTCCCCAAGGGTGGGTGAATGTAGTATTATCCTAGTCCTTTGGAGCTACTTGTATTTGGTTGTATCTAGTAAATTTGTTTAGGAAGGAAAATTATGTCTTATTTTTCAATTTCACCTACACCTAGTCAAATTAAAGGTAAGGTAAAATAATCTCTATAGGTTTCATTATTGATTTCCCTATAATCCATGTGAACTTCGCATTTAACACCTATTTTTGTAACAAGAACACACAGTGACACCCATTTACTATATGATATGGGAGATAAATACCACCTTTAAAAGTTTCTCTATTTCATCTTTAACAATGGCTTTGAGTGTTGGATTGAGTTTGTGTTGTGGTTGTCTTATGGGTCTCACATCATTTATGTAGATATGGTGAGTACAAATTTTCAAGTGAATTCCCTTCAAGTCCTTGTAATAAGGGAACCTTTCCAACTAGTGCATGTTGTCATATTATGGGGGTACATTTTTAGGTGTAATCCATTGACTTTGGTAACAATACAAATTCCTTTTTGTCTATTTTATTGATAAAAAAAATATTTTTTGTCTAAATTCTAGGGGAAAAATATCACAAACCCATCTCTATCCCCTTCTATCTAACTTAAAGTTAATTTCATACACGTTTTTATGCAATTATTTTAAGGGGGCATACTTACACATATTTCTTGTATCATTGTCATGTAGTATTTTCTTTTATAAATATTAAGTGTTATGGAAATTTTTAATTTTTTCTAGGATTTATGATTTAGGTTTATGTGTTTTCCAACATTATCTAAGTTGCAAGTTTTATTTTTTGACATGCTTGTCTTACAAGTCTTAGCTTGGGGACATGGATTTCTCAATTGAAAATATTTGTATATCTATAAAAAAAATCATCTTTTGCACTTTCATTTATGAACTTATCTATTCCTCATCACATAGTGACATCAACCTAGGTCAAAAAAATCCTCATGTAAGTCTTCTACCGCTGACCTTGTACTTTGATAGGATTAAAGTGGGAGGAAATGTAAGGTCAAAAATTGTATGCTCTATAATTTCAAAATTGCATTTTGCACCCATTTTGGTGTTTATTCCTATAGCATGTCTTAGGTCCATTAAACTATGACTTTTGTCATTTCTCTTAGATTCAAATGTCAATGTAACTTTTTTATATCAACTTGCTTGTCACTCAACACTTTCTTATGATTTTGTCACTTCCAATATTTTATCATTTTCATGCCTTTTAGAATTCATACAATTGTAAGAACACCTCCACAAATACACACATTGTTGAAAACAAGGTGAAGGAAAGCTACAATATGAACTTATGCAAGTGATTTTAGATCTAAAAATGAGTTTACCAAATTAGATTTAAACATGTGATTGCAACATATTTCACAATATAAAATCACAAACAAAATGTGACACCAGGTTTACGTGGAAAGACCCTTTTGAGAAAAAACTCCACATGAGAAAAGGGAAAGTATATTATTAATCTCCGAATGATGGTACACAATAACACACTTCACTATTGATCTTCGATGAACTTGACAACACCCTATTACCTGCAAGAACTAACATAAAACTACCATCTCATGGCTCCAATTTATAGAACTTGTGGGAGGTAAAACCATGAATGGTAAACCAAAACAAGAGGTACAAAACCACCTACAAAAACCCACACCCCCTTCTTGGACAACCAAAATACATAATAAAATATTAAATAGAAATTACAAGGCTCCAACATGGGCGCCTAACCCATAGCTTATCCAATTCTTAACTTTTTGGATGCTCTGATGGCCTTTCCTCTCCTCAATGGAACACCAATTGACACCTTTTCTTCTCCAATCTTGGGTGCCCCATCCAAGACCTTTCAACTCCCAATATAGATACCTAAAAAAGATGTCTTATCCGTTTTTGATGTGTAACTTCCACCGAAATTAAATCCTCTATAAAATATATTTACAACATACCAAAATTTAATGATTTTCTCTCATATCCCCTAAAAGACATTCCAAGAAACGTTGAGACATATAAATGACATAAGATTGCAAAATTAATGTCACTTTATCCTAACCCACATCTCTCATTCTCAAATACAAAATAAAAATAAAAGCATTCTATATCATTTTAAGATTTATAATTTCTTCTTAAATTATAATTATTCAAAGACATTTCTCAGCGTATTAAAAGGCAATTAAAACAGATTCAAATGCTCTCTATTTCTAACGCTTTGGTTTCTAGTTAGAAAAAAAAGGTAATGAAAAACAAATTAAATAAAATCAAACAGCTTTTTCTATCTTTGGCAATGCCTTGGTGGACAACAAAAACACTATTTAAAACAATTGTAATGCCTTTTGAAGGAGCTTCTCTCAGATTTCCATGCAAAAAAAGGTGGCCAATGCCATCTTCTCTCCATGCAAGACATAAAAACAAAACTATAATCACACGGCATATGTACATCATTTCTGGATTGTATTCGCTGAATTTGTTGTCATTTTAATTGAAGAACAGCTATCAAAATGGCATTGGAATTCGAGAAATAGAGATAAGAAAAACCAAAATAATGGCATTTGTTTCTTTACGACATTCTTAGATTGGTCTGAAGGTTCCAAAGCATATGTTGTCCTCCCCACAGCAGTCAAACATGCAACATGTTTCATTCTATGAATATCCTGCTTTACTCTTTGTTGTGGTCATATAGTTGTTATTTATTTTGGGAAAATGTTGTCTCCTTGTCACCTATAATTTCAACTATCATTGAAGGAGGAGATCTAGATAAAGTTTTTCTTTGATCACAACTAGATGTTATCACAACATGGATAGCATTGATCTATGCTATATCTTTTTATACTAGGTAAGTAGGGAATTATGTTTGTAAGAAATATTCAGTTTGAGGTTGATTGTACACATTTGGCAGTGGAGGCAACAAAGTCTACTGTTGATTTTGAACATGTATTCGTCATTAGTAAAATTTATCATATTGTGGCATCCATCATGTGGTTGGTTAGTCCATTGGGAGTTGGAATAGAGTTGGTCGGTCCAATCCTTGGGTCCCCACTAATAAGGTGTCCATTGTTGTGGTGTTTTTTGAATAGACCAAAGGTTGTTGTACCAGTTCATAGGTGGTGACCAACAAGGTTGATTTGGAGGTTGGTTGTAAGTAAATTTCTCATCTTTTCTTTGTCTCATATAATTAAGTTCCTCTTCTAATGAGGGGGTCTTATTTTTGTCCAATTTTGAGAGCCTTGAGCAACTCACACTAATTTGTAGGATGATTCTTCTCACAAACATCTATTTTATCTAAAGGATAATTCATTAAGAGACCTATTTAATGTGAGACCAAAGATAGTAAATAAATAGTGGTTCAATCTTCTTATTTTTTCCTATATTCCATCTAGAATGGTGTTTAGCTATAATGTTTAGCTTATCCTATTTCACTATTTCCCTTTACAAGTTTGGTTTTCCTAATTCTACCTCTTGTCCTAGAGTAGTTCCTACATAATTTTGATATTTCAAGAAGACTTACTTTAGTTTCATCACCCTTCCCCTTAAGGCCTAGGGTTGTTGACATTCTTTTTCTAAACCTCTCAAGAATATTCGTTTTCCTAGTTTAACATTTAGGACACCTCCACATCGACATAAAACAAAGAGAAAATTATCTAAATAATCCTCTAGGCTCTTGTCCTCTCTCTATTACATGTGAAAAAAATCTTTTGTCATACCTCTATCCCTACAATAACCTTGGTATTTATCTAGAAATACATTTTCCATCTCATTTTTTGATTTGATGGACCTGAAACTTAGTCCCATGAACCAACATATGGTTGAGTATTTCAAGGTCAAGGGAAATAATTTGAGTGTTTGGTTGTCTATTTTATAATCACATGTGTTTGTAACATGACGTTAAAATTAAAAAATCAAACTAGTCAAGGTCCTTAGAAGCCATTCCCCTAAAGATGGGTAATATGGAAGGAGAGATGTTCTTTGTGGGTCTTGTTTATCAGAGTTTAAGTTGATAGGATAGGTGAATGTTATTTCTACCCTATCTCCTTGTGATCCATTGTTGTTTCTCATTATGTTTCTTGGAATAAAATCCATTGCTTGTCTAGTTTCTTGAATTCTTTGAGAACATCTTGGTTGGTATTTTTTATTGAGATGGTGTTCCTAAAGATATTCTAAGGACATTCTAAGGACTAAAGTGATAGTTCTTCTCTCAAACTTGTTTCCTAATTATTGTTTTGCCAATGTTTATACTTGTGGTTTTATGATTTTGGGGTCCTTTGCTATAAAGCAACCTTGGAAATTTCTTCTTCTAACTGTGTAGAAAAGAGACTTAAATCTTCTAAAAAAATTTAAAGGACTATTGATTTGGGTTTTCCAAGAATTTTACTAATAGAACCTAAAAAATCTCCTTGATAAGGGCACCAAAAAATGATGAGACATCATTAAATCTCTCAATTTAGAAGATGATTTGCCTCTTGCCAATCCAAAAATGTCCAAAGACTTTAAAACCTAACTAAGAATCTCCTATTCTAGGAACATAACTACATATGTACCAAATTTAAGTAACTAAAATTAAGCTACCATTTTAATACTACCAAAGGAAACACTTGTGCTTACTAAACTAAGAAAGGAAATGTGGAAAGGAAATTATTCTATGAAATTAAATGTATTGATCAAAACTAAACTATCTAGGGTAAATATTTTCATGATTTTTTTGTTTTATACTTTAACAATTTGTAGATGATAATAATAGGAAGAAAATTTTAAAAAATATTGCGTGGATAATTGATAGATCTCCAAGTTACAAAAATACACCTAATACCCACAAGTACAAAAAGTAAGCATTCACACATGTATTAAGAAAAACATAACAAATAAATTATTTATAGTACTATCAACTTGTTCTCCTTCTCTTGGGTGAGTGGCTAGCACCTCTATAAGAATGCTCGAGCATTAAGGATTACATGCAACCACTCAAAAACTCATACATATAACACAAACTTAAGAATTCATTCAAATTGTCTATTGAATAAAATTACAAAGCATTCGAAATTTTATGTCTCTTTATTGCAAAATATTACTAAATTTCTCTCCCTATCCATTCCCTATTGGGCATGCTCCTTATATGCATGCTAACTCAAATTTGTAGAACTATTCCTATAACCTAGCAAAGTGTGAATGCTCATTCTATATGTTTATTCCACCAAGACTCTAAGACTTTATGGCTATAATATATATAAATAAAAAAACAATTTCATATTTATTGCATGTCAAAGAAAATGGAGATTGATATTTATATGCAATTGGTTTCATTGGCACTCCTCCTTTTATTGTAGTTATGCATTGATTAAACTAAAGGTGGAGTTGGGTTTTCATGGTGATGGAGAAACAAAAAGAAAAATTGTTTATTTTTTATTGGTCGATGTTCTCTAAAGTTTTCTTATTTATGCAACTATGTTCTAGAGTTTCAAAGTTTGTCTTCATTAGCTTCAGAGTTCTTTGTTGTTACTTACTCGAGAATGAATGTCAAAACTTCACTTATTTATTAAAAATTGATAGTTTTCAATCCTACATGACTATTAGTACCATCAACAATCAAAATTTTAATAACAACCAAAATTAGACTAATATACACATTTTATATTTGTTTCATTTATAATTAATAGTCTTATACAAACCTTAAATCCACATAAAAGGTTATGAAAACAAAAGAAGATAGAAATTATTTGGTAAAAATCAAATGAGGCAATTGCAGCCTAATCAAAGTTTGTTTATCTATTATGCTGTCATCCACTACATGATACATGTGCATGTTGTTGTGCATTATGGGGGTACGTTTTAAAATGTAATCCATTGTCTTTGGTGACAACACAAGTTTTGTTTACCTATTTTATGGGGTAAAATATCATATATTTATGCTACATTCTAGGGCCAAATTATCACCAAACCCTCTATATCCCCCTCCATCTACCTTGAAATTAATTGCATACACTTCTTTATGTAATTTTTTTAAGGGGGCATACTTACACCACCACTTACATATTTTGACATGCTTTATTTACACCAATGTCATGTACTATGTTTTTTCTTTTATAAACACTAGGTGTTATGAATTTTTTTCATTTTTTCTAACATTTTCGATGCAGGTTTATGTGTTTTCTAATATTATCTAGATGTTGTAGGTTTCATTTTTTGGCATGTTTGTCTTATAGTTCTTAGCTCAGGGGCAATATCCATCAATTGAAGACATTTGCATATCTACAAAATATTTTCAATTTTTGTAGTGTCATTTATGTACTTATCTATCATTCATTACATAATGACATCAACCTATAGAACTGGAAGGAAATATTAAGTTGAAAACTATATGCTCCATAATTTCAACATTACATTTTAGGTTATTTTGATGTTCATCCCTATAACATATCTTAAATCTATTAAAATATGGCTTTTCCCATTTCTCTTACATTCAAATGTGCATCTAACTTTTCTATAAAATGACTATTTCTCATGTAAAATAAAACACCTTTTTCTATCTTTGGCAATTCCTTGGTGGACCAAAAAACATTATTTAAAACAATTGTAATGCCTTTTGAAGGAGCTACTCTCAGATTTCCATGCCAAAAAAGATGACCATCTTCTCTCCATGTAAGACATGTTCATCATCATTATCAACGCTATGTTTTGGCTATAATCACACACCATATGTACCTCATTTTTGGATTCTATTCGCTGAATTTGTTGTCATTTTAATCGAAGAACAGCTATCAAAATGGCGTTGGAATTCGAGAAATAGAGATAAGGAAAAACAGAATTATGGCGTTTGTTTCGTTTGTATCTTTATGACCTTCTTAGATTGGTCTGAAGCTTCCAAAGCATATGTTGTCCTCCCCGCAGCAATCAAATATTCTATGAATATCCTGCTTTACTCTTTTGTTGTTATTTATTTCTGTTTGATATTTCATACAAAGATAGATTTTGTTATCTTCTTTCTATTGTTCACTCCAGCTAGTGCTAAAATGTTTGCTACAGGCAGATCAATATTAGATTTAGAATCCTTTTAAAGGAGCTTAAAATCCATGTATTGTTAATTATTTTATCAGAATCAATTACTATCTTCATTTTCTTTCTGTGTGTTTGTACTTTTGCATGATAGTTAGATTAATTTTATGTTTTTGGATTCGATTGTGTGTCAATTTTTGAATCAACATTTTGAATCACATTCTGTGATCCGTGATTTTTACATCTCTTTGAGCTCTTTATCCTGCTGATGGATCACAGAGTGTGATACAAAACGTTGATTCAAAAATTGGCACACAATCAAATCCAGAAACATAAAATTAATGATAATATGGATTGTGGAAATCTAATAGCAATGAGTAGTTAGATTTTTTTGTTTAAAATTTTAATTGTTATTATTTAAATTTTATATTAGAATAATGATAAACTGTATATCAGATTTTATTGTTATTTATTATAGATCTAGTTTAGATGTCTTTAGATTAATCATACTCATACAAATGTACACACATTTTATTCCTTTGTTCTTAGATTTAGACACACATAGACTAAGTGCATACATGAATCTAATCTTCTTGTTTCATTTGACTAATCATGAAGGTCAAAAGACCAAACTAGGGGCTTGACCACCTTGGTAGGCTCCTATATAGTCACCAATATTTTTTCTTATCCCAAACACAAGTTACACAACAACTCTCAAGATTTGATAAGTTCGCTCTTCGATTTTAACATTCGTAACCCCCCTTCATACTTTTAGCTATTTGCTATTAATTATGATATTTCAAATGCTCTATTACATTTATTTTGTTAGTGTCTTTCTATTTTGAAAGTAAGATAAACAAGTTTGCATATGATAGTGCCTTACTATTCTTGTCTCTACATTTTGCTTCATGTGCTTCACCT
This sequence comes from Sequoiadendron giganteum, assembly GCA_007115665.2. Classification (NCBI taxonomy): domain Eukaryota; kingdom Viridiplantae; phylum Streptophyta; class Pinopsida; order Cupressales; family Cupressaceae; genus Sequoiadendron; species Sequoiadendron giganteum. Next base: position 34,084,824 of record CM021106.1, on the reverse strand, counting down.
CTTTACGCATTATATTCTAGATTATTCATTTCTATAGATCTTTTGTCATCAAAATCAAGTAATAATATCATTTTTCCTCTTTACAAAATCAGTTTAACAACATTAATTGTGTTTCCCACTATCTCATTCCCAACTTCATTAATATAAAATAAATTTAAGAAGATAAAAAATTTAGTTCCACTATGTAGAAGTTTGACTAGGCTACATATATAACTGCTAGGCATGATATAAATGTTATGGGTAAAAGCATAGTATGCAAAGCTAGTGGAAACTCTATCAACCTAATGTGAGGCTTTCCATGATGCATTTCAAGTAATAAAATAATAGTCATTTTTAGACTCTATAGATATAGGGAGATAAAGTTATTGATGAGAAGGGGATATCAGGGGAATGGAATGGTATGTTAACTACAAAATCCATCTAAGTTTATATGAGATCCAATAAGGGGATAAGAGACATTGTCAACTCACAGGTGAATTCTAGATATATATACAAGATAGCTAATAGGTTTGATTAGGGAAAAGGGGAGAATTCAATCAAGAAGAATTCTTTTAAAGTGATTTTATGTAATAAGAAGTGCATATAGTCAAGTTTTTATTTATGTTTTTTTTCTTCTTCCTTTTGATTTCCCCCTTTGATTATGCATTTTATCTTGTTTTTTTTTATATTTTTTTTTTAATTTTTTTTTATTTTTGATAATTTTATACCTTAAGTCTAACCCTATGCAATTAGGAACATGTAGGAGCTTGTCACCAAAGGCTAGACTAGGCAATTAATGACACTCCTAGCCTAGGCAATTAATGACACTCCACCCCTTACCTTTGCCCCATATAATCAATAAGATGTGTGGACTCATCATTAAATGGTAGAGAAGATGACAGGAGTGGATAGAAATAAAAATATTACTAGACTTGAATGACTTTTGATGATTCACCCTTTCCAATATTGATCAAAGTAGGCAAACTCTTTTGAACTCAGCCCTTGAATGGGCTAAAATTGGGGAGATATAACTAGAAACCTTTAGAATAAACAAGATTGGATATAGTGGGGGATATGTATATTCTAATATACTATATATATACATATATATCACACCTTATATTTAAGCACATATATACATAGTCATATCGACCGACATATATACATGGTATGTATATATATTTATGTATGCATATGTATCTTTGTCCAAATGGCATTCCCATGCATATGGGTAATCCGTATATGAGCATGCATAGATATTTCTATCTGTGTATTCTTATGCACGTATTTACTCATGTGTATGAGTTTTCCGTTGACACATGCATATACACATATACATATTATGCATATATATTATGTTGATCAAATATAATCACACAAAGAAGAACTCACATAAATCAAAGAGACTCAATACTTAGACTCCTAAGCAAGAAAATTCACAAATATAAACACAAGCAAGACTAAGATAACTTACTATTTCCCAACTATTACCCCGACTTTGACCAGACTAGAAGTGTGTGTGTGTGTGTGTGTGTGTGTGTGAAAGCTCAGTTTAGGTATTTTATCAAAGGTTACCAAAACAAGTTCCTCTCCCTGAGTGATACTTCCCCTCTTGTCAGGAGGCTTGATACTTTTCTTGCATCCAACTTTACACTTTGTAATAGTAATTAGCTGAAAATTTTGCATTCACTTGCATCATATATTTTCATAATTGCAATCATTTCATAACATCAAATTGAATCACATTTATTCTTCATATTTCCAAAACACTTAAAGCATGAATACACTCATTTCAAGAATTTTCACCCAACTAGGTAAAAGTAAATATGTAGTAGCACAATGGGATGTAATAGTTATGATTGGAAAGAGTATGAATGGTCAAATACCAAATAAATTTAAGGGGTGGGTGAACATATGACTTCACTTCCGAGCAAATGATTATATCAAACTTTGGCCAAAGTAGTGTAATTAGCCACTATTTACACTATCTGTTCACTATGAGCCAGGTTTGTATACTAGGTAGGGAACATCATACATGTAGGTTTTAGCTAATGTATGGTAGCTCTAGTTATGTAGGATACAACACCATGCTCAAGGAGGCTAGTATTATGAGCTTACCAAGCCAATCTCTTCATTGAAGGGTAGGGCCATCTTACCAGTAAGGTAGATGTGTGAGGGACTGCAATAAGTTCATGGTTGGTGGAAAAGCGCTTGAGTGATGCTCTCCCTCATACAGTTGGCAACCAAAATTTGAGGATGTATGTTAGCAAGGACATCTAGACCATTTGTATCTCTATTTCATTAAAGCTCATGAAAGCTATTTATGTATTCATGTATCTCTATCTTTATTGAGAATTTCTAAATAGGAAAATTTTATCATTACTTGGGATTTTGTAATGTATCTTTTGTAAATGCAATGGAATTTTGAAATGAGATTATTTCAAATGTGCATCTTAATATTGAAATAGAAAATAATTTTTGTATTGCTATAATTACACACATATGTTATTCACATGTGGGTTAAACATAGGTAAATTATTTGGATTAAACATTGGGAATGTTACAGTTTTTGTATCATTTTGGCACATGTGAGGGCATTATTTCAATAAAACTCAGTTTTAGCAACTTAAAGGGCTAATTAGGACTGGTAGCAATCTATTTTGAAGGATTCCATTATACAAGGAGTTGTATATCCATAAAGGGTATTTGAAAAGTGTGTTTATATTACAAAGAAACTCATTAAAAAATGTCCCATCAAATTTATCCAAAAACATGACTACTAGGAAGAGACAATTTGTCAAACAAGTCACTGATCATTGTACTTTTGTTGTAAACTTCTTTCCGTCTGCATCATAAATTAATTTTAGATGATTCTTAGAATAAAATATATATCAATTTTGAAATGACATTGAAAAATTATAATTTTGGTGAGACTTCTCATGGAATTAACCTCCCCTCTTTAGGATTGGGATGGGATATCTTTATTTTTCTTGTCAATACATGTGTTGTGGGTCATATATTTTCATAGTTATATTCCTTGAAATTTCCTTAATGTGCCAACCTCCTAATCCACTTCAAGGGGGATACATCCAATAGTCTTCAACAAGAACATAATACTAAACATGATGATAATGAGTAACCTTTACCTCATATATACCATATTTATGCCTAGGATATCACCTAGGTTGAATTACACAACATATAAACCCTAGGTCAATATAATTAACTAAATAAAAACATAATAATTATAATATGACTTAATTAAGAGTTAAGGCTACCACAATCCGACTACTCATAACCTAATACACACTATAGGGTTAGGGGCATATCATTCCCCTCCTCTTTGCAAAGGCATTTGTCTTCAATGCTTTTTTTATTTTTCTTCTTCTTCATCTCCTTTTTTTTCTTTTGCTTCTTTTGTTGCTTTTTCTTGTTCTTGTTCTTGTTCTTGTCACCTAAAAAATATTCAAGAAATTTTATTTTTTTTAAGTTGAGAGCAAATTTATTGGAAACCCTAAATTTTCAATAAATCATTTATTTATACTCCAATTCCTCTAAAATTTAAGCCACAAATGATTTGACAAATTCTTGAAAAACCCTTTAAAAATTATGAAAAAAATTGCCCATATCTAAGAGATATGTTCTTCCCAAAAAGATTGGTAGAAACTCTAATTCTATAATAAATCCCTTATTTTGGCTTCAATTTCTTTGAATTTTTTTTTGTAGATGCCCCTATATATTTTTGAAAAGACCTTTAAAAATAAGAAAAAACAATTGCTCAAATATGAGAGGTATGTTCTTCTAAATAAAAACACTAGTTTTGTAATAAGTTGCCTATTTTGGCTCCAATTTCTCTAAAAAAATAGATGCCTTAATATATTCTTGCACAACTCTAAAAAAATATTCACCAAAATCTAGAATATATGCACTTCACAAAATGACCTCCAAGATTTTTAAAAATGTATTACCTTCATAGTGCCAAGATCATGCTTTGATACCACTTGTTATGATCCACACATATAATAATAGAAAAAATATAAATTAGAAATATAGATCTCACATTGTGGGCCAATATGTCGTAATATCCAATATATGCAAAAATAGAGTAAACCCTTTAGGTAAGGTAGCACCATACAATACTTCCTATGGTAGAATCCACTCCATGTTATATCTCCAAGAGATCCCAAATACAATATCATACTTCACACATATCCTTAAAATGATAATCATCTCCTTTATATAGACCTCCTCCTAATGATACAATGGAAGGGTAATCATAATGAAGGATTTCTCATCACCTACTATTATTAATTATGCAATTTTCCCATATGACATAATATAACTAATATAAGAGATATGTGCCACATATTGACATCTCCATCCACTATATACCTTAAAATATCATATTCCTAAGTACATAGCAAAACTCTCTCTCTCTCTCTCTCTCTCTCTCTCTCTCTATATATATATATATATATATATATAATTCAATCAAGGGTGGAAATTAATTGAGATGTGAAGAGATAAGAATGGCACGTATAAAGAGGTTGGCACAAAAAAAGAGATTGTTTTATTTATTTAATTATAGAAGAAGAGGCTAATGAATAATTAAATAATTATTTAATTATAGTAGAAAAATGATAATAATCAAATAAATAAGAATTTATTTAATTGTAGAGAAAAGGGGACATTAGTGACATAATTAAATAAATATAATTTATTTAATTAATCAAAAGGAAGAATAAAAGGAAAGAAATTAATTAATTAAATAGTTAAAATTATTTAATTAATAAAAAAATGTGACTTTAAACAATAATAAAATAATTAAAATTATTCAATTATGTAAGAAAAAAAGGGAATTGACGAGGAAAAATGGTGTTTGCCTGCTTAGGACATTTTTTGGTGTCTACATTTTTCCCCTCTTTGATACAATGCAAATTATTATGTTGTGTCAAATTAATTCAATTCAAAAAAATCCCCCAATGTGCAGATAGGAAGACGGGATAGACCTATGCCCCCTCGAATTTTTTTTGTAAATTTTGAAAGAGTTTCAAAAAAATTGAAAAATTATTCCAATAACCAAATCTAATAGTGGATGAATGCAAGGATTGATGAAGAGAAATGTTAGGGAGAGGGAAATGTTAGTGCAGAAAGAAGATGAATGGAGAGGGATTGATATTTTTCTTGATATATATTAGGCTTGCACGATTATCATCATTGGGTGTTAAAATATGGCAAATGGACAATAAACACCATGAAATGGCATAGACCAAGGTGTGCAATGTTATCCCTTTGCAAGGAAAGTAGACACTTAACAAACAAGGAATGTCATGACTCATACTAAGAGCAAAGTTGCCCTAGTTTTTTTGCCAAGACAATCCACGAACAATAATCAAAGAAAAATCAAGTCATGAGACATCCTCACTTCTCTAAATCCTTCTTCGGACATCCTTGAGATGGCATGGTAACATGACCAAAATAGAAATCGATAAAAAAGTAAGACAAACTGGACCAACAAAGTCAACAGCCCTATAGATAGTTTGTCACTGATTGTTTGTTGATAAGATTGATGAGATTGATTGAATAATTGATTGATTGATTGACAATGCCTAGTTTCAGGACAAGAAGCATGTCATATAAGATTTCAAGTCTGGTTTTGACCATGCAACCACTTGTATAAGGCAAATGACAATTGATAATGATGATATTTGGTTTTAGGAAGGACACATCCTATATAAGACAAATGAAAAAGTCGGGTCTGGTTTCAAGAAATGAGGCAAGTCATATAAGATGTCGAGTTTGGTCTCGACAATGCCACCTCTTGTAGAAGACCATTGAATGACAAGGTTGATGTTTGATATTTTGACTGATTAGGCAATTGATCGATTTGGTTTGAAGACTAGTTGGATAGTTTGTCTATTGATTCGTGATTTGATTGAGACTCAGATAGCTATTAGTGTTTGATTTATTATGTTATGAATATTGATTGACTCAACAAACCCTAAGGGACTAACCTCATGCCTCGAGGGCTCATCAATTGATGGCCTTGCCTACATAGCAATGTGCAGAGATATCATAGTTCAACCAACTTGACCTTGGATTATTTATTATGGACTGAATCATAATTGACTCGATTCGACAAACCCTAAAGGACTGACCTAGTGCCTCAAGGGCTCATTGATTGATGGCCTTGCCTACGTTATGCACACAGAGGCAACGTTGTTCGACAAACTTTGACTGACAAGACTTGACACTAACTTTGTTTTTGGAGTTTTGAAGGTTATTTGGACGTTTTTGGATTTTGATGTGTTTTGATTATTTTTGTTTGGATTTTTCAAGTTTTCTATTTTTTTTTTGGATTTTGATATGTTTTCTATTTTTTTGGATTTTTGACATGTTTTGATTTTTTGGATTTTTTATTTGTTTTGATTTTTGGATTTTTTATATAGTGACCTCCAATACCAAGTCTAAGATCCATTGAAGACATGGGTTGAGTACTTGCCCCCAGTTAGGCATAGGACCAACTTATTAGGGATGAAATCGGATAAGCCTTATTGTGGATGAGTATGAAAGGTGAAGGATATGGAATGTCAATCATTCCACGCTATGGGAAGGACAACAAAAGCATTATTACGGATGGTGTGGAGGTGAATTATTATAGTGAGGGTGGGAAAACCAGATAGAATGATGGTAGATAATGGAGAAAAATTAACTACACATGGCACTTGTTTGCCAGGTTTTCACCATGGTACTTACCCAAAGCACCACCAAAGTGGTTTTGACTCTTGGATGAATTATTTCTCTTTACTATTTTTCTTGAGTTTTTATTTGTGGTCACACAAAATACCTGTTTGCCAGGTTTTCATCAAGGTGACAATTTTTTTTTTATTTTTTTTAGGTTTTTGAAAAGGCCCTCTAAAGCTAGGTATAGAATTTTTGCAAATGTAGGCTATTGATAGGCTCTGACAATGGTTCACCTTTAGGACTCAAAAGCTAATATGCACCAGACTTGTATACTATCATTACGATGTATGAACCCAACCAATTAGGCTCAAATTTTCCAGTCTTCTCTCTTTCTGCTTGATTCTTAGGATTTTTCATTAAAACCAAGTCTCCAATGTTGAAGTGTCTAACCAAAACCTTCTTATTATAACTACGAAAAAAGATGATTTTGATAAGCTTGTAGATGGACCAATGCATTTTGTCTTTGTTTCATCCAACAACTCTAATTCATGCAGTCTGGATACACGCTATTCTTCATCATAAATAATCCCTTGCATGGATACCCTCAACAAAGGTAACTCGACCTCAATAGGCAAGATGGCCTCAGAACCAAAGAATAGGGAATATTATGTGGCTCCTATGGGGGTGTGGATACTAGTGTGGTAGGCCCATAAGGCAGGATTGAGTTGGAAGTGCCAGTCATGACCAGCGTCATTGATAGTCTTTTTGAGGATTTTGATGATGGTTTTGTTAGACGCCTTGACTTGGTCATTACCGTGGGGATAATATGGTGTGGTGAAGTGATTTTGAATATGAAATTTATCACATAATTGGCGAACATCTTGGTTCTTAAAGGGATGACCATTATCAGTGATGATGGACTATAGGACACCATACTGGAAAATGATGTAATTAAGGATAAATTTTGATATTTATTTATCAGTAATATATGTCATGTGAATAGATTCAATCCATTTGGTGAAATACTCGATCATTGGTATAATGAACTTATGGCCATTTGATGAGATGGGATAGATTTTACCTATGAGGTTGATTCCACATTGAGAAAAGGGCCATGGTGAAGTGATTGGTTGAATCTCTTACTAGTGCATGTATAAGGTCTCCATGTATCTAGCACTATCTACATTTCTTGACAAAATGGTATGAATCATGGTCCAATAGTATCCAACATGCATGATCTTCTTAGCTAGAGTAGGACCACTAGAGTGGGCTCCACATATACCCTCATGTACTTCGCTTAAGGTTGTTTTTGCTTCATCAGTATCAAGACATCTCAAGAGGGTGATGTCTAGGCTTTAGCAATAAAGAGTGTCACTAATGATGGTGTATCTAGAGCTCTTACGAATGAAGGTATTGTGTTGATTGGTTGGTAGGTCAAGGGGATAACTTGGTCATGTAGGTAGTCATAAATTTCTTTGTACCAAGGAGAATTAGGATCAAAAATTTTGCACACCATCTCAAACTCAAGGATATTGAATGCAAGGATCAATAGTTGTTCTACCAAGAACGCATACTATGACACATTATTTGGAATGTCCAAGAGAGAAAAAATTGTGGCCATTGCATCAGTTGCCTTATTTTGGATTTGAGGGACCTGCCAAAAGATGATGTCATCAAAGTATTGCTTAAAATTGTCTACTGTTCATTTGTAAGGAGTGAGATTCTCATATTTTATATCATAATTTCCATTGACTTGTCGAATAGCCAATTGTGAGTTACCATATACCTAAAGGCTTTTAATCTTCCATTTGATAGCCATGTGAAGTCATGTGAGTAGTGTCTCATATTTTTCCACATTGTTGGTACAACCAAAAGCAATTCTAAATGACTTTGGGATGGTATCACCTTGAGGTGTAACAAACAGAATGCCTACTCTTGAACCATGACTTGTGTGAGATCCATAAAAATATAATTTCCATGTGGCTGAAGTGTCTAGTGTGAATATAGACACATCATGAAAGTTTGAGACCAATGGATGATCTACCGTTGTAGGTGCATTTATGATTTGGTCAGCTATAACTTGTCCTTTGATTTTTCTTCACTCGAGATATTGGATGTCATATCCACTTAGTATCATTACCCATTTGGTTAACTGACTTGTCAAGGTTGCTTTGCTAAGGAGATACTTTAAGGAATCAATCTTGGAAACAAGCTTCATTTGATGGTTCAACATGTAATTCTTGAGTTTTTGAGTGGAAAAAACCACTACAAGGCAGGCACGTTCAATGGGACATTAGTTGAGCTCATATCCCACAAGTGCATGACTGATGTAATAGATTGCTCTTTCTCTTCCTTCATTTTTGTTATGTGGGAGTAATGCATCCAATGCTGATGTAGTTGTTGATATGTAGAGGATGAGATGTATTCCATCAATAGGAGGCATTAAGACTGGTGGTGTTAATGGATAATCTTTTATTTATTGAAAAGCCTCTTGACATCGATTTTTCCACATAAATGGCACTCCTTTTCTTAGTAAATGTTGGAATGGTTGATACTTATCTGCTATTTGAGCAATAAACCTTCTAATGGATTGTAGTCTTCCTTGTAGTGTTTTCAATTGACCTGTGTTGTTTGGTTGTGGCATGTCTATGGCTTTTACTTTAGCAAGATCGACCTCAATGCCTCTTCTAGAGATAATGTACCCTAGTAGCTTGCCTAATGTTACTCCAAACACACATTTCTTTGGTTTCAACCATACTTTATATTCTTCTAGCCTCTTGAAAATCGTATCTAACACTCACACATGATCACACCTTGTTAATTATTTGGATAATAGGTCATCCACATAATCCTCCATAAGGGTGTGCATGAGGTCATGAAAGTATTGAACTCTCAGAATATTGAGCGAGGTGAATCAATATTCCTTTAAACCAATTAAGCATAAGGCATCCAATTATCAGAATAAATATAACTTCAAAGATGTATGAAAGCATGAAGACAACCACAAAATCATATGACACATGAACACCAGTATTTTTATGTGGAAAACCCAAAATGGGAAAAAATGCAGTGAGGGTTATCTCACAATACATTATATCCAGATATAGTATATTACAGAAAGGGTCACTAGTAGGTGGACTCACTATCCAAGTGAACTCACTGCCTACAAAGAAAGAGAAGGAATAAAGAAGGGGTGGCTATACAACCTATTTGAACTGATACAATAGCATCTAGCATATGTTAGATTACAGTTCCAATGAAGTACAAAATGATCTTCACACTAATCTGAATCAATACTCTACTCTATTCACAATTTTATTGATTCTACATCACACACATGTAGACGAAGCACCTTACATGTCATATATCTCTTAACACTCGCATGCAATCTGCTATATCTTCATTATACTATGATTATCATATATTTTTTCTCTCATTCAATACCTTTAAAGTTAATATCCTAATTAGATACATATCAAGTGTAACTTCAATTAGGTTGTCCTAATTAGAAGAAACACACAAAATTAAGCATGTCATCCTAAAAAGAATTTATCCACAATTTGCGCCTTGATTTAAAATTTAATTTACATCAAGATAGGTCGGCATGGACCTAATATAAATTCCACATAAGATAAATTTACTTTATTGTCCTCCACAAAACATCAAACATGTTAGGTGAACCCAAAAATAGACCTAAACACAAAACATTCATGTGTACATACAATTTTCCAAACGTGTGACCTCAAAGCTTGATCTTCCTTTGAATTCCTATTTAGCCAACATCTATTAGCTTATCTTCAACATTGCAGAATAGAATAATTATCGAAAAATAAATACGGAATCTCCCACACTAATACACTATACAAGGAATGACTATGGTATACAAGGTTGAACAATATCATACATATATTTTGAGAAACTTCACAAAATGTCACCAAATCTTGAATGCAGTTGTATTTGATGATCTCAAAACTGTAGTTAGAATCGCAAAGGGTTATACCAACTTACAATGGAGTGTAGACCTAGAGACTAACGTACTGAACCACAAAAATGTCAGAGGAAATACTTAGTCAATATCTTGTATAACAATATTTTTTGGACCAACTTTCTCTATACATATGTCACCAAAAATTATTCCAAACTATGCTAGAATGATGACAACAATTTTGAAATCAATTAAAACACTAGATCAAGCAATGTATGCACCTCATGCTCATGTTGATAAACAACATCATCAATGATAAACTTCCAACAATCTCCCCCTTTATCATTGATGTCAACATGCATATCAAAAACATTTTTAAAAGCTTGTCTCCCCCTTACTACATATCTCTCCCAAAAATTCTTTCTCAATATCTCTCCAAGTATTCTCAAGTATCTCTCCCCAATTCTCCAAAAAAATTGACCAAAATTTTTTTCAACTATCTCTTCCCCTTTGACATCAATGGTAAAGGGTGTACAAAAATTTGTATACACCTTAGATGTATATGCGAGAAAAAATAATTGAAAGAGATAGTTGACTCCCCCTTGAGGAATTAACCAAAAATAAACTTATATATCTTCATTTATGTAAAAGGAAGATTCTTAAATATTTAGAAAATGCATAAGCGTGGAACATTGTCAACCTGAGGATGCTGACTCTTGGAGCCTCTAAAAGATGTCTTTCCAAGTACATTCGGCTTCTCCCAAATCTTATTTGTTGCTATTAGTTTCTTGTATTGTGATTCAATCTTTACTAGGATTTCATTCCCTTCTTCTAGAGTAATAGGTGTAAGATTTATCATTGAAGTCTTGTCAGTATTTATAAGGGCACTTGAGACAGTCATGTGCTTCATCTTCACCAAGTCCCTTAACTTCTCAAATTGCTTGATTAATTCATCTTTTTAACTCTACAAAGTAAAGTACTCTTCTTGTAATATCACCAAATAATTCTAGGTTTAATCATCTATGTCTTGCACAAGGTCATAATTATTTGATGCACTTTTGATTTGTGTCTCAATTGTGTTCATAGCATCCTTTATACTTTGAGTGGTATCAGGCCACTTCATGCAAAATAAGAATAAATTTCTTGCATCATCTTCACAGGTTTGAACATCCTCCAAGCTCTCTTTTATTTTATTTTTGCAGGTGTACACCTCTCTATAATGTCCAAAAAACTATTTTCTTCTAGCCATTCTCTAACTTTGTCTTCTAATTTGGAGATGTGTTCTTTGAATTTTGTTTCAGTGGCTTCATCCACTAATCTACTAATCTCATGCTCATGTTGAGCATCATCTGTATGCATATGTCTTCCATATCTTTTTTGAATGACTCGGTGGTGCCAATTTTATTTTTCCTTATGGCCTTCTACTTAACTCTCCTAGTGATCCTCTTTGCTTCAACATTAATGGTGGGAAATTTTGAAGGAGTTCTCCCTTATCGGAGGTCTATCTATGGATGTCCTCTTCATACCAGTTGCAAGTAAAAATGCAATAACTGATCTTCTAGAACTATTAGAGGTCTCTTTTATACTCATATCAGTTCTAGCACTTTCTATAGTTGTCCTGACTCTTGCTCCTGAGATACAAAAACTCTTTGGCGTATGATTCTACTTTAGCTTTGATCTCTCTATCAATCTATGATTTCTTGAATTTTTATTGAACTTCTATTTTCTTCTCTTTTTAATTTCCAAATCTTGGCTTGTTAGGGTCATTAGGGTTGTTGAGCAATACTTTTGCATAGCCAGTGGCTTCATCTTTTGGTATTTCATATCCAAGCTCTGGAACCCAAGTGGTTCTTCACTCAATTGCTTCCATAATGAAAAACTTGATAGATACCAAAAAGGTAATATCACTCATATATTTCCTTATGACTTCTCTCATAATTCTATATCTCATATAATTTTTTCTCTGAAATAATACAAATAAAGTTATAAGGGCATCACTTTGAGCCTTTAAATCTCCAATATTACTCATGTATTTTTTTATTTAGTGAGCAATAGGCTTTTCATTTGACCAATTGAATTTCCCAACTCTTGGAAATTCATTCATAAAGTAGAAAACCAAGCATATTACCAATGTGACATACCTAAATACCTTATTTTTCTTCTTGATTTCTCTCATATTCTCTAACAATTGTTATCGAAGAAACTCACAAAGATCATATTCAACATTATTCTCAATCATATCCAAATCCACTTGAATTACAATGGCAGAGACCAAATTGTCTCCATAAATCAAATGTATAATCATCATAGTTGTATATTGCACTACCAAATTTCTTATTGTAGCATTACGTCTTTGTTCTTCCCAAATTTTCTTACCTAAATTGGTCTGGTGGACCATAAACTAGTGATTTCTCTAATCACTTATTTGGTAATCATGTGGGAACCCTCAATCCACATGAACTTATCATGTATTCTACTCAGTGACATTCTAATACATTTCTCCTCATTGACAAAGTATGGAAACCATCCCCACACATCTAATTTCTTCTTTGTCGAGAACTTGTATTCCCGTTTCAAAAATTAATCTTCTCCAATCAATTCTTATATCCATAAAATATGCAACTTTCCATAGGTGTGTTCTTCCAAACTTCCATGAATGTAATTCCTAACATCTTTCGTAGGCAAGACCCCAAGAGGAATTTGTGAAAATGCACCTAGGGGATCATTTTCTAAGCTTTTGATGGAATACCTTCTAAATTTAGGTTGCGATCTTTAAGAGATATATACTATTTCAAGTTTCTCCATTTCATTTAAATTACTTTTAGATGATAATTCCAAAATATTAAAATATGAAGTGATTACTAAATACATTTTCTTTTCCCGACGAAGTAGGGTTTGAGATTATACAACTTGGAGATGCTTCGGACCCTTCAAACTTGTTTCTTTCTCCTCTTTTCTTCTTCAAATGTTCTTAGTGAAATGAATTTTTCTTCTCAAACACACTTTTAACTCTTTTATTTGACCCATTTTAGAAATAAATGCTTTAGAAAAAAGTTGGTAAACTTCAAAACCTTGTATGCATAGTCAATTTTCAAAAAATCTACAAATTACCATATTAGAATATTTTCTTCCACAATTTTCTCCAAAATATTTATACTATATATCTCCATCTTATATCTTCATGCCAAGCCATGACACATCATATCAGCAGGGGGTTATATGATTTTCAGTAAAGATCCCCCTAAGCCATAGCTATAGGCTTAGTTATTGAAGGAAACATTTGCACCGGAGATTGGTATAGATTCTCTATCCTTGGTCTCTTCTTTCTTTCTCCATGTCTTTTCCATTTCCTTCTTCACTTAATTTGGATCAACTTTCTTAACTGGTTCATTCTTCTTCATCGAATCATTCTTCCATGTGTTTTTATTTCTACAAAATTTGGCAATATGTCCAGGCTTTCTGCAATTGTTACATACGATATTCCTTTCATCATTAATCCTTACATTTTTTTTGGATTTGCATTGATTAGCCTTGTGTCCAAATCCAGAGCATGTATAGCAGTAACCATTGAAAGATTGAGGCATTCTACAATTTTGTATCTATTCATCATCAAACTTTTGCATTCACTTGCTCTATGTTTGAATTTCTTGCATGTAAAGCATTGACAAGTAAAGGATGAAACATTTTGATTTAGTTTGCTTCTACATTCCATAGCTCTGTGTCCAAATTTATTTCAAAAATAGAAAAAACCATTGAAATATGAGTACTTTTGAGCATTTGGTTGTCTAATTGGGAATCTTCTATCATTGTCTCTTTGATTCTAGAAATTGTCATAGTTCCTCTTGTCTTCATTCTTCTTTTGTTCACTGATCCTTTTTGCATTAGATGTTTGATCTGCTTTAGAGCTTTCTCCTTTTTCAAGTCCTATACCACCTTTGTATTTAGATGCTTTCTATCCTGCAATCAACTCATCAAGTATTGTAGAATTTTTGTTGAATTTGTCTTCATAGACTCTTGCCTTCTCCAAATATGATCTCAAATTTACCACTTCTTGTTCAATTCTAGTGCACCCATCAGTCTTGTTTTTTACCATTGTATTCAAGAATTCCTTAATTATTTTCTTTTCTTCCACTTGTGCTTTCAATCTAGCGATGTTCTCATTTTCTTGTTTCAGCTTTTTATTAACTTCCTTATGCCTTTCTCTAAATTTCTTGATCTACTCTCTTAGTTTTTTGATGCACTTATTTGCCTCTTTTATATTTTCCTTCGGATCTTTGTTCTCATACTCAAGTCTATTAAGATCTTCAATATAAACTTTGAGTTTTCCATCTTTGTCTAACCTGCAATCTTCTTCTATGTATTCAATAGCAGGAATCTCTTTTGGGGGAATAAGATACTTTCTAGTAGCCATGTGTTCAAACTCCAAAATCTTCCCAAAGTGGTCAAACTCCTTCCAGGGATCCAAACTCTAATACTAATTGTTGAACACCCAAAATACTAAGAGGTGGGGTGAATCGGTATTCCTTTAAACCAATTAAGCATAAGCCATCTAATTATCAAAATAAATATAACTTCAAAGATGTATGAAAGCATGAAGACAACCACAAAATCACATCACACATGAACACCAGTATTTTTATGTGGAAAACCCAAAATGGGATAAACCATGGTGAGGGTTACCTCACAATATATTATATCCAAATATAGTATATTACATAAAGGCTCACTTTCAGGTGGATTCATTGTCCAAGTGAACTCACTACCCACAAAGAAAGAGAAGGAAATAAGAAGGGGTGGCTATACAACCTATTTGAACTGATATAATAGCATCTATTATATGCTATATTACAATTCCAATGAAGTACAAATGATCTTCACACTAATCTGAACCAATACTCTGCTCTATTCACAATCTGCTTAGTTCTGCATCACACATGTAGGTGAAGTACCATACATGTCATATATATCTTAACACTCGCATGCAATCTTCTATCTCCATTATCCTATGTTTCTCATCTCTTTTTTTCTCTCATTCAAAACCTTCGAAGTTAATCTCCTATTTATATCCATATCAAATGTAACTTAATTAGGTTAGCGTAATTAGAAGTAACACACAAAATTAAGCACGTCATCCTCAAAAAAAATTATCCACACTTTGCACCTTGATTTAAAATTCAATTTACATCAAGATAGGTTGGCATGGACCTAATATAAATCCCACATAAGATAAATTTACTTTCTTGTCCTCCACAAAACATCAAACGTGTTAGGTCAGCCCAAAAATAGACCTAAACACAAAACCTTCATGTGTACATATAGTTTTCCAAACATGTGACCTCAAAGCTCAATGTTCCTTTGAATTATCATTTAGTTGACATCTATTACCTTATCTTCAATATAACAGAATAAAATAATTATCCATGAATAAATGTGGAATCTCCCACACTAATACATTGTACAAGGAATGGTTGTGGTATACAAGGCTAAACACTGTCATACATATCTTTCGAGAAACTTCACAAAATTCCATTAAATCTTGAAATTAGTTGCATCTGATGATCTCAAAATTGTAGTTAGAATCACAGAGGGTTATACCAACTTGCAGTGGAGTGTGGAACCAGATAATAACACACTAAACCACAAAAATCTTAGAGGAAATACTTAGCCAATATCCTGTATAACCATATTTTCTAGACCAACTTGCTTTGCACATGTCACAAAAATTCTTCCAAACTATGCTAGAATTATCACAATAACTTTGACATCAACGAAAACACTTGATCAAGCAATGTATACATGTCATGCTCATTTTTCCAAACAACATCATCAATGAAAAACTTCTAACAGAAAGATCGTCGTCATAGCGCCTTGATATGTAGCTTCGAAATTTTTCTATCCAAAATGCATGGCATTCCAGAAATATGTTCCCCAAGGACATGTAAATTCTATCTTATGTTGGTCTTCAAGAGATATCTTAATTTGATTGTATCTGAGAAAACATCCATGAGGGATAGCATCTCATACCCTGCAGTCAAGTCTACTATAATATCGATATTTGGCAAGGGGAAGTCATCTTTTGGAAATGCGTTGTTTAAATCTCAAAAATTAGTACATATGTGGATTTCTCCTATTGGTGTTTTCACTGGTACTAGATTGGAAATCCACTCTTCTAGTCAATAGGTCAAATGAAGCCAACATCAAGTAACTTCTTTAACTCAGCCTTTACCAATAGTGCAATTTGAGGATGCATTTTCCTTAGTTTTTGCTTGACTGGTTTGGCATCAAGAAACAATGGAAAATTATGTAAAACCATCTTGAGATCCAAACTAATAATGTCATCATAAGACCAAGAAAATTTGATTTGTCTCTCTTTGAAGAAGGCATGAAACTCTGACTACTCTATTTCTGTCAAAGAGGCTACGAATGGACGATATTAGGATTTTCATCAGTGCTTGTGTTGACTTCTATAGACTTCCCTACTAGCATAGGTGATTTATCTTGATTTATGGTAAGTAATTCCAACCCTCTATCCTTGGATTCCTTGGATATTTTTTAACCCTTGTATGCATCCTTTCTTTTTACTTTTTCTAGGTCTAGAGGCGCCTTTCAGTTTTCACCTACGGACCTTTCTTTTTATATTTTGTCATTTTCACTTTTGTGATTGGAGAGTGGGATAGACTCCCCAAATTATGTTGTGTAAGGCTAAGGAAAAATAGAAGACAAGAAGATTAATAAATACAAATGCAATAAACTCTAAATCTATCCTACGCTAACAACAAAGAACAATGGAAACTAAAAAGCATATATAAACAGAAAGATCTCATTGAACATTTGTATAATTCCATGAATAACCTCAATTGCACTCAGATTTATTAAGTATGAAAGTATGGCCTATGTGATAATGATTTAGCAAAATATTGAAGATTCTTAAATAAGCTTCCTATAAGTATAAATATTTCAAGAGGAGGAATAGTAATGAAGGTCAGGTCAATTTCTAGAAAAATGATTTTCAAATGGTCGGCTCAGAGTCAAAGACAGACGACGATTGAGATTAATGAATGACATGTGATAGACGTTTAGTGTCAGTAATAACGCGAGTGAAAAAGCATAACTGATGGAGATTAAATTAAATATTAATTTAATCTTTAGTTGAGGTTGTTCAAAACTCATAAGAATAATGATTGAATGTAAAAGATAAAGAATAAACATTGTGTTCGAACACACGAATGAATTAATTAATTAATTAAATTTATTTAATTAATAATAGTTTGCACGTAGAATAATTAAAACTTAGATAACTGACTGATTAAAATAGAAGGTATATTCCTCATAAATAATTAGATATTAAATCAGGAGATAACTACTGATTTAATTAAATTTTGACTTAAGTGGTGAATGATTAATTAGATAACTAAGTGATTATCTAATCACATAGGAATATGCTAGGAATAATTTAATTCAACGTTCAAAATTTGGTGATAAAATTAAATAAATAAAGATTTATTTAATTGACTGGAGAAAAGATTATGGAATAATTAAATAACTAAAGTGATTATTTAATTATAGTTGAAAGTGTGACATGAATTAATTCAATAATTTAAAAAATAGATTTAATAGAAGATAGATTTAATTAGTGACGCAATTAAATAAATAATATTTATTGAATTAATCAAGGAAGAAATAAAGGTAAGAATAAATTAATTAAATAATTAAAGTTATTTAATTAACAGAGGATTGGTGACTTTAGAAAATAATTAAAATATTAACATTATTTTATCATGGCCATGAATATGAGAATTATGTCGAAAATGGTGTCGTAGGCCTAGACCAATTTTCAGTGTCTACAATTTGCCCCTCTTTGGTACAATGTCATTTCGGCTTTGTGTCAAATAAAATTAGTTAAAACATGCCCCAATCGTGCTCCAATGTGAAATAGGTTAGGGTATTCCCCCTCGAGAAAAATGACAATTTTTGAAAATAAATTGAAATTTTTGGAAATTGTCCCGATTAGGTAATTTGATAGTTAGAAGTTCGATGGTGGTGAAATAAATTGATTTTGAAGTGGTTTGGAATGCAAAATGGATGTCAAAAGTTGGTAAATAGTGCATCTAGTACAGATAGTTGGAGAAAAACCCTCCAAAACCCTAGGTACAAATATGATTTGGGTGGAAAAACAAAACATTTGCACCCCTAGACTTTGAGAAAAACCTTGATCTTGCCCTAGAGCTTGCAACAAAGATATATCATGTTCCATACACAGAGCACCATGGTTATCGCATTCAAACCTTCAGACGCCCAGCCGACGCAGGACCCTCAGTATGTACCCCTGAACAACCTTTTGAAATTTTAATTTTCACACATTTTTAGGCACTTAAAGTTTTATTTTCATATGTGTCACTATAGAATCAACACATATGCATTTATACACGACGCATGTGCTTGCAGAATGATGCATATATCGAAACATGTCTAGGGATAATTAGGCATTTAGTTACATTAACGCATTTGTATTTGTGTGCACCGCATTTGTAGGAATGAATCGCATTTGTAAATTACAGTGTCGCATGTTGAATAATGCATCGCATGTAGAATAGGGCAATGCATCTACATGATAGGTAGTCGAGTAATAATGCACCACATTTCTAAAAATTCACGCATATGCATGATAGGTAGGTGAGATCTTCATTGTAACGCATTTGTGGTAGAACAATGCATTTGCATTGTGAAATGACACATTTGGTTTATTGCAACGCATGTGCAAAAGAAAATGACACAAGTGAATGTGTGCACTGCTTTTGATATTAAAACGACACATTTTCTAGTCAAAATTTTGAAATTTTGTGATGTAAAAATGAATGTTTTGTATTTTTTGACAAAAATTATTTTGATGCATTTGCAGATTGTATTAGTTCAGGTCGGCCACTTATGAGCTGCGAGACCAGTTAGTGAGTGCAGAGACATGGTTGATATGGAGTCGGGGGTTACATCATGTTTGCATTATGCCCACTATTCGAGCTAACAAAGGTATATTGATTGCTCTTTGTGAGTGATGGAATTCAAAGACCTCTTTTCACCTTCCTACTGGAGAGGCTACAGTTGCTTTAGAGGATGTATATAGGATTTTGAGATTACTAATTAGGGGTGAAAGAGTCTTGTATGATACCTAGAGAGTATATAGCAAGATCTCCTGGTTTTATGTATATGATGACATTAGACAGCTTGGTATCGAGCATTATGAGGTTAGATGGCATGTCCTTATAGAGAGATATGAGTGGATTGATTGTATGTTGTGTACATTGATTGTTGGGATTGTGCTTCCTGACCGTTGAGGTCGTGGTTTTCCTATTGGGTGGGGGGAGATGCTTGTTGGGATGTTAGAGTGATAGGTAGTATATACATGGGGCCCATGTTTACTAGCCATGTTATATTTTCATTTACATGACATAGATTATAGAAATGCCCAGTTGATGATCTGTGGTACTACCTTACTGATGATCTGGGCATGGGAACACATTGTTGTGTTTCATCCCCTAGTGACATCAAATTTATATGCTAGATCCCCATATGTTTTTTGTTATGTGGGGACCATTACCCAGAGCCATGTTGGCAACACTAGTTACTAGAGACATGCCATTGACACACTTGTACAGTTTATGTGGAGACCTTATATGGATTGTGGTCGATGGAGAGATAAGGACAAACATTTACCATTTTGTAGACAGACACAGTACCTGATTGGGAAGATAGTATATAGTGCACATATCATTGAGAGACACCTTCTAGATCAAGTCCTGAGACAGTTTGGAGAGGTCCAGGATGAGCCACGGGGGCGAGTTGAGTTTGCTTGATCTTCTAGAGAGGTTCCACTGTAGGGGCCTATGATTCCTATGGCGACAACAGAGGTGGACATTCAGGCCTTACATCCTATTTTGTGGGGTTGTTAGGGTGGTGTAGCAGATCCGAAAACAACTGCAGCATATGATTCTTGGTGGGCAAAGCATCAGCCCATTCCGTATACAAATCCAGATCAACCAGCTCTAGTATAGAGATAGTGCACAGGACCTAGAGTTTGGCATAGTGGTAGGGCTGGTGATAGAGGTAGCAGAGGTGGAGGTGATGATGGTAGAGATGGAGGTGGGAGAGGTTTTTGATGGGGTCGATGAGGGAGGAGAGGTGGGAAAGGATGTGGATTGTCACCCATCAGTGAGGAGGGTGAGGGAGAGAATGTGTCGATGTTTGACTTTGGTGGAGGAGGGGAGGTGGAGATAGTGGTAGAGTATGCAACTGAGGAGGTCATAGGGGAGGAGCATGTGAAGGAGGAGGTTGGTGAAGAGGAGATGGATATAGATGCCCTTGGTATGTTGGCAGAATATCATGATGACGATGATGAGGAGGAGGAGGAGGAGATGAGGGAGCAAGAGAGGGAGCTCTGAGATAGGATAGTGGAGGATTGGTATGTTGAGGTGGGGGAGAGGCCATGGAAAGAGGAGGAGGTTCCTAGGGATCAAATTTTGGTAGAGTTACAAGCCCAAGTAGAGGCCTTGGAGGAGAGGGTGAGGTTCATCACTGAAGAGTGAGATCCTATGCAGATGGAGAGAGACAGTGCATATCTAGAAAGAGATCAAGTAGTGGCTAGGAGGTAGGAGATAGAGCAGTGGTTTGTGGAGTTAAGGTCCCTATGTACTGGATCGGTTGCAGCATTTGCTCGGGAGTTAGTTAGAGCTAGTGACTAGGAGAGATATTACCAAGATCTATATGATGCAGAGGTACTGCCTGAGATACGGGCTCCCAATTACTCATAGGCACACAATGGCAATTCCCAGAGCAGTCACACAGTCATTCACATAGCATAGATGATATGGTGGGACCACCCAGGACAGGACCATATGATAGGCCTCCTTCTGCACAATGAGAACCTCGTCATCAATCAGCCCCTTAGACTCCACATAAGATAATTAGGAGTACATCTCAGTGACATTTTTATATTTTTAGATAGTGTATTATGATCATAGAGCCTGCGAGCCCCATTGGATTGATACATGCTGACATTGTACTATGACACTTTTTTTTTAGTGATATATATATCATTTTTGGTGGCGATTATATGATTTTCAGTTGTTTATATGATTATGCAGTGTTCTATTTGATTATGCAATGCTCTATATGATTATGGATGCACATTTTATGGATTGTGATTTTTTATTTCCTATGATGATGTCTTTATTCTATGTGATGATGGATGTATGGTATTGATAAATGTCATGTATGCATTCTATGTGTATGATAATGAGCTGCAATGTGATTTTATTATGTATAATGTCATGTGGATGTATCTATAATATGTACAATTCTTAATGGTAAATGCATGTATGTCATGATTACCTAGATGCGATGGATATCTATATTTTTGTGTTGTTTTGAAATACAACATAGATGTATGATTTTATATGTACATATTTTTGGATATTGTGGTTGTGTTGTTGATATGTGTTTGTCATCTATGTCAACACTATTAGAATTAATGATTTTGAAGGCTGTATATGTCGAGGATATTGAGAAAATTGTAATAAATATATTGTAGGCAGTCTGTGAAGTTGAGAAGGTTAGAGTGATGGAAATATTTGTACATTGATGATCAGAAGGTGTGCATTAAAGGGTTTTTTGTTGATCCCATCTAGTATCTTGTCTGATATTTTTAGAGGTGCACATCAAGAATTGAGAAAGTTATGAAGTTTTTTGTTCCTACAGTTATTCAATTACTGTAGCAATTTTTTTTGGAAGATGTGATTGCAATTATGATAAATTGATTTGTTGCATATGTTCCTGAGATGCTCAGTGATGTTTCTAAAACATTCTCTATCAATGTGGTACATCCACATTGATTGGTGTGTTCGTGATCAAATATTTTCCCTTGTGTATTCGAGTTTTCATGTTCTTGGATGACATGATGGTGATACAATGTTGTGGATCCTTATGGATTAATATTTTATTGTTTGGCATATTTGAGGATGTTGATTTAGGTCCTCACTATGTTGTGATCAACTTAGGTTGGTGCAAATTGAGATTTGTTCATGAATTGAGGCTGACAGAGTTGTTGATGTAAATTCATGTAGCGGATATATAAAAACGATTTTTTATTCATTTTAATGTGTATGAGAAGTGTGTGTGGTGTGCGAGCTTGAAGTGTATATGCCAAATATGCAAATAAAGATTAGATCATTTGAATGCAGAGCAAAGCGTGAAGAATTATTTATGTGCCTAATCGGAACTGTCATCAAGCTTTTGTAGAAGCTAATTTCTCCGTTCAACCTCATCAGATGGATTTAATCTGATTTTTTTATGTAAGGAAGTGAGCCTTTCCTTTGAGCAGTGAGCTCTAGGTAGTGTGTCTGAATGCGTGTGCATTCCCTATTCATTTTTTTCATTATACTTCTAACATGGTATAATCTTGTGGACTAACATCCACCATGGTTTTACCCCTAACAGGGTTTCCACGTATAAAATCTTGGTGTTCATGTGTCTCTGATTTGTGGTTGATTTATGCTTGCACTATTAATTATCAGATCTGAGATTAAAGGTTGAATAAGTTTAATTTTTGTAACAACTAATTCACCCCCCCCTCTCAATTGTCTATCCTTTTTTTGCCAACAATTGGTATCAAAGCTAGGTCCTCTGAAGAATTTTAATAGCTTGAGGTGATCCGATATGGCATCATACAAGAAGGATAGTCCAAAATTCGATGGTAGAAACTACTCTCTGTGGAAATTCAGAATGGAGTGTCATTTGAAGTGCATTGGTGAGCCTTTATGGAAGATTACAAAGAATGCATACAATATTCCTCAGAATGGTCCCTCTACTATTGATGAGATCAAAGAAGCAGAAACTAATACCAAGGCTATATAAGCATTGCTAAGTGCTTTGACAGATTCAGAGATGACAAATGTAATAGGTCTGAAGACTGCACATGAGATGTGGAAAAATTTGGAAACATTGTATGAAGGAGATGCATTAGTGAAATTTGCTAAGCTACGAAGTCTAAAACGAAAGTGGGAGAACATGAAGATGAGTGAAGATGAAAACATCTTTTCTTTCACGCAAAAGGTAAATGAAATTGTGATGGGCATTAGATGTGTCAGTGGAATCTTGGAAGAAGATGAGATTATGGCTAAAATACTTAGAATTGTGCCTACTTCTTACAAAACAAAATCTCATGCTATTGAAGAGCTCAGGACAGTAACAAATGTAACAAGAGACATGTTGATTGGAAAAATTGTTGCCTTTGAGTTGAGTGAATTTGGTGAATCTTCTCCTAAGACAGAGTCTGCATTCAAAGCTACTATATCTGGGAAAAGCCAATAGAGATATGATCTGGGAGAAATCTCCAGAAAAACATTCAAGTATGAAGATGAAATGAAACTGATTGAAGATGAAGAAAGAGATCTAGAACAACTTGAAGCACTAATTGTGAAAAGAGAAGCCAAAGGACAAGGTAAGTACAAAGGAAATTTTCCTATTAAATGTTTCTCTTGCAGTAAGATAGGTCATTTTGCATCAAGGTTTCGTGAAAGAGTCTCTAAGTATAAACCTGATACTTGACTAGATTTCAAAAGAAATGTTATTATGTTGAAGGAGTTACTAATGATGAATCTAATAAAGAAACTAGAAATGAAGATGAATGAGTATTCATTACTATCAAGGAAAATGTTTCGGTGTCCACTGAATTAGTTAGTAATTAGAATATTGAGAAAGCTCTTGCAATCGGGATTGATAAGAAGGATGAGTGGGTGATTGATAGTGGATGCTCACATCATATGACTAGTGATAAAAGCATGTTTCTAAGCTTGGAAAATTATGACGATGGTGTTGTAATATTTGGAGATAATAATGTTGGTGTGATTTGTGGTAGAGGCACTATTTCTCTTGGTGGAAATCGTAACAGTGATGATGTCCTATATGTTGAAGGTTTGAAGCACAATTTGTTGAGTGTTGGACAGATGGTTGACAAAGGCTACAATATTCAATTCAAAGATGGTAAGTGTAGGATATTGGGAAGCTCAGGAAATGTGATTGCTTTAGGTGCAAAGACAAGAGGTAATATTTTTCACTTAAATGCTTCTATTGAATTTTTTGTTATTGCTCAATTTGATGTAAGGTGGTTATGGCATAGAATTTTGTGTCATGTGAATTTTGATAACATTGTCAAAATAAGCTCTACACAAGCAATTAGAGATCTACCTAAGTTAGTGAAGCCTACTAACACTATATACAAGGAATGTCAAATGAGAAAGCAGAGAACAATTTCTTTTAGAAGCAAACAACATCATTCCAATGGAGTACTAGATTTGGTACATACTGATCTATTTGGTCCATCTAGAATCAGAAGTCTACAAGGAGAAAGGTACTTTATGTTTTTTATTGATGATTATTCTAGAATGGTATGGGTTTCTTTCTTAAGAGGCATTAGAGAAATTCAAAAGATTCAAAGCTTTGGTAGAGAATGAGACAAGTTTGAAGATCAAATGTTTGAGATCAGACAGAGGTTGTGAATTCACTTCCCAAGAGTTCAATTCATTCTATGAAGAGCATGGAATAAAAAGATAGTTGTCTACTCCTCAGACCCCACAACAGAATGGATTTTTTGAGAGAAATAATGGATTAATCTTAGATGTTGCTAGAACTATGATGTTGGAAGGTAATGTTCCTCATTTATATTGGAGAGAAGTTGTAAGCACTATTGTGTATACTATCAATTGGGTGAATGTCAATAGTAATTATGGTAAGAATCCTTTTGAACTATGGCTTGGTTATAAGCCTACTATTAAATATTTTGAAATTAGATGTTTTATTAAGAGATATGAATATATTGGCAAGTTTGAAGCTAGAAGTGGTGAAGGAATCTTTTTGGGTTACTCTACTAAGAGTAAAGCCTACCAATGTTACAATAAAAGATTGAAGAAAATGGTTGAAAGTGAAAATGTTAGAGTTGATGAAGACACTGTCAGAGCATCCAGGTATTGTGGATATGATTCAGATGATCAAAAGGATTGTACTAATAATGGAAAGAATACACAGACACATAATCAAACTCAAAGTGTTCTAGTGAATCAAGAAAATCATGAAGAAGACAGAAGAATTGCAGAAGAATATTGCTTGATTTTCAAAATTGAGCCTAGTAATGTCAATGAAGCATGTAAATATTAGTATTGGATGGAAGAAATGAAGGAAGAATTGATGCAGATAGAGAAAAAAGATACTTGGATTCTTGTTCCTAGACCTCAAGACAAAAATGTGACTGGAACCAAATGGGTCTTTCGGAATAAGCTTAATGAGCAAAGTGAAGTAGTTAGAAACAAAGCAAGACTGGTATGTAAAGGAAACTCACAGATGGAAGGTATTGATTTTGAAGAAACCTTTTCCCTTGTTGCAAGAATTGAAGCTATAAGGTTATTTCTTTCTTATGCTACTTTCAAGAATTACAAAGTCTATCAAATGGATGTGAAGTCAGCAATCCTAAATAGTGAATTAGAAGAAGTTTATGTTGAGCAACTGGATGGATTTCAATTGACTGATGAAAAAGACATGTTTTGTCAATTGAATAAAGAATTATATGGACTCAAGAAATCCCCTAGAGCATGGTATGCTAGATTGGATAAATACTTGTTGAAACTGGGATTCAATAAAGGCACTATTGACAGTAATCTATATTTCAAGTTATATCAGGATAAAGAGTTGATTATTGAAGTCTTTGTTGATGACATTATTTTTGAAGGTGATGATGACTTATGCATGAATTTTTTTGATGAAATGAAAAGTGAATTTGAAATTTCAATGATAGGATAACTGAAATTATTTGTAGGATTGCAAATTACTCAGTTAGATGATGAAATCTTTATTTCTCAGTCTAAATATGTAAGAGGGTTACTGAAAAAGTTTGGCATGGAAGACTCAAAACAATTTGGTACACCCATGGTAACCAGATGCAATCTAACATAGAGTGATGATTCTCCTAAGGCTAATCAAACAAGATATAGGTCAATTATTGGCAGATTTCTATATTTAACTTAGAAAAGACCAGACATTATGAATGTTGTGTGCATGGTTACTAGATATCAAGTTGGTCCAAAGGAATCACATGTGACTGCAATAAAGAGGATTTTCATATACTTAAAAGGAATAGTTGATTTTGGTCTTTGGTATCCCAAGGATAATGATCTTACTCTGAATTCCTTTACATATGTAGATTGGGCAGGAGATTAGGATAATAGGAAAAGTACAAGTGGTGGTCCATTCTTCCTAGGGAAGAAGTTGGTGTCTTGGCTAAGTAAAAAGAAAAAATTTATTTCCTTATGTACTGCTGAGGTAGAATATATTGTTGTTGCAAACAATTGCACTCAAGTGTTGTGGATGAAATAGATGCTAAGAGATATCAGAGTTGAGTATGATGAGCCTATTTCTATATTTTGTGACAATTCAAGTGCCATAAACATTTCTAAGAATTCAGTGCTACACTCAAAGAAAAAACATATATCTATCAGGTATCACTTTTTGAGAGACAAGGTGAGTGATAAAGAGGTTGGATTGGAATATGTCCCTACAAAGGAACAAATTGCAGATATCTTTACTAAACCATTGGCTAAGGATACTTTTGAGTATCTCAGAGGAAAGTTAGGGGTAATTTTCCCTCCTAGTCTGAACTAAGATGCAAGTCTTTGCATCAATCCATGGTACTTATAGTCAGATCTTGTTATGGTGGCTGCTACTCAGGGGGAGTAGTCAGATGATTCAGATGATATGTGGTTCAAAGCTTGTGTACATTTTCCATTGATGTCAAAGGGGGAGAAGAGTAATGTAAAAAACCTTTGTAGAAGAAAGAGGGAGAAGTTCAATAAGTACTAAGAGAGAGAATATGGAAGAGCAATGTAGAAGAGAAGAATAGGTTGAGAAGAGTTAGCTGTGTTGATGGTATTTTTCACATCATTTGTTGCCATCAATTCCAAAAGGGGAGATTGTTGGATATTGTGGTTGTGTTGTTGATACGTGGTTGTCATTGATGTCAACACTATTGGTATTAATGATTTTGAAGGTTGTATATGTCGAGGATATTGAGAAAATTCTAATAAATATATTGTAGGCGATATGTGAAGCTGAGAAGTTCAGAGTGATGGAAAGATATTTTACGTTGATGATCAGAAGGCGCACATCAAAGGGTTTGTTTATGAGCCTATCTATTATGTTGTCTGAAAGTTTCAAAGGTGTGCATCAATAATTGAGAAAGTTATGAAGTTATGTGTTCTTATAGTTATTCAGTTACTGTAGTAGGTGTTTCTGGAAGATGTGATTGCAATTCTGATGAATTGATTTGTTGTGTACATTCCTAAGATGTTCAATGATGTTTCTAGATCATTCTCTATCAGTGTTGTACATTCGATTTGATCAGTGTGTTCGTGATCAAATATTTTCCATTATATATTCAAGTTTTCATGTTCTTAACCGACATGGTGGTGATAGCATGTTGCGGATCCTTATGGATTAATATTTTATTGTTTGGCATTTTCAAGGATGTTGATTTAGGTCCTCACTATTTTTTGATCAACTTAGGTTGGTGCGCATTGAGATTTGTTCATGAATTGAGGTCGATAGTTGTAATTTATTCTTTATTTGTGGTTGGTAGAGTTGTTGATGTAAATTCATGTAGCAGATATATAGGAATGATTTTTTCTTCATTTTAGTGTGAATGAGAAGTGTGTGTGGTGTGCAATCATGAAGTGTATATGGGAAATTTGTGAATAAAGATCAAATAATATGAATGCAGAGCATAGTGTGAAGAATATTGAGCAGAGTGTGAAGAAGTATTTATGTGCCTAACTGGAATTGTCATCAAGCTTTTGTAGAAGCTAATTTCTCATTTCAACCTCATCAGATGGATTTAATCTGATTTTTTTATGTAAGGAAGTGAGCCTTCCCTTTGAGCAGTGAGCTCTAGGCAGTGTGCCTGAATGCATGTGCATTCCCTATTCATTTCTTTCATTATACTTCTAACAAGGTATAATCTTGTGGACTAACATCCACCATGGTTTTACCCCTAACAGGGTTTCCACATATAAAATATTGGTGTCCATGTGTCTCTGATGTGTTGTTGATTTATGCTTGCACTATTAATTATCATATTTGAGATTAAAGGTTGTTTAAGGTTGAATAAGTTTAATTTTTGTAACAAATGATTCACCCCCCCTCTCAGTTGTCTATCCTTGTTTTGCCAACACATATATATGACGATGTCTACATGATGGTTGTAAAATGAATGCATATGAAAATTACTTAGTCTTTTGTGTATCATGGGACCCCGTCATTATGCAAGATAGAAGAAATGTTAGCATGGATTAATCAAAATGTTAGTATTAGAAAAGGTTGTTAAAAGAATGTAGAATCTTCAATATTTTTTCCAAATACATACTAAGCCTTGCATTAAATCATCATTGTGCAGGAAATGACACAAATGGATATTAAACACCTTGATATGAGATAGACCAAGGTGTACAAATTCATCCACTTGCTAAAAATAGACAGTCGTAGACAAGGAGTGACTTAACTCATACTAAGGACAAAATTGCCCCAGTATTTTTGCCAAGACAAACCACAAATAGCCATAAAAAGAAAAAGCCAAAGTCGGGATACATTATTGCTCCTCTAAATCCTTCATGGGACATCCTCAAGAAAGCTAGTAACCTGACTTGAAAATCAAGTTTAAAAGACAGTCGACAGACATCAGTCAAAGAAAAATAGTCCTAAAACATCCTTGCTTCTCTCAATCCTTCATGGGACATCCTTGAGAAAGCTAGTAACCAGACTCAAAGACAAAGCCAAATAAAAAAGATAAGACAAAACACACCATAAAGTCAATAGCCAGTAAGAATATTTGCCAAAACTTGATATGTTGTTGTTTGTTTGATAAGATGATTGTTTGATAAAGCCTAATTGCAAGGATGACAGATACCATATAAGACGTTGAGTTTGGTTTCGATGTTGTGACTATCTATGTAAGGCATGATGAAGCATGGTTTCAAAAAGACATGTACCGTATAAGACATTGAGTTTGATGTTGTTGATGCGACAAGTTGTATAAGGCTATGATGATTGTTTTCCTAAATGATAATGTCTATGTCAAGAAGGACACATCTTTTATAAGACTTAAGTTGATTGTTTTGGTAATTTGTTTGGTTTGACTTAATGACATTGGTGACTTGTTTGTCTTGTTGACGCGTGACTTGTCTTGATTTTTTTTACTTTTTTTTGTGTGTGATGATAATGTATGACTTATGTTGACTGACATGACGTACCCTAAAGGACTGACCTAGTGCGGCCTTGGGGGCTCATCAATTAATGGCCTTGCCTGCGTTATACACATAAAGACCTCATATTTTGACTAGACTTTGACTGACAGGACTGACTCACAAAGAGTTTCTGAAGTTGATGATATCTGACGTGTGTGATTATGAATGTGATAAACCCTAATGTACTGACCTAGTGCGGCCTCGGGGGCTCATCAAATGATTGCCTTGCCTATGTTATACATGTGCAGACCTTGTAGTTTGACATGACCAATGACTTTGATGTACAAAGAATGAGTCATGATTTTATGTGTGTGATACATGACAAACCTAGAAAGATGGACCTAATGCCTCGGGGGTGCATCAAGTGATGGCCTTGCCTACGTCCAATCGCAGAGGCAACGCAGTTTGACTATGTCTACGATTGACTTGACACAATTGAATCTGACTTTATTTTTGGGATTTTTGACATTTTTTCAATTTTTTGAATTTTTCAAGATATTTTATGATGTTTTTGGATTTTTCAGGACATTTTGTGATGTTTTCGATTTTTTCAAAACATTTTAGAATTGTGGAACAATGAGTGCAAGGTCCAAATGATGTAGGTTGAGTATTTATGCCCAATCGAGTATAAGACCAATAGGATGGGATGGGGATGTGGAGTGGACTTGATGTCAATCATTCCAAGTTATGGAAAGGATAACCGTTTATTATGGGTGATGGAAAAATCAGATTGGAATAATGGTAGATGAAGGAGCGAAGTCAACTACTCATGGCGCCTGTTTGCCAAGTTTTCACCATGGTACTTATCCATTGCGCCACCGAAGTTGTTTTCACTATTGGACTAATTATTTCTCTTTACTATTTTGCTGATTTTTCAATTTTTTTGGTGTTACAAAGACACTTGTTTGCCAAGTTTTCATCAAGGTAACGATTTTTTTGTTTTCTTTTTTTTGTATTTTGTATGGTTAAGACAAAGCTCTCAGAAGCTATGCATAGAATCTCTTTAGATGAAGGTTGTTAATTGGTGATGATAATGGTTCTTCTTGAGGGGTAGAGAGTTGATATGCTCCTGATCCAAAGGCTTATGTAACAATATAAGGTCCTAACGAGTTTGGTTCAAACTTGCTTGGTTTTTCTCTTTCAGCTCGATTCTTTGGATTTTCCATTAAGACCAGGTCACCACTGTCAAAGTGTTGATTCAAAACATTCCTAATATAGCTACGATGAAGACAATTTTCATATGTCGGAAGATGATCTAATGCCTTTTGTCTTCATTCATCTAGGAATTATAACTCATGTAGTCTTGGTACACGGTACTCTTCATCATCAATATGCCCTTTCAAAGATACCCTTAGGGAAGGAATTTTGACCTCTATAGGTAAGATGGCTTCAGAACTGAATACCGAGCGGTATGGAGTGGCGTCGGTGGGAGTGTGAATTTCGGTGCGGTAATTCCATAAGGATGGATTAAGTTGAAAATTCCATTCATGACCAGTGTCATTGATAGTCTTTTTGAGGATTATGATGATTATTTTGCTAGACACCTCAGCTTGGTCATTACTTGTGGGTAATAAGGAGTGGAAAAGTTGTGTTGGATATGGAATTCTTCACAGATATGGTGGAGTTCTTGGTTTTTAACTGGGTGGCCATTATCTGTGATGATGGATTGAGGAACACCATACCGACAAATGATGTAATTAAGGATGAACTTGGAAATTTGTGTGTTGGTTATATAGGTCATAGGAATAGCCTCGATCCACTTGGTGAATTATTCGGTTGTGGTTATAATGAACTTATGGCCATTGGAGGATCAAGGATGTATCTTTCCTATAAGATCAAGTCCCCATTGGGCAAAGGGTCAAGGTGAAATTATCAGACAGAGCTCCTGTGTTGGCGTGTGTATCAAGTCTACATGTACCTGGCACTGTCAACATTTCTTGACAAAGACATATGAGTCATTTTCCATGGTAGGCCAATAATAGCCCAGTCTCATAATCTTCTTGGCTAAGGTAGGACCTCTAGAATGGGATCCACATATACCCTCATGTACCGCACATAAGGTTTCTTGTGCTTCTTTAGCATCGAGACATCTCAACAAGGTATTGTCTAAGGCACGTCTATAAAGGGTATCTTCGATGATCGTATATTTGGAATACTTATGGATAAATTTCCTACGTTGGTTGTTTCAAAGGTCTAAGGGTAGGATTTGGGTATGAAGGTATTCATATATGTCCTTGTACCATGAGGAAGTGGGACCAAAAATTTCACACACCATCGTATAATCTAGGATGTCAAAGGCAGGGACCAAAAGTTGTTCTACCAAAAACTTGAATTTAGGCATGTTGCTAGGTATATCCAATAATGAACCAATAGTTGTCATAGCATCTACTGCCCTATTCTGAATGCGGGGTATTTGATGAAAGTTGATGTTATCAAAATATTGCTTAAATTTGTCTACCATTCGCTTGTATGGGACAAGTTTCTCATCTTTAGTTTCATATTCATCATTTACTTGTCTAACTATTAGTTGAGAGTCTCCATAAACTTGTAAATGCTTAATCTTCCACTTAATTTCCATTTGTAATCCAGTCACAAGGGCCTCATCCTCTTCTATGTTGTTTGTGTATAAAAACAAAATTTTGAATGACTTAGGAATTATGTCCCCTTGTGGTGTGACAAACAGTATACCTTCTCCTGAACCATGATGAGTGTGGGACCCGTCAAAGTATTACTTTCATGTGGTTCTTTTTTCAATGGTAAAGATGAACTCATAAGGAAAATTTGCAACTAATGGATGCTCCACATTGATTGATGCGCCTGCCAGCTGATCAACAATAACTTTCCCTTTTATAGCTTTTCTTTCTACATATTGGATTGCATATTCACTAAGTATCATTACCCATTTAGCCAATCGGCATGTTAGTGTTGCTTTACTTAGGAGATATTTCAAAGGATCTATCTTGGTGACCAGCATGGTTTGGTGGTTTAACATATAGTTCCTAAGTTCTTGGGTAGTAAAAACTACTACAAGACAAGCACATTCTATGTGACTGTAGTTTAGCTCATATCCCACCAAGTATGGTTGATATAGTACACTGCTCTTTCATGACCTTCATCATTATTTTGTGCAAGTAAGGCTCCTAATGTTGATTTGGTTGCTGAAATGTAGAGTATGAGAGTTCATGTATATATAGGTGGAATTAACATTGGTGGTGTAAGCAGGTAATCTTTGATCTTTTGAAAAGCTTCTTGGCATTTTTCTATTCATACAAATGGTACAACTTTTCTGAGTAAGTGTTGGAATGGATGTATCTTATCTACTAACTGGACTATTAATCATCTGATAGACTGCAATCTTCCTTGTAGTGTTATTAGCTAACGTATATTGGCTGGTGGAGGCATGTCCATTATAGCTTTCACTTTTGTTGGGTCCACTTCAATGCCTCTTCTAGAAATGATGTACCCTATAAATTTTCTTGACTAAACACCAAAGACACGTTTTTTTGGATTTAGCCTTACTTTGTATTCTTCTAGTCTTTGAAATATCTTATCTAGGACTTGCAAGTGATCAACTCTTGTCAATTATTTGGCTAATAGATCATCCACATATTCTTCCATGAGAGTATGTACAAGTTCATGGAATATAGTTGTCATGCCATGTTGGTATGTAGCTCCAGCATTTTTGAGCCCAAAAGGCATGACGTTCCAACAATATTTTCCCCACGGACATGTAAAATTTGTCTTGTGTTGGTCTTCAAGTGCAATTTTGATTTGATTATATCTGGAGAAACCATCCATGAGAGATAGCATCTCATAACCTATTGTTAGGTCCACTATCATGTCAATGTTTGGCAAAGGGAAGTCATCCTTAGTACATGCCTTTTTTATATCTCTGAAGTCTATACAAATGTGGATGCCCCCAGATGGTTTCATTACTGGCACAAGATTAGAAATCCATGTGGTATAGTCTATTGATCTAATAAATCTGAGATCCAATAGTTTCTTAAGTTTGACTTTGACTAGTAAAGCAATTTGTGGATGCATTTTCCTTAACTTTTTCTTAACGGGCCTAACACTTGGTTGTAATGGTAGATGATGCAATATAAGGTCAGGATCTAGCCCAGGCATTTTTGCATATGACCAAGAAAAATTAATCGCTCTTTTGGTAAAGAAGTCAAAAAATTTTGGTTGCTCTGTCTCTGTCAAAGATGCTGTAAAATAAATTACCCGAGAATTATCTTTAGTGTTTATGTTGACTTCTACAGATTCCACAACTAACAGTGGTGACTTTTATTTAGCAACTGGGAGAATGTTCAACCCTCCATCCTTGGGTGCCTTTGAGAGGTTTTTGCCCTTGGATGCGTCCTTTATTTTTACTATTTCATCATTCAAAGGCGCCTTTCAATTTTCACCTAGGGACTTGTCATTTTCATTGTTGTTCTTTTTGTTTTCACTTTTGCGACTGGAAGGGTGAATAGACTCCCAAAAATATGCCATATTATCCAAATTTATGGTAAATCCATCCTTATGATCACCTCTAGGTATGTCATCTCGCAGTCCCATGAACTCAGCTATTGCTTCGTCGTTCTCAAATATGTCTAAAATGGGGGTGCCTTGTTGATCCCAATCGATAAGCTGGGGATATACGAGGGGCATGTCATCATCAGAGTTATCAAATATGGAGGTTGACAAGGTGAGGATAGATTGGTTGACATGATCACAGAATTTTTGGACTAACTCTTTTTTGTTCTTTTTCCTAGGGATAGGTAGACTGTGAGTTGGGACAACTGTGAGGGCTAGATCATCAAAAGTTGGTTTTTTAGGTTCCCAAGAGGTGAGATCAAGGGTTTCCCAATAATAAAGCTTGAGCATTCTTCTTTTGTCAAGGACTTTTGAGGATGGGAATCAGTTGATTTTGGCAAGGTATTTAGCATTTGGTCAAGTTCCCCAAATAACTTATCTAGGTCCATTATTTTGGTGGAGGAAAGGGAATCCCATTCATATTCGTTTGATTTGGGGGATTCATAGTGGAATGGGTCAGATATTTCGTTGGATGTCTTGATATTTTCATAAGCACTTACTTCCTCTTGTGATGGTGTCGAGGTACTAGGAACGCCAATCCTAATCGATTGAAACCCTAGCCCTATTCCATTGGCTCATTGAGAGAGAATGATTGGTTAAGTCCTTCCATTTTGATGTATTCCTAACCCACTATGTATGTCATATCCTTTCCTTTGCATTATCATGAAGCCTTTTCCATATTGATCTTTAGATATTTGGATAGATGGTGGAGGTTTTTCATTGTCTTCATTATATAACCAAGAGGTCACATCTTCTTGATCCATAGCTTCTTTACTTAACCCTCCCCATTTTGTGAAAGTCATTGTAGGAGGGACATGTATTATAATAATGGATTTTCTCCTATCTATTGTGCGTAAACCATATGACTTAGGAGGAACCAACTGGCTGACACAATAGGAT
This sequence comes from Sequoiadendron giganteum, assembly GCA_007115665.2. NCBI lineage: Eukaryota > Viridiplantae > Streptophyta > Pinopsida > Cupressales > Cupressaceae > Sequoiadendron > Sequoiadendron giganteum. The sequence continues at coordinate 34,049,424 of CM021106.1, read as the reverse complement.
GCTCTCATGTGATATTCTTCATATCCCTTATCTTGGATCTCAACCTTAGGAGTGGGTGATGGTGTTTGGGATGCATATAATTTGGAAAGAGTTGATGGATCAATATACAAAGATAAGATGGAGGATGAAGCCTCTTGATTTTAAGACACCTATCATTGTGGTATTTCATGTAGGCTAGTGCATTATTGGAAAGGATTTGGATCACCGTCGATTGTGATCTTGGTGCCATTGTACGGGAATTTGAGATATTGATGATATGTGAAAGGGACAGCCTTCATAGCATGTATCCAAGTTCTACCTAGTAACAGATTATGGGGAAGGATAAGATCCAAGACTTGGAAACTAGTGTCCATAACTGCAAGGCCAATCCTAATAGGGAGTGTTACCACTCCTTTGGATGATCTTTTCTAATCATCGTATGCCTTGATGACTATACTCTTAGTGGTGTCCACACATTCTTCTGAGAAACCTAATGCCTTAACCAATTTAATGGTGCAAATATTCAACCCTAATCCTCCATCTACCAAGACTCGTCTAACTTTGGTTTGATGGACAAGAACTTCAAGGTGTAATGTGTCATTATGGTTGGTCTTATCAGTTGAATAATCCTGCTAAGAGAAGGTAGCATGATGAGAATTCATAAAATATCCTACCATCTCTTCGAAATGATTGACATCTAAGTTGGTGGGGATAGTTGTGCTTTGTAAGGCTTTGTCTAGAATGGCTCGATGATCAGGTGATATGGTCAACAGTTCCAAGATGGATATTTGTGTTGGGGTCTTCCCCAACTAGTCAAGTAAATTATAATCGGTTTTGGAAGACTGTGGTTGTGGCTCTGATGAAGGACCTAGAATGGTTATCTTAGTTCGACATGTATTGACAGCACATTTAGGACTCTTCTTTATGGTAATGGTGTATATATTTTCATCAGCAGCTCGGATATGATTTATGATCTTACCTTGGTTGTAGTCATACTTGGTATTGGCATAATTGGCTGAGGTATTAGTCTTAGTTCCTAAATTGGAGGCCTTTCCTTTCCCATGGTCATGTAATAGATTTGTGAAGACCTTGTGCTCATTGTTTGTGGTATGTTTTTTCCCATTGACTTCTATGGTTCCATTCTTAACAAAATCTTGGATAATATTCTTCAGTTATCGGCATTGTTGTAGGCTATTTCCTTTAGTTTGATGGTAATCGCAAAAGGCATTGTCATACCACCATGATGGTTTAAATTATCTAGGATCATATTGTTTTGGCTCTAGAGGTTCTATGAGTTTATGTTTCATCAGTTCTTTGAAGATTGTCTCGATTGGTTCCCCTAAGGGGGTAAACTCACATTTTGTAAATGTCCTCTACGATCATTGTTGTTGTGTATTTTGGACAAAATTGGCACTTTGATCAGCACTATTGGATATGTCATGAGAGGGGTTGTATCCTCTAAGCATGATGAGTAGTCCTGCATGTAAGGTCTTAGCATCAACAACACCGTCATTGGTTACATTTTTGTTTCTAGACCAAAAAAAATTCCTATCATTGGGGGCATTTTGGTCTTGAAAAACTAGATTCCTACTTGGCATTTTAATTTCCCCTTTGTCAATGAGGGTTTTCTCCAGTATAATTCCTTTTTGCACTAAGTCCAGAAAAGAGGTACAGCAATGTACTCTTAAGTTACTTCTCAATTTTGGATTAAGATTTTCAAGGAATATTGTGACTTTTTGTTTCTCTGGTATCTCAAAGGGCATCGACTAGCTAAACTCCTACATCTCTAGAAGAAGGTGGTGAATTTTTCTCCATCTTCTTGTGTGGTGTGACCCAAGGTAGCTATTGTAATTTCATTGTCAATGTTGAAGGAAAAGTGTTCCACAAAATTTTTAGCCAATTCACCCCATGATTTTATGTCATATGGAAGTTTAGAGAACCATTCCAATGCTACCCCAACAAGGGTTCACAGAAAAAGTCTCATAAGGTACGTGGGGTTATATGAGATGTCCATGCATGTTGTGAAAAATTCCCTTATATGTTACAGAGGATTCCTCTTCCCATTATACTTAGGAAAATTTGGTATAATATATCTGTGTGGGGAGGGTGTCATGTATAGTTCTTTGTCAAAGGGTTGTGGACATAAATCTTGCGTTCAAATGGTTTGTTTTCCTGACATTGACATATTGTCCATTTGTTGTTGGAGGGACTGCATTTGATTTTGCAGAACATCTACCTATGTCAAAGAGGTGTTGGTTGGGTTGTTAGGATTGATGTAAGTGTTTTAAAATGCAATATTTTGTGATGGATTATGATTTAGTGTAGGTTTATGTCATGTTTGTATCACCTCTATTTGTGGAATGGTTGTATTGGTGTTGATATGTGGTATGGCCTATGTCATGTTTATGCCAATTTTGGGCCTTTTACTTCTAGTGTCTGTGCAAAAGGGGTTTGATTATGATGCTTTTGCAGTAAAATTATAACGTTGTGTTATACCAAATGGTGTTGTGTGTATTGTTGTGGAAGTTTGTGTAGGTATGCCAGATGGTATAGCTGCAGTAATCTAAGGAATAGAGACACTTGATGTCATGGTTTTTTTTCCCTTGAGTAGATGAAGTTTTTAAATTGTGGATGTCAAATCTTGGAGGTAACATGGCACCTTCGACTAACAACTTTGCTAGATACCTTTGAGGATCATTTTCCAAACACTCATCTACAAAAGATGCAAATTCAAGATCTTGGATAGCAACATCTATGTCGTCTACAAAAATTTGTCCATGTGTGTCTCTAGTGACAATTTTTTTTAGCAAGGCTTTATGAGGTCTTGTTGTCCCTAATGATATGTTTGAAAAGGGATTAATGAAGTCATGTGAATCAGCCATTTCTCTCTATTTCTTTTTAGACCTTTTTTTGACCATGAAAGATGTTGCTCAAAATGAGGTGATGCAAAACTATGTCTAAGAATGATATGTTCTAGTCTATGTTTTTCGGATTTTTTGGATATAATGAATGAATGTTGCTATTTTTTTGGGTATTTTCTGGAAAATAAGGAATGTCTAAAATGATGTTATGATAGGATGATAGTATCTAAGTATGAAAATATTCTAAGAAAATTTCTAAGATAATCAATTATGAATGATTCTAAAAAGGAGGTTACCTACAACTATAGTGTAACCAATGCTATAGTTTGACTTTGTCAAGGAACCTGTGTAGGACTAGGACCAAAAGATGAGGTGAAATCCCAAACTATACTGATGAGATGGAAGGACTCATGTTTAAGACAAAAGATATATTAACAAGTGACTAGGCTCAATAACAATGTTTGTTGAAGCAAGGTTTTTCCCAAAATGTGGAAAGTTATCCTATTCTAAGATATGCAAGGTAATTTTTCTAAAATTTTGAACTATTTGAATGTAGTAAAGACTCCTAAGATGCAACTAATTTTCGTAACTAGGATGCATATCACTAAAACTAAATGAAACCTAAAGGATGCAATTATCCAAGGTATGAGAAAACTTTTTGGTTTATGTCCAAGGGTGACTGTGAAAAATAGAGACGGGTATGACCATTTGTTTTCAGACTGTGACAGTGAATTTTGGTTTTCTGGTTCTTAGGAAAATGCAATTCAGGTTCACAAATGTATCACAGAATTTATCAGATGCGGTTCTCAAGGTCATATGCGGTTTCTAATAAACTATGTCTCATTTTTATGATAGGAAAATGTGACTCGATCTAACAGATACAGCTAACAGTTAAACAGATGTGACTCGCTATGATATATGTGACTCACTATGACAAATTTGGTTGACTATTAAATAGATGTGACTCAATTCGATAGATGCAACTTAGTTTGACAGTTGCGATATTTTGGTTAATTAGGGTTTTGACTAATTATGTCCATGATCAAAGTTTGGCAAAATACTGATAATCTAAAAACAAAGTGTTTTTGGTTTGTTAATCATGAACATGTATAATGACATAAAACATGTACAATCCTAAGGTTGGTAATGACAATACTTGTTGAATTCTCACTTGGGTTTCCCCAGCTACGCTTATTCAAAGTGGATGACTAAAAGCTTGACCACACTAGCTCCCCCTTACATAGCACACACTTCTCAGGTCAGCAAAGCTTCAGTTCCCATGACTCTCCCATGGAAAAAAATTCATCTCTACTAAGAACCATATGAGCGTGAGATGGCTTCAAAGGTCCACCCTCTTGCACTAGCAAATAGGGGTTTTTGGGTTATTCTATAAACAATTTGGCAAAATCCACATGAGAGGAAATATTGGCTATGATAAGGAGGCTTCCCACCCTATAGAGGTTACGCTCTACAATTTTTGATACACCACGAGGGTACTAAGGGAATCACTATCACTTGCTTGTCCACAGGAGTTCCTATAATGTTAAGTTTTCCTCAACATTAGAATTTGTATACTGGTTGGGAGTAGCTTGGCTTTAGGTCATCACCGGTTATGAGTAGCTTTGGGGTGAGTATTTTTTCCCACCAAAGCAGACCCAAATTCTAGAGTCAATAAAATTTTCTCTTACACCCAAGATCGCACAAATGTGCAAGGGGAGAGGATAGTTCTATTACCGAATCGGGTTCTAATCTAACAATTGTGCAAATGCACCAAACATAGAAAATAGTGATTCTTTTTAAACCCAAATGATGATTATCTATTCTACTCAAGCAATTCATTTGTTTTAAAATTTATCTTCGATTTTGGTCTTGCAAAACGAATGATTAGTAGTTTAATTTTTTATTTGTCTTCGTCAATCATCCTATAAAAGGGTTTGAATGATTGTCTTCTATGAAATTTCCTGCAAACACTAGGTTAACTCTAAAACGCACGCTGTAAATCTAAAGTTAGTTGTAATAAAGCTAAAAACTAAAAACTAAAACATGAAAATTCAAAAAACTAATTACCAGTCAAATGCGTCGCAGAGAAACGTAGATGTGCCATAGAATAACAGATGCATCATGAGAATTCATATGCAGCTCAGGATCTCAATTACCTCATTTTGCACTACAAATGCATCGCATCATACCTGTACCTACATAATTCAAAATTTCTACAGATTTCAAAGACGGTGTCTTCACATCAGATTCACCAATGCAATGCTAAGGAAAAATAGAAGACAAGAAGATTAAGCAATACAAATGCAATAAACTCTAAATCTATCATACACTAACAACAAAGAACAATGGAAATTAAAAAGCATATATAAATAGAAATATCTCACCAAACATCTATATAATTCCATGAATAACCTTGATTTCACTTCTCCATTTTTCCGTCATATAATAATTGCCCTCAGATTTCTTAAGTATGCAAGTATGGCCTATGTGATTATGATTTAGAAAAATATCAAAGATTCTTAAATCAGCTTCCTAAAAGTATAAAGATTTTGGGGGGAGGAATAATGACAAAGGTCAGGTCAATTTATAGAAAATTGATTTTCAAATGATTGGCTCAGATTCAAAGACAAATCAATGATTGAGATTAATGAATGGCATGTGATAGAGTTTTAGTGTCAGTAATAACGTGAGTGAAAAATCATAACAGATGGAGATTAAATTAAATAATAATTTAATCTTTAGTTGAGACTATTTGAAACTCAGAAGAATAATGATTGCATGTAAAAGATAAAGAAGAAACATTGTGTTCGAACACACAAATGAATTAATTAATTAAATAAATTTATTTAATTAATAACATTTTGCACGCAGAAGAAGCAAAACTTAGATAACTGGCCGATTAAAATAGAAGGTTTGTTCGTCAAAAATAATGAGATATTAAATCAAGAGATAGTTGAATAATTTAATTAAATCTTGACTTAAGTGGTAAATGATTAATTAGATAACTAAGTGATTATATAATCATAGAGGAATATGCCAAGAATAATTATTTTTATGAATTAAATAGTTATTTAATTCAACATTCAAAATTCAGCGATAAAATTAAATGACTAGAGAAAAGATTATAGAATAATTAAATAACTAAAGTGATTATTTAATTATAGTTGAAAGTGTGACATGAATTAATTAAATAATTTAAAATAATTATTTAATAGAAGATAGATTTAATTAGCGACGCAATTAAATAAATAATATTTATTTAATTAATCGAGGAAGAAATATAGGTAAGAATAAATTAATTAAATAACTAAAGTTATTTAATTAATAGAGGATTGGTGACTTTATAAAATAGTTAAATAATTAACATTATTTAATCATGACCATGAATATGAGAATTATGTCGAAAATGGTGTCGCGGGCCTAGACCAATTTTCAGTGTCTACATGTTGTGTTGTCAATATCTATAGTAAAGCTAGCTTTATGATCCCTGTAGGGTATGCCTTCATGTAGTCCCATAAACTCAACTATTTCTTCATCATTTTCAAACATGTTAAGGTAGGTGGTCCTTACCGGTCCCAGTCTATCAATTGAGGGTACTAGGGGCATGTCATCATTGGTATTATCAAGGTTCAATGAATGGGTAGATATGGTGAAAATGGAAGTATTATTGTGATCCCAAAAAGAATCAATCCAAGCTTTGCCTTTAACTGAGGGGTTGGATAAGTCAAGTTCTTGGAATATCTTGGTGAGGTCATAGTCACTAGATGTAAAATAATCCCACTCCCACTCATTAGATTTGGTCTCGGTATGGTAATCCTTGGATGTCTTGATATCCTTTGAAGCACTCACTTCCTCACTCGAAATCACCTTGGTACTAGGAGCACCCAATTTTAATGGCTTGTACCCTAGCCCTATGTTTTGTGGTCGCTTGGAGGGAATAATAGGTTCTACCATTCCATTCTTGTGTAAACCAAGTCCACCGTTTCCATCATAACACTTGCATTTCATTATTTCAAATCCTTTTCCATATCGTTTGGTTGGGAGTTGCTTGGGTTTGATGTCTTCTTCATCCTTATATAACCATGTGGAAATGTCCTCTTCGTTGATAGCTTCTTTACTCAATTCTCCCCATTTCATAAAGGTTGTGGTGGAAGACATCTGAATAATAACCTTGGGTTCCCTCTTGATAGTTGATGGCTTACCATAGAATTTTGGGGGTGTAGGTAGTTTACTGACACAATAGGATATCTTCATATGATATTGTCCACTCCCCTTATCTTGAACCTGGATCTTGGGATCGAAAGATAGAACTTTGGAGGTGGATGCTTTGGTTAAGTTGGAGGGATCAATGTAATGGGATGAATTGGATGATGAACCTTCCTGATTGATTGGCACTTGTTGTTCAGGTGTTCTTGTTAGGTTGCTACAATACGGGAAAGGATCGGGATCACCAACTATTATGATCTTAGTGCCATTGTGGGGGAATTTTAAGCATTGATGGTATGTGGATGGGACGGCCTTCATGGCATGGATCCATGGTCGTAAAAGGAGGACGTTAGAGGGGAGATCCAAGTCCAACACTTGGAATGTGGTATCCAATATAGCGGTCCCAACTCTCATAGGTAGTGATATGACGCCCTTGGAAGAGCATTCTACATCATCATAAGCCTTTATGATAATTCTCTTTGATGAGTCCACATAAGCTTCAGAGAAACCTAATATCGTAACCAATTTTAGAGAAAAAAATTAATCTTGCTCCACCATCTAGCAAGACTCATCTAATTTTATGTTTATTGATGTAGACTTCTAGGTATAAAGGGTCATTATGGTTGGACTTTTATGAGGAAAATTCTTGGTCAGAAAAGGTGACGTGGTGGCTATTGGCTAGGTATCCCACCATTGCTTGGAATCGAATTACATTAACGTCTATAGGCATGGAAGTGTCTTGTCACACTTTATCTAGGATATCTTTGTGCTCAGGATATATGCAAAGTAACTCAAGGATAGATATCTAGGTAAGTGTCTTCCCTAGATGGTCTATGAGATTATACTAGGCTTTTGGCTATTATTTAGGAGGAGGGCCTTGTAAGGTTACCTTGGTTCTTCACATTGTGACAACACATTTTAGCATTTTCTTGATTGTAATGGTATTAATATTACTATCCAAGGCTTGAATATTGTTTATAGTATAGTCATAGGTAACATGGATGAAGTTGGCTTGATAGTTGGTCTTTGTACTTGAATTGGAGGCTTTCCACGTTCCATGGTCATGCAAAGGATTTTAAAAGATGGTATGGTCACTATTGGAGGTTTCTTGTTGGTTTTCTACCTCTATGACACCATTTTCAATAAGGTATTGGATTATGTTCTTGATTTTTCTACATGATGAAGTCTTATGTCCTTTGATACGGTGATAGTCACAAAAGACGTTGTCATCCCACCATGGACCTGGGTCATAATGTTTCACCTCTGGAAGTTGTATGACATTAGACTACAAAAAAAAATTCAAATTTGGTTTGGATGGACCTAGGTCATAATATATCACCTTTGGAAGTTGTATGACATTAGACTACAAGATTTGTTTCAAGACGGATTCAATTGGTTCCCCTAAGGGAGTGTATTTATGTCTTGGTGAAAAGTTCCTTTGAGGTCCACATCCTTGGTTATTTTGGATTGTGTTTGTTTTTTTCTCAAGGACATGTGGTGTGTTGTTTGATGCATTAGTTCCCTTGAGGGTAATTGTAGGACTAGTTTTGTGTATTGTCTTTACATCTACAACTCCATTGTTTGTGACATTCTTATTGCAAGCCCAATACTTTTTCTTGTCATTTGAGGTACTTTGGGTGTTTTTAATTTTATTAAAAGGTTTGAATTCTCCATTAGCAATGTGTTCCTTCTCAAGATTGGTACCTTTCTCAACTAGGTCAACAAATGTGGTGCAATAATGGATCTGTAGTTGATATTTCAGTTTTATGATCAATTTTTTAACAAATATAACAACCCTCTATTTTTCAAGTATCTCACAAGGACATCGACTAGCTACACTCCTCAGTTTTTGGAAGAATGGTGTGAATGTCTCACCTTCCTCTTGTTTTGTATGATATAATTTCACTATGGTAAAAAAAAATTCAATGTTATAAGCAAAATGTGTCACAAACTTATTTGTTAGTTCATTCCATGCTCTTATGCTTGTCGATAAATGGGCAAGCCATTGGAGTGCTTGTCCTATGAGACTCCTTGGTAACAATCTCATTAGGTATGTGTGTTCAAATTTCTTTTCTATGCAAGCCATGTGAAAATCCCTCACATGTTCAATTGGGTTTCCCTTTCCTCTATATTTGGTAAAATTTGGGATAACATAGTTGTGAGGAAAAGGAGGAATGTTTATGCTCTTGTCAAAAGGATATGGACATAACTCTTGTGTGGAGTAGGTTTTATTTATTGAGATTTTCATGTTTTTGTAGATTCTAAACTAATGTGTTATAAACTTGGTAGAACCTACACAATTCAAAGGTTTATCTAACTAAACAGTCCACTGAACATTGCAAAGACTGCATTAAAATTTCAACCCAAGGTTTGTAAACTTTTAATGGTGTAGCATTGTATATTCTTGCAAAGACTTCAAAACTACCTAAGTTATCCTATTCAAGTTATTCTAATTTATGGAAATTACAAAATTGTATAACAATAAAAGAAACAAATAATAACTAATGGCTACAGGTACCTAAAACTAAAACTGTAATTGAATTGTTGTAAATAAAAGATCACTGTATCAACTCAAAAGTAATCAAAACTAACAACTCATCTAATTTAACCTTTGAAGTACTACTGGTTAACCACTATGTGCATGCTCATGAACATTTATTACCAATAATCAAAGTATGAGATTATAGTTTAACTTCTAATTATTTCATGAAGTAATGATAAACAAGAAACAACTATTAAACAGAAATAAAGAACTAGAAAATGAAGTGAGGAAACATTACCTTGAGTGGCCTGCTCAAGTGGTTTCTCTCACTTAACTGAAACCAAATCTAACTAACAAATTCTACACATTTAGTGAGATTGATTTCATTCATTCCATATCATGAAATATTGCATAAGATCTTCTCACATATTGTATTCAATCATTCTGAATATTCATCATGTCTTGAAACTGAAAATAATTGATAATGAAAAACTAAAAACCAACTAACCTATCTAAGGACTCGACCATCAGCTATATACAAGCTCGAGGGAGTCTTATTCAAAGCAAAAACTAATTGCAATCATTAACTTCCACTCCTAGATATCAAAGTGTATAGTTAAGATTGAATTGTTCAAACCATAACTAAAAAGAAAGAAGAATCCTAATAGGACTAAAAATTTATAAAACAATATTGCATGTAAAACACGCAAACATTTTTCAAATCATATCAATAAAGGAGTCCTCCTCTTCCAGCGTTTACTAACTTTTTATAATGATGCACATTCAATCTCTAGAAGGTTTCTTTAATCAACAATTATCGCATTCAGCTTAATTTGGAACTCCCCTATTTTGTTGTCCCAGTCTTCCTTTTGTTGCGGGTTCAAATTCCAACTACTGCATGCTACAGTTCCTGCTTGAATGCAAAAAGTTTATTTCACAAATCATGTATAGAATACTAACTACCATAATTAAAATATAGAATTCCATCCACATTTCATACATGCCTTCTTATAAACCATGTAATACTATTATGTCATAACCATATTTCTATCATTATATTTTAGGTTCAAGTCTGCATAATAAGTATGAAAAGGTAGTATAATATAGGAGTATTGTCTAGAAAGTATATCTAAAAGTGTTTGAAATTATCCATGAAAGTAATAGAAAATAATCTAATAACTAGACCCATCACTCCCCCCAACTAGACTTTTTCTTGTCCCCAAGAAAAACACAAGGGGTACTAATTATATTGCAATGTGATCTGCCTCAGGTCCATAACAGCATTAACTCCCTGGATCTATTTCAAGTAAAAACCTTTGTACTTTGCAAGCTGACTTATTTTGATATTCATATCTCTCTCACATTCCTCACCTTTCTCCCCAGTCTAGTATGGTTCTGGATAGAGCAACATAGGTGGGTGAAATGTGAGTGGCACCTAGTAGATTCCTTTATCAACACCAATCATCATGTACTTGTGTACCCTTTGGAGCATGGTAGTGAAATTATATATTGAATGAGGTTCCTTTTTTCTATAATTCTTGAGTTAGGTTGTTCCATCTTCTTTGTATGTAATTGTAGCATTTCTTCCCTCACCTACAACTATTTTTTGCATTCTTTCATAATCTACCTTCCTGATTTTCATGATTTTCTTGCCCACATCATTATGATCAATGATTTTTAGTCATTCATTAATGACTACATCAAGTTTTTTATCTTCTTTCCTTATGGGGAGAGTAACTGATTTCTCTTTCTCATCATACTCTTCCATTATTTCACCCCTGAGTTATTCATTTCTATAATAGGATGCAAGTTCTCTCACTTGAAGATCCCCTAAAAACATCAAAGGAATCCATTGTCTCTCATCTAGCACTACATAATTGTGTAAATAATATTCACACAACTAATCTTGATCCTGAGGTGTGGAATCAAAAAAAGCATTAAGAAATTCAAATTTTCTACTCATACCAACTGACTGTTTACAAATTAATTTGCTAAACTAAAAACATAAAAATATTTCCTGCAGAAACAATGTGTATTTCCTTGCTAGTGGTTTACATCTGATGATTTGTGTAACTTTTTCTACTACTTCTCCAACTTGACTACTGATCTACTTAACTCCATGTCTTTCTTTTCAAGATCCTTTGCATGCTCTTCAATCAAAATTTATTTTTCCTTCTCCTGTGAAAACTCCTTAGTCAATTTCCACAATTAATGACTAAGTGACAATGTGGTATGGTAAGTTGGAGTCTCGATGGAAGGATTTTTTTGATCTGGTATTACCAATTCTCCATCCCCAATCTTAGTGATGGTCAACTATGCCAATAAATCAAGCATATTGTTGTGGCCATATATTTGTAACTTCTCTTCCATTTCACATATTTTTGTTTCCCTCTCCTTGTCCTTTTGTTCATATATTTTTACCAACTCTTCCAAGTGTTTAATCATATCCAAGGATTCTTGGAGATCCTTCCTAACATCTCTTTCCTCTATATGCATCTCCTCTATATCCACAAATTTCTCATTACCTTCCCCTTCATAGTCTCCATGGATGGGACTGTCCAGGGTTTCCTTTTGTGTTTTCTTAATAGTAAAAATATCTTTTGATTCTGAATCAGAAGTCGTTAATACATATCTCTTTCTTTTCATTGGAATATTTACATTACCAAGGATATCTCCCTTTCCCTCAGAGTTTGATTCTAATAATGTGACATATTCTTGTTGTTGTTCTTTACTCTTTTCTTCTTAAGGTTTCTCTATGTTTCCTCCCATGACACCTTGTTTCTTTAATCTGCCTAAATGTCTACATGTGAGTATCTCTTTCTCAACTTTCTTCTTTTCCTTTTGAACACTATTTTTCTTCTTTGGAACATCTTATTTCTTCTTTTGAGTATCTAGTGCAGGAGCACCTAGAAGAACACCTAGGAATAGAAAATTTTTGTGAATTTATTTTTTTCTTGTGATAAGGTCATGTTGACCATTGAACTATGGAAGAGACTTAAAACAAATAACTTGGTCAGGAGCTATCAGGAGTGGAAGAGATGTGGAGTTTTGAATACTCATGATTGGCTAGTTTCTAGGAAATTGGCAAAGGTGGCCAAATGGAACATTTTGCATTTGTTTGCCACCTTGTAACCAAAAAGTATGACCAAGAAGGGGGTAAACAATTTTGGAAACCTATTTAAGGATTTCCTCGACCTGTGTGCAAGGTTGGAAGGCTTTTGAAGTTTGTAAATTTGAATTTTTCATGAAGGAAAAGGAAGAACAGTAGGAGTAATTGGTTCATTTTCTGTGTTTGAGTTTTGGCAGTGTTTTAATGGCTTAACCAGGCCTTGGCATGCATGTGAAATTTTAGTTTTTTGATCTCAAAGTGTTGGTTGGAATCTAGATAGTTGTTTCATCGTTCTAATTGTTGATTTATGTTCTCTAAGTTCTAGTTTCTTGGTTATTCTGCCTGGCAAGCTATAATAAATGGAGACCTAGATCACCTTTCCCCTGTAGCTAGTGTATGGGATCTTGGAAATAGTGGCTAGGCTCCATGCCTATATTTTTAGTAGGGTTAGGAGTCATTAGGAGGCAAGCAAGCATGAAAGAAGACCTTTCCTAGGCGAGCAAAATAGTGCCCGACTAGGAAAGTCTAGAGGTGAAAATCACCTAACTTGCAAGGGAGACCCCTCCATGAAAATTCCCATGGTAGAAAGGTGGAGGAAGGCCATACAGTGGTATGGTAGCTGGTAAGAGGCTTCATCAATCGATTTGGTGGAAGAACTCTTTGACAGTCCAACTGGGTGGCCAAGAAATGAAGAAAAACCCTACATTTTGCTAAATTTGGTGAAGTAACCTGTGTACGGAAAGACCAGGCATAAGACCTTGGAAATCTTGAAGAGGTTGGTATCAGGACCAAGAAAAAATAGAGAAGGTTTGGGGTTCTTTGGGAAATTTTTGTGAAAATTCCACTTTTCTCGAGTTAGGAGGGCTAAAAGGGGCTCTAGGCTTGTTGCCTTTTTAACCCTAAGTGAGGGTTTGGAGGGAGCGATGGTGAAATGGAGTCTAATGGTTGTTAAAGAAAATGAATAGGATGATAGGAATCATGTTAGTACATATTTACACCCCTGCAAGTATCTAGTTGAGTATTGTGGGTATTTGGCCTTTAGGGATGATTAAGGGTCAAGGGTGAGGCAGAGGCAAGGCACCAAGTTTTGGGTTGAATTGTGTGATATGGTTGGAAGTGGGGATGGCTAGTAGAACTAGGGGTATCTGAATTTGATTCAAGACCTATAGCTTGATTTGGTGGGGAGAGTTGCCAAAGGGAATTGCTAAGGTGAGACCCGGAGCATGGAACAGTGAGTGTTCCATCCATTCCCCCTTACACCAGATTGGTATCAGAGTAGTGAAAGGTTTGGGAAAGTGAATTGTATGTCAGAGGTTGAATCAAGTGATTCCAACACCATGGTGACCAATGTTGAATTGGCAAGGGATCTGACAAAGCAACAAGAAAAGAACATGCAACTGGAAGAGACAGTTGAAGAGATGAAGCAGAAGTTAGAAGAAGTGGTAGAGGTTGCAGGAAAAATGAAGGTACAGCTAGTAGTGGTTAGAGATAAGGGTGAAGATCAAGTTGAGGAGGACATTGAACCAGACCCTGATCCTCCACTGAAGGAGGAACCCTTCCTCAAGGCATTGAAGGCTTTGAGTGGCAAAGCATTAGAAGGTATTCCTATTTTTATAGGTAGAATGGATGCTGAGTTGGTCATGGAGTGGATAGAAGGAATGGAGAATCACTTTGAGTGTGATGGAGTCACTAAGGCACATAAGGTGAACATAGAAAAGTCAAGACTAAGGGGACAAGCATTGACTTGGTGGAATTTCCTACAAGAAGAAAGGGAGAATGAAGGCAAGAAGAACATATCTAGTTGGAAAGCTATGGTGGCCAAAGTGAAGGAGTATTACCTACCAGAAGACTATGAGGTCCAACTACATAAGAAAAGGAAAAACCTTAGGCAAAGAGACCTAGATGTGGCTGCTTACACCGAGGAGTTTCAAAAACTGAATCTTAGGTCTAGGGTGCAAGAAGTGGAAAGCATCAAAGTGGTGAGGTATCTAAATGGACTCAAATGGAACATTCAAGAAGAGTTGAGTCTCTTTACACTCACCAATCTCCATAGTTGTTTCCAAATGGCTTTCAAGGTGGAGGAGAAGCTGAAAAAGAAGCAAGACTCCAATTCTAAAGGCAGAGGTAAAGGCAGAGATCAAAGAGATCAAAGAGGACAGCGAGGTGGCTACCAAGGTAGAGGCAATGACCAAAGAAACCAAGGAGAGTTCAAATCCATAGATCATGGAAATGAAGCACCTTCTAGAGGAGGGTATAACAGAGGTAGAGGTTCTCAAGGAGGATCAAATAGAGGAAGAGGAGCAAGCAGGAGTAATTCCTATTTTGCAACCATGAAATGCTATCATTGTGGTCAAGTGGAACACCCAGCCTACAAGTGCCCGGAGAAAGCAACTTCATCAAGCAATGAGAAGAGAGTGGCTTATGCACAAGAGGACACCATGATCCCTAAGGCAACTGAGGTCAGTCATATTGAATATGAGATGGGAGAGAGTTTGATGTTTAGAAGAGTTTTGATCAGACAACTGGTCAAGGAAGAACCAAAACAAAGAAGAGCTCTATTTAGAGTGAAGTGCAAGATACTTGGTAAAGTATGCAAGGTCATTGTAGATTCAGGTTCCATAGACAACATCATCTCAGAAGAGGTAGTAATGAAACTGAAATTGAAGAAGGTACCCCACACTAACCCCTACAAGGTCACGTGGCTTAACAAAGGGAAAAGTGTTCTAGTGAATGAGCAAGTAACGGTGGATTTTTCCATTCGAGGGTACAAGGACAAGTTAGTTTGTGATGTTTTACCCATGGATGCATGTCATCTACTATTGGGAAGACCATGGCAATATGATAGGAGTGCCATGTATGATGGAAAGGAGAATACCATCTCATTTAAGAAGGATGGAAAGACTTTTAAGTTGCAATCACTGTCAGAGGAGGATGAAGGACAGTCAAAGACACCAGGTGTGCTAATAAGTAGTTGGAAAGAGTTCCTCAACACCTTACATGAAGGTGGAGAAGGATATGTAGTTCTATTCCAAACCAAGGAGGAAGATAAGACTGAAAAACCAGTCATACCTGAAGCAGTCCAGAATTTACTTGAGAAGTACAAGGACATAGTAAGTGATGGCACACCTGCAACTTTACCTCCTAAAAGAGCTATTAGTCATAAAATTTAATTCATACCTGAAGCATCATTACCTAACAAAGCAGCATATAATTTTACACTAGATCAAAATTTGGAAGTGGCCAGACAAGTGCAAGAGTTGTTGGATCATAAATTGATACAAAAGAGCATCAACCCATGAGCAGTACCAGTAGTTTTGGCAACCAAGAAGGGAGGAAAATGGAGGTTATGTATTGATTCTAGAGCAATAAATAGGATCACAATTAGGTATAGGTTCCCTATTCCTAGAATTGAGGATTCAATGGATTGTCTTGGAGGAGCTCAATATTACACCAAGCTAGATCTTAAGAGTGGATACCATCATATCAAAATTAAGGATGGTGATTAATGGAAGATAGCATTTAAGACAAATGATGGGTTATACGAATGGAGAGTGATGCCATTTGGTCTCTCCAATGCCCCTAGCACATTCATGAGGCTCATGAATGAAGTGCTCAAGTATTTCACAGGAGTATTTGTGGTGGTATACCTTGATGACATCCTCATATTCAGTAAGACAGCAGAAGAGAATTTACAACATGTGGAGATGGTTCTTAGAAGGTTGCAAGAGGATAAGTTGGCAATCAATCTAGAGAAGTGCGAGTTCTTTAAACAAGAGATTGTATATTTGGGATTTGTAGTGTCTAAGGGATCATTGAAGATGGATCCAAGCAAGGTGGAAGCAATCATAAACTAGCCTACACCAACAACAGGGACTGAGGTAAGAAGTTTCCATGGATTGGCTCAATTCTATAGAAAATTCATAAGGAACTTTAATGGTATTTGTGCACCGGTCCTAGATACAATAAAAGGTGGTTTGAAAACCAAGTTTGTGTGGACTCAAGCAGCTGAGAGAGGGTTTGAGAAACTAAAACAAGAGGTGGAAACTCAACCTATTCTTTTGTTACCTAGCTTTGACAAGTTGTTCACTATGGAATGTGATGCTAGTGGAGTGGCAGTTGGAGGAGTGTTAAGTCAAGAGGGCAGGCCTATAGCATTCTTTAGTGAGAAACTCAATGAGGCAAAGAATAAATATTCAACTTATGACTTAGAACTTTATGCTTTGGTTCAGTCACTTAGGAAGTGGAGACATTACCTTCTACCCAAGGAGTTTGTAGTTTTTACAGACAATCAAGCACTCAGCTATATCAACACTCAAGAGAAGTTGAGTAATAGGCATTTGAAATGGATGGAATACATCCAAGCTTTTACCTTCATCATCAAGCACAAGAAGAGGCAGATGAATAAGGTAGCAAATGCATTGAGCAAGAGGTTGTTGATAGTACAAGAGATACAAGTGAAGAGCATAGGGATTGAAAGCTTTAAAGATCTCTATGGAGAGGATGAAGACTTCTCAGAAGCTTATAAGGTATGTTTAGACTTTGAGAATCATTTTCATAGTTAATATGTTGAGTATACATTACAAAGTGGTTTATTGTTTAAAGGGAATCAACTATGCGTTCCAAGAGGGTCAATGAGAGAAAACCTCATTCAAGAGAAGCATAATGGCAGTCTTAGTGGACATTTTGGCATCAACAAGACTTTGGAACTAGTACAAAGGTTTAACTATTGGCCTAAGTTGGTAAGAGATGTTAGAAAGTATGTGGAACAATGTGTTGTATGTATGAAAGCTAAGGGAGGAGCTAGTAATGATGGTCTTTATCAACCCCTACCCATTCCTAACAGACCATGGGAGTGTGTGAGCATGGATTTTGTGGTAGGACTCCCTAAGACCAAGTCTGGTTTTGACAGTGTTTATGTAGTGGTGGACAGATTTAGCAAAATGAGTCACTTTATTCCTTGCCAAACTACTCATGATGCTAGCTACATAGCTCATCTTTTCTTTAAGGAGGTTGTAAGGATTCATGGCCTACCTTTAAGCATTGTTTCATATAGGGATGTTAAGTTCATGAGTCATTTTTGGAAGACTCTATGGAAAAGGTTGGGTACCAACCTGTCATTTGGATCAGCTTACCATCCTCAGACCGATGGTCAAACAGAGGTAGTTAACAGGGTGTTGGGTAATCTTCTTAGGTGCCTAACAAAGAAATATGGATAGACATGGGATATGGTCATCTCACAAGCTGAGTATGCCTATAATGATAGTGTCAACAGGACCACAGGGAAGAGTCCTTTTGAGGTTGTGTATGGGATGAACCCAAGGGGTATTTGTGAGATCAGGGATCTAGGAACCATGGAGAACAAGAGTGGACATGCTGAATATTTCAGTCAGACCATGAAAGATATTCAGGAGCAGGTGAAGAAGATAGTCACCGAAGCTACACAAAAGTTGAAGGAGAAGGTAGATTTGTTAAGGAAGGATGTGCAATTTGTAGTGGGTGAGTATGTCATGGTTCACCTCAACAAATCCAGGTTGCAAAATGGAGTTTCAACCAAGATACAGATGAAGAGGGTAGGACCATGCAAGATATTGGCCAAGTATGGTAAAAATGCATACAAGGTTGAGCTACCTACTAACTTAGGAATCTCATCAGTTTTCAATATAGATGACTTGATCAAATATAAGGGATCAGTCAAAGGAATGGATCAGAATAGTCAAGAGATCTTCAAGGACATCAGCAACATACCCCTACCTACTTAGGACAATCACCGAGCTGAGATGATCTTGGAGTCTAGGGTGCAAAAGTCTACAAGACACAAGGTGTACATGGAGCACCTTATTAAGTGGAAGAATAAGCACGAATTAGAAGCTACATGGGTTCAAGAAGATCAGTTCCAGAAGCTTGGAATTGATATTTCATTGCTCTCTCCTTCTACTTCTTAGTGTTTGGCAGGGAGGGGGAGAATGGTGAAGGAGCACCTAGAAGACTAGGAGAAACACCTAGAAGAACACCTAGGAATAGAAAAGGTTTGTGAATTTTGTTTTTCTTGTGATAAGGTCATGTTGACCATTGAATTATGGAAGAGACTTAAAACAAATAACTTGGTCAGGAGCTATTGGGAGTGGAAGAGATGTGGGGTTTTGAATACTCATGACTAGCTAGTTTCTAGGAAATTGGCAAAGGTGGCCAAATGGAACATTTTGCATTTGTTTGCCACCTTGTAACCAAAAATTATGACCAAGAAGGGGGTAACCAATTTTGGAAACCTATTTAAGGATTTCCTCGACCTTTGTGCAAGGTTGGAAGGCTTTTGAAGTTTGTAAATTTGATTTTTTCGTGAAGGAAAAGGAAGAACAGTAGGAGTAATTGGTTCATTTTCTGTGTTTGAGTTTTGGCAATGTTTTAATGGCTTAATCAGGCCTTTGCATGCATGTTAAATGTTATTTTGTTGATCTCAAAGTTTTGGTTGGAATCTAGATAGTTGTTTCATCGTTCTAATTGTTGATTTTTGTTCTCTAAGTTCTAGTTTCTTGGTTATTCTACCTAGCAAGTTGTAATAAATGGAGACCTAGATCACCTTTCCCCTGTGCCTGGTGTATGGGCTCTTGGAAATAGTGGCTAGGCTCCATGCCTATATTTTTAGTAGGGTTAGGAGTCATTAGGAGGCAAGCAAGCATGAAAGAAGACCTTTCCTAGGCGAGCAAAACAATGCCCGACTAGGAAAGTCTGGAGGTGAAAATCACCTAACTTGCAAGGGAGACCCCTCCATGAAAATTCCCATGGTAGAAAGGTGGAGGAAGTCCATACAGTGGTATGGTAGCTGGTAAGAGGCTTCATCAATCAATTTGGTGGAAGAACTCTTTGACAGTCCAACCGGGTGGCCAAGAAATGAAGAAAAACCCTACATTTTGCTAAATTTGGTGAAGTAACCTATGTACGAAAAGACCAAGCATAAGACCTTGGAAATATTGAAGAGGTTGGTATCAGGACCAAGAAAAAAAAGAGAAGGTTTTGGGTTCTTTGGGAAAGTTTTGTGAAAATTCCACTTTTCTCGGGTTAGGAGGGCTAAAAGGGGCTCTAGGCTTGTTGCCTTTTTAACCCTAAGTGAGGGTTTGGAGGGAGCGATGGTGAAATGGAGTCAAATGGTTGTTCAAGAAACCTAATAGGATGCTAGGAAGCATGTTAGTACATCTTTACACCCCTGCAAGTATCTAGTTGAGTATTGTGGGTATTTGGCCTTTAGGGATGATTAAGGGTCAAGGGTGAGGCAAAGGCAAGGCACCAAGTTTTGGGTTGAATTGTGTGATATGGTTGGAAGTGGGGATGGCCAGTAGAACTAGGGGTATCTGCATTTGAATCAGGACCTATAGGTTGAGTTGGTGGGGAGAGCCACCAAAGGGAATTGCTAAGGTTAGACTCGGAGCATGGAACAGTGAGTGTTCCATCCGTTCCCCCTTACACCAGTATCCCTCTTCTTCTCTTTTGTTTTAGAGTGTGTGGAGGATGTAAATTTACTAATTCTCCTTCTCTTGGGTCCTTGTGATTTTGTAGAAGATAGAATTTCCTCAATTATAGGTGACTTAGACTTTGGCTCGTTAGTTTTCTCATACTCACCTCGGCAATGGGTAGGTGAATTCGTAGGGGATACATGAGGGCTTTCCCTTATAGGTTCATCTTGAGGTTCTACATTCTCAAATTCCACACATGCATCCAATAAACTGTTAATATTCATACACTCCTTAAAATATTTCCAATTCACTTCTGGGTACTAAATCCTCAAACTTCTTTTTATCAGTAAATTATTAAACAGTGATGAGATATAAAGAAGTGACACTCTTTCTTCTTTGGTATTCTAATGCCATCTATTTCAACAAATTATAAAGAAAGTTTGGTGCATTCACTAATTTATTATGCTGAAGGTGATTGACTATTTTGAAATGAACTGTACATAAGAGGTTTTTCCTACCATCACAAGTGATATATTTGACAATGTAGGAAGCATAATTCGCCCATAACTAGGGAAGAGAGAGTCTCTTTGTACCTTGTGATGATGATTCTAATTCCTCACCTCATTCACAGAATTCCTCCTTGGTTGTAACTACATCAGCAAGTGCTAGAAACTTTGTCTGAGTTCTTAGTAACCCAGTGACTTGTGCAATGGAGATCTGAGATGCATCTACGGATATTCCCTTCACCATTGCTTCATCATATTCAATCGTAGTTGTAATATTCATGTCATATCATAATTAAATTCTATTAATTTTATGAAATAATCAAGCCAACCAACCCTCGTAAAAATGATTAGAACCATTACATCCTCCAAAATTTTCTTATGAGTTGTCGGCTCCCACCTGATAACATCTCCTCCCATTATGATCTTCTTTTCTCTACTCAATATATCTAATTCAGTCTTGATAATTCAGCTGAATCCACTCTACCAGCCTCAAAACCCTTTGTCTCTTTGTCATTTCTTTATGTACTTCTACTACCATACCACAACTACAACTTCTCTTCTCAATACCAACTCAATTTAAGCTCACAAACAGGTTCTAGGTTCGACTCTGGTTTAGACTAAGCTCAAGTGCTTAGGTTTTGAAATTGGCAATTAGAAGTGGTAGAAAAAATACAATGTAATTTAGAAGGGTTTTGCATGTTGTGCATATCTATTGAATTTGATTTAGGTGGCGGATTTCAAAAAAAAGAGTTGAGTTTTACCCTCCCCCAACTTAATGGTTGAAGCGATAGCACTTCAACTTGCATTTGGGAAGTGGTATAATTACTAAGGAAATTAATAGTAAGGAATTTTCACATGTATGATTTAATATGAAAGATATCATAAAAGTTTATTAAAATTTATGTTAATTATGACAATGTACCTTATGTACCAATTTGAAAAGATAACTGATCACCACACATGTAAACTAAAAATATTTTATCTAGATTTTTTACTGATGTGACCAGTATTAATTGCATGTGAATGGAGTGTGAGGTGGTGAATGAAAATTAATGGGATGGATTAGATTTTTATTGGTTGGTGATGTGACAACTCAAATGGTTTAAATAAAAAGTGGCTGAAAAGAATTAAAGATTCATGTTGTGGGTACTTATTGTGAAATAATGGATATGGCATGCAAAAGTAGTAAGATGAATGTGCATGAATTATAGTTAATGTGGTGCAAAAAAAAATTAAAATTTTCTATGCCAGACGGTGCTACAGGTATTGTTAGCAACAAGACCCTTTTTGAATTTTCATAGTTATTGCTACAGGTCTCTACAGAATCAAGACCCTTCTGAATATGGTTGAAAAACAAACCCTCGATGGAGAAATTATAAACATCATTAGAATTGTGTTGTTTGTGCTTGTGAGATAAAGTAAAAGATTAAAATTGAGTGATCTCATGGATTGAGCTATGTAGCTCAATCACTGGGTCATTGGAAGTTTCTAGTATAGCATATGTTGCTAAAATATCACTTTACATGTTAGATTATGTATCCAATTTGCTGCAAGCACCATATTGCTGAAATAGGGAGAGTATCAAATCATCTTTCTGTAATGGCTTCATATATAGCTTCAACCTATGGTTGTTTACAACAAGAGAAAGTTTAATTGTATCTATGGTATGTAACTTGGATAATCCATTGGGATAAACTTGGTTGGTTTCATAGGGATCCAACCACCTGGAATTAGAGCTTCCCCTTAAATTATTTTTACCTTGAATCAAATATTAGTGCCCAGTCTCTGACATTGAACTCCTTTGTTTTAATTTATTGATCATTCCATTTCAATCTTTATTGTTGTACTACCTCAGTGTGATGGATTGCTTCCATTCTGAGCTCATCCAAACCATTTAAGTTATACAACCTTTCTTTTTGAGCTTAGGTTAACTCTATTTCCAATTCTATTGTTGTCCTCAATGTTTTATATTCAAAATCAATTGGAAGGATTGTTGTCTTACCATATACTAGCTCATAGGGTGTAAAATTAGTGGTGGTTTTCTAGGTTGTTTTATATGCCCATACTCCTTCAGGTAACCTTGCAACCCAATCTTTCCTATGTAGCTACACTTTCTTGGTTAGAATAATTTCAATTTCTCTATTAGTGACTTCCACCTGACCATTACCTTGAGGGTGGTAAGGTGTTGACTTCTTGTGTCTAATTTGGTATTCTTCAACCAATTTAGTGATGAGGTCAAAAGTAAATTGTGGTCCTTAATCGGTGACTATTTCTCTAGGCACTCCATACCTAGTAAGTATATCCTCATATAAAAATTTAGCTACATTTCCATCTCTGGAAAAATGCAATGCCTTTACTTCTACCCACTTAGTCAAATAATTAGTGCAAACAAGAATGCATTCCTTGTTGTTGGAAGTAGGTAAGATTGGTCCAATAAAGTCTAGACCCCATTTATCAAAAGGAGCTAGTGTTAACTGAGGCTACAATGGCATTTCATCACTCTTTTTTTTTCTTCCCATCCTTTGGCACCTATCACAGCTATTTGTGTATTTAACACAATATTTGTGCAAAGTTGGCCAATAATAGCCAGTTGTGAGGATCTTAAAGGTTGTTCTTTTTGCTGCAAAATGACCTCCACATGGTTGATCATGGCAAGCCTTCATTATATCAAATATCTCATCTTCCCTTATGTGCCTTCTCATGATGTTGTCAAAGCTAGTATAAAATAGATAACCTGATACCTAAGAGTATGGTAAAAATGTGTACTAGCTACCTCTTTCCTCTTGGAGAAATGTGTGGTGGAATCTGCCTTGTTACTAGATAATTGGCAATGTCAGCATACCAAGGTATATGTTCATTTAGAGAAAATAAGTGTTCATCTGGGAATGAATCATCCACAACTCCTTCAGTTGAATGTGTTAGGAACCTTGAAATAAAATCTACCACTACATTATCTTTACTAGGTTTTTCCACTATGGAAATGTCAAATTCTTGTAGAAGAAGAAGCCATCTTACCAATCTACCCCCAACTACTGCCATGTTCATCAAGTATCTGATGGTTGTATGTTTCGTGGAAAAAAATTGAATAACCAATAATGTAATGCCTGAATTTATTGATGGCATACACTATTCCAAGCATCTCCTTTTCTATAAAAATATAGTTCAACTCTACTCCTTGAATATTCTTGTTAATGTAGTAAATTGCATACTCTTTGTTACCTTCATTTTGACCCAAAACTGATCCAATTGCAAAATTTGAAGCATTTATATGTATATGAAAAGGTAAGGTCCAATTAGGGCCTCTCATAATAGGTGCTTGAGTCAAGTCTTTCTTTAGCTTTTCAAATGAGTGTTGGCATTCTGATATCCATTCAAATTCAATGTCCCTAGCAAAACAAACAATGGTGCAACAATCTTACTAAAATATTTGATACACCACCTATAGTAGCCTACATGGCCAAGGAAACTTTTGATATCTCTTCGCTTTTATGGAATAGGTAATGTAGATATAATTTCCATTTTGTGTGGATCAACCCAAATCCTTGCGCTAGATATAAAGTGCCCTGATACTATGCCTTGTTTCATCATCATAAAGCACTTTTCATTGTTGAGTGACAACTTATGTTCTTTACATCTTTTTAACACCTTTTCCAGATTGTCAAGGGCTTCCTCATAAGTTTCCCCATATGTGGTGAAATCATCCATATATCTCCATATAGTCATGTACATAATGAATCGGGCATTCATTCAATCCAAAAATAATTAATCAAATGATTTCATGAAGCTTCATAGACTTCCATTCATAATAATTTAGATATTTAGATGGAAGGTGTATGAGATCTGCTAGGGTTTCCACGTGTTTGTGGTCATTCTTGGCCCCTCTTGCATCATATTGTTCTCTTTGTGCAAGAATTTCCTTTTTTCCTATGTGTATGATCGCATTTACTATGATTTTTTTGTTTTAATATGCCTTCAACTGGCTCTAACCCAGCAGTTAATCCTGGTTTTGGTGGTTCAATGACTCTACTCAATGGCTCCTCCACTAATCAAATGACCTCAGATTTTTTTTCTAAAAGTGTTTCACAAAGTAAGTCTTTTGACTCCCCAGCTGATGTGGTTTTTCCTTTGCCTAAATTTTATTTTGCTTGTCAAGGGTTTGAAAATCATACCCTTGTTGGATATTTTGTTCGAAGAACTCCCCCTAAAAGTGTGTTCAAAGAATGGGTCAGTAAGTCCTAGGTCCCTCATGGGGTCCACCTTGATATGGTTCAAAACTTGACCAAGGTTTTTTTTCTCTTTCGTTTTGTGGAGGTCAATCATGTCCAAGCAATCCTGGAACATGGTCCCTGGTATGTAGGTCTTCTTTGTTGGTTTTCTAGTCGTGGACCCAGGATTTTGTTGTCTCAGGTGACACCAAGTTGCGAGTCTTGGTCTGAATTGAGTTTCCAAGATTACCCTTGCCTTGTGTGCCTTTCTTGAGCCATATTGCATCCTCTCTGGGGAAGGTCATTTGCATTGAGCCTGATAGATTTTTCCAGGCCCGACCCCAAAAATGGGTCTGTGTTGAAGTGGATCTTTCTCAAGATTTGAAAGAATCCATTGATATTCAAATTGGAAATTTCCTCCATACCCAAAAATTTACTTAAGTTAATATGTCAAAAATGTGCTATAGATGTCAGCCCGCATAGCACAAGATCAAGGACTTCCCTCAGGTAGTGCCTCGTACTCCTTCTCCACCATGGGAATCTAATAAGTCTCATCAAGTGGATACTATTGCCAAACCTGATGAAAAATGAACAACGGTTACAAACCATAAGAACAAGGCCAATGGCTTTGGGTTGATTTCCAAAGGCTCTGAACCAGCTAAAGTTGTTTTCAACCCTTTTGCGAAGGGGAAAGAGGCCTCGGTAGGGCTAACAACTCTTTGGCATGGCCCAAGCCAAAGGCTACGCCTCAACCTGCTACTATTATAATGGCACAGTCGAAAGTCTCTCCTCCTGTTTCAAGAGCTCAAAGGCATTCTCATAGTCCTTCGCCACGATTAGAAGAAGGAGAATATGTGCAGGAGAAAAGGAGAATTTCTTCTCCATCTATTTAAATTGGGTCAATTTAGCCTGAGTTGTTTTAGAATCACTTCTCCACCTTGAATGAGGGGGAGCTGGACTCTGACGATATGGAGGAGTTTCATTCATGAATTTCCTCTCATAGAATGTTTGAGTTCTGATAGACCTCTCTATAAAGTATTTTGTTCAGGATACTTTGCAAAATTATGGTGGTATTGAAATTATTTTAATCCAAGAAGCTAAAATTTCTAGTGTTTTGCTTGCTTTGACATGTCACTCTATTTGGACAGCCAGCCATATGTATTGTACTATTCATGAATCTGGCATGGTAGAGTTATCATTATTTTGTCTCCTCGGTGGCACTCTTGTGTGGTTGATCATGGGTCTAACCCCATACATCAACTCGTTTGGATCCTTCTTAATATTGGTAATCACTCTTTCGGGATTATTAATTTTTATGCCTCTAATGATGTTGTTGAACGCTCTTTTCTTTGGTGTTGGATTGTAGACTCATTTCCAGTAGCCACTTGGTTGTTGTGTGGGGATTTGAACATGGTTGAGATGGAATATGATAAGGATGGTACTCTACCACTCAGATGGGCAACTGGAAAAAGGGAGGCATGGTTTTACATGCACAATAAATTGGGGCTTTTTGATCCCAATATTGGTCACCGCCATTCTCATTCCCTCTAGCACACTTATTGTAATTTCAAGGTTGGCTCTGATAGAATATTTAAGCGCCTTGATCATGCAATGATCTTGGCTCAATATTTTTTCTCTTTTGACAACTCTTCACTTCCGATTAAGTTGTTAGTGGATGTCACTATGTCATATCACTTCCCCATTTATTTTTGCATTGAATGGGAGACAAGAAATCCTTGGGCTTGCAAAATGCAATTCTTTTTTAACACGTCTCTGCTTTGTCAACTACCCACATTGGCCCACATTCATAGAGTCTAGAATTTGGTGTGCAAACCATCTCATAATAATGGTTGGATTAATTGGTGGAATGATGCTATCACTCACACGACTAGGTTTCTCTACATTTATGGGTGACAATTGGCCATTTTTTGTCAGTGGTCTTATAAAGCAAACACTATCGACTTGCGCTTAGCTATCGAGGCTCTTTCAACTAACCCCTTCTCCCCATCATTGCAAGTCAAGTTGGTGGATTTAAGACACAAAAATCAAGTTTTATATAATTATGTTGTTAGAGGTGCACAAATTAAAGCTAGATTTCACTAGCTAAAAGATGGTGATCATGCCTCCAAGTATTTTTTCCTAGCCTTATGTGTCAGGCACCCCTCTCCAAGCATTAAAAAATCAAAGATGGGCTCCAGGTACTTTCTAAGCTACCTGATATTCTCCAGGCCTTTGTCAGGCACTATGAACAAGTTTTCACTGCTCAAGATTACACTCTGGAGCACTAGCAAGCCCTTCATAAATGCCTTGTGGTTGTGCCAAATAGGCTATATTCTACCCATAAATCCTATTGTTAGTAGCTTCTCATGGTTGAAGACATGAAGGAAGCCACTTTTTCTATGGTGGATGACAAGGCCCTAGGGGTTGATGGCCTCCCATGTGAATTTTATAATTCCTTTGGGACTGTGTTGGCCACGATCTTCATAAAGTCTATCTTGAAGCTTTTCATTCAAAAAATTTGGGCAATATTATCAATAAGGGAAATATTAAATTCATACCTAAACCTGGAGATCTTGAAGACGTCTGCAACTGACGGCCCATCACATTCCTTAATGTCTCCTACAAAATCATTACTAAGGCTCTAGCTCTGAAGATTCACCATCTTTTTCCTCAAATTGTGCACCCAGAGTAGACTGGATTTATCAAATCCAAATTTATTCTTGACAACATCATTGTTGTTTGAGAGGGAATGGAGTGGGCTAGGTGCTTGGGCCAGAAAGTCCTCTTTCTCACAATTGAGTTTGCTAAAGCCTATGATTGCATAGAATGGCCTTTCATTCTTGCCATGTTGAAAGCCTTGGGATTTGGGCCCAATTTCATTTAGGCCATCCAAATGCTTTTTTCAGATGCCTTTGCTTGTATTGCCATCAATGGCCACCAATCCTCCTCTTTTGGCCTCTTTCGCTCTATCCGGAAAGGATGTCTACTTTCTCCTTCTCTTTATGCCCTCATTGTTGAAGGTTTCGGTTATATTTTGGCCAATGTTGTTTCCCAGTAGAGGGTTCAAGGCATTGCCCTACCTAACTCCCAGTCTCAACTAGTTAATAGCCATTTCACTAATGACTCTTTCCTCACTCTTCTAGAGGAAGAATATAATATCAAGGCGTCTCTTGAGTGCCTTGACATTCTTTGTGATGCTTATGATTCTGCCATTCAATGGCATAAAAATCATTGCTACAGATAATCTATTCTACCCACTCCTTAATGGTTGTAATAATACATATGGAAATGGATTGGGCCAAGGGAAATCTTTTGGTTCTTGGGCATTCCCTTCGTCTTTCAGGTTTCTCCTATTGAGTTGTGGAAAGTTGTTCTCTCCACGATTGAGCAGAATTTGACCTATTGGATAACCAACCCCCTCTCTCTGGCAGAAAAATTTCAAATGTGTTTGAAGATTCTGGCAGCTACTCATGTCTACTACCCCTCTTTTTGGGCCCCTTCGAAAGTTTCCTATCCCAGGCTTGAAAATTTTCTTCAAGACTTTATTTGGGCCTTTATGGAGTCTCAGAAAGGGTTTCACCATGTTTTCTAGGAGTTTTTTTGCCTTCCCAGAGACTCTGGAGGGCTTGGTCTACTCTGCACTCAGTGACAAGGGACTACCTTGTGTGTTAAATGGGTTATTAGAGCCCTTTCTGGAGATGAAGCCTAGAAAATTCTGCTCAGGCATTGCATTTAGTTAGGCTTTCCTACTAATATACCTACCTAGAATGGGATTGGATTTCAAAACCTTTTGGTCATGAAGGAACCAGTTCAAATTGTCGGCACTTTTGTGGCCAAGAGCATCTGGAAAACTTTGGAGGTGGTTAAACCTTGGCTTCGATGGGCTGGATCTGGTTTGTATGATGGCCTCTCGCACAATCAACAAAATGTGTGATGGTCACCTCTCTTTTCCAGTAATGCTCAACCTATGGCCAAGTCACCTTGGCTCAAGGCGCTAAGGTTCCATAAGAAAGGCATTCAAACCTTGCATCAATTGTTTCATAGACCCACAATGCGCATTATGTCATGGGAGGATTTTTGTATGCTTTACAAACTTCAAAACCATGATCGTGATACTTTAGATGGTCTAGTGAATTTTATCCCTATAGAGTGTCTGCACAAGGTGGGAATTCATGGGTCCAAGCCTTGGTGGAAGTACTAGAAGTGGTACCCAGACACCCCTTTCAAAAATTACAAGCCAAGGCATGGCTATATGTGGCTATCGATGCATTTTCCTATGATTGACAATCTTAACCAAATATGGATTCTACAATCCTCTGCTCATGTCTGGCAAAAAGGATTTTCTACCATCTGGTCTACAAGTGTTGATTTGAAACTCACCCACTTTTCTTAGTGTATTCTTTTCCAAGGCTTTCCTGTGGGGTCTCAACTTTTTCACTTGGGGGTTCAGGACCCTCGGTGCCTTTTTTGTGGGCAAACTGAGTCTTTTAAGCATCTCGCTTGGTTTTGTACCAAAGCTCAACAGTTTTGGACTTGGATTCATGACTTCTTTTGGCCTTTCAGATCAAAACCCTTCTCTTGGCATATGGTTCTATTGGGTGATTCACCCAGGCTTCTAACCAAGTATACCCAGCTTTGGCACACTTTTAGGGTGGAAATCCTCTTTAGTATTTGGAAAGATAGAAATGCCTACATATTTTCTCACACTCAAATGGATAAAAATGTTTCTTTGTATTCTAAAGCTATTATTTTCTCTCATGTGCTTCTATAGATTCAAGTTCAAGCAAACAAAGTTGCACTTGAGGTGGCTCACCTTCAGGTGCTTCTAGACCATTGGAGTAATGCCCCGTGTACTGTGGCTCGGGTGCTTGCCTCACCCTCCTCTTCTCATGGTTGGTCGCCCTCTCAGGGCTAACAGAGGAGTGGATTTTCTCGCCCTCACTCTTAGCCTCCTCCTCGACATGGCTCCCACCCTCCTTGGTGCTCTCGCTCTCCTCCCCAATGGACTAACCAGGGGTGTCCCTTTGAATTTTTTGCGGGGAGTAGCGATGGCGGTTCTGGGTGGCCCTCTAACACCACTCCTGGTAGCAGCTTTGGTTGGCCAAACTGATAAAAAAAAATTGTGTCTAGCACTTATAATCTCAGACGCCACTCCCAGACCCACTGATGTGTGAGGAAGATAAAGAAAAAGATAAGGAAGTTGATGGTGGTTGCGGTCCTCCTCCTTATTCCACTCCCAGACCCATTGATGTATAGGGGAAAAATATGGATGATAGAGACCCTCCTGGCTCTGTTGGCACTACTTTGGCTGCTTAATGGCCTTTTTTATGTTGTTATGATTATAGACTTCTAGGCTAGGCCCAACTGACTATGTTTCTTTTATTTTTTGGTCGATTCTCATGTGACTCTCGGGGTGTGCCTTTTTACCACCCATCTTTTTTTTATGAATATGTATTTTATCTTTATATATTAATATAGATATCTGCCTATTCATCAAAAAAAAAAAATACTAAGTACTACCCTTTGAAAGGTAGTTGGAGAATTGCATAAGCCAAAGGGAAGAAAAAAGTAGGCATAAGTACCCTAGCAACATGTGAATGTATATTTGTCCTAATCTTGTGGAGAAATTTATTTGATTCAGTATCCATTGAAACCATCTAGGAATGAAAAGTACTTCCCAGCTAGAGAATCAAGCACTTGATCTATGAAGGGTAATGGAAAGCAATCTTTCTGGTGGTTGTATTTAGTTCCCTATAATCTACACAAACTCTCCAATTTCCACCTTTCTTAGGAACAATTACTGAAGGTGAGACCCATTCACTATCAAATATTGGATAGATAAAACCTGCATCAAGGAGTTTCTAAAGCTCGGCTTTGACTATGTCTCTCAAATCAAGGTTCATACTTCTCTGAGGTTGTTGAATGGGTCTATAACCATCATTTATATAAATACTATGCATACATAATTCAGGATTTGTGCCTTTCATATCATGGTAATCCCATCCATATGTTGTTGAGTGTGCCTATAGCATAGTGTGCAAGAAATTTTGTTGTTATTTAGTTAAGGCATTATTTATGTTCAATGTTCTTCCTGGCATGACTTCTAATTCCTTGGATGATTCTTACATAGATGAGAGGTAAAATATTAGAATGATCGGTACACACTATTATGGTAGTAAGGAATGAAATATTTGGGATATTTATTTTTGACGAATTATTCGGTATAATACTTTGCAAGGGGTCTTGTAGGCATGCAAGGCAATCCTATTGTTGGGGCTCTTGACATGGTCATTCTAGATTATGTGAGTGATGATCTCATCTTCATCCTGATCATACAATAAAGGGTTGCCTTCTATAGTCATCAATTTCAATAGAGAATAGTTATCTTTCCAAAGTGGGCCAAATAGTTTGCTCAAGACTAGCACAAGGTTGGGCTAGTGGATAGAGTACCTATTTCTTGGTTACTGTCCCATTGCATATTATCATATCACCAGACCTACAACCTATGAATGCATCGATTATACCTAACCAAGGTCTACCTAGGATGAGTGGGTAGCCTACAATATTAACCTTTGGTTGTAAAACTATAAAATCAGCAAGATATTCCCAAGAATCCAATATAGCTAAGTCTTCAATGATTCCTTGAGGCTTGACTATTGACCTATCAGCTAGTTGTAGAACAATTTTTGTAGGTTTAAGGTTGGTTAATTAAAGTAACTACATTATTTCCTTAGTCATAACACTGATTTCTACCCCCAAGTCTATCAAAGTGATTTTAATGAGGGTCCCATTGATATTAACATCCAATATTGGACTACTAGGGTATGTATACTTAAGGATGGTTATGTTCCCTAACATGATATCTATAAGGTTTCCCAAGGCATGGACTATCTAAGGATCCTTCCTTTTTCTTCTGGGTTTCTTAAGACATAGACCCCTTATAGTCTTAGTATAAATAGGGATGCCTTTGATAGATTTGATGAGTGGAATCTTGATTCTCACATGTTTTATTTGACCCAAGAGGTTTGTCTCAACCTGTGTATGATGTTTTTGAATAGCCAGGCATTCAGAAAATGGAGGCTTGGGACTTGAGGTAGTTTGGTGTACCTAATTTGACTCGGGTTCCAAAGGTGTTTCTTTTGAAGATTCAACTAAATTTTGCTCATCCTCCATCTTAGTAATTTGAGGGGATGAAGGGCCAGCAAGTTGTTTTCCTGATTCGAGGTGGACATCACTCACCTCTACCCCATAAGTGGGGTATTGAATAGCTTAATTAGTATAAGCCTGTTGAACACGCTTGTTGTTAGGGTTAGGTGTAGGTTGTGTAAGTATTTGTGGTGGCTTAGGTGGTTGGGATGTAGGATTTTATGGAGGCATAATAGCTTGCTATTGTTATGGAGGTAGAAGCATAGGCTATTTAGAGTTCATATTTTGTTGTTGCCACTATTGACCTTTTTGCCACTAAGACTGCCACTGATTATGTTGTGTTTTCCATTGGGGGTTATAATTGATACCCTAGAAAAAATTTTGTGGCCAAGGATTTGATTGCTACTAGTTCCAACATTTTTGGGGTTGTGGCCATTGTTGAGGGTTTTTCCACTAATTTTGGTTTGTTGGCCAGGGCTAAGAGTTCCAAGCAGAAAAGTTATGATTCCCAATAATAATAATGAATTAACATTGGGAGGGTCTTGTGGTATACCATGTATTTTTTTTCCATGGCCTCCTTTGAGTTATATAAAATATTTTTCCATCCTCTCCTTCCAATGGTTGAAAAGCGGATTTCTCAACTTTATGTTGTTGGATACTAGCCACCCTCTTGCATTTACAGTTTTCCTTTCTTTGCCTACAGCTTGGACATTATTTGGTGAGCATGGCCTTAGCTTCCTTGTGCTTCATCTTGATGTAGAGAGTGTCCAACTAATTTTCCAAGTGGTTGATGATGTCCTCCTTCATTTTAGACAACAAGTTTCTCAATTCTATCTTAGAAACCCCTGTAGATGATTTACCAATAGTGGATTTCCTATCTCCTCTTGGTCTTTTGGTGAAGGTCCTAGAAAAATTCCTACATATCTTTAAAATGTATTGAAATGGAATCTAAGAGATATCTCCTTGTCCAATGAGGTTCAAGGCATTCATACAGTCATCATTAACTCCCCTCAAAAATACCAACTTGAGGGACTCTTAAAAGAACTTATTCTAGGGATTTTTCTTAAAAGAAAAACTAGAATCTCTCCACATAATCTTCTAGTGGTTCATCATCCTTTTGTGACATTCTAAAGATGTCATATTTCCTTCTATCAGGTCCCCTACAATAGTCTTGATACTTTTCTAAGAACAATGTCTTTATAGTGTCCCAATTAGGGACAACATCCCTACCTAACCCCATGAACCATCTTAGAGTGGCATATTTTTAAGTGGCAGGGAAGATTTTGAGACCATGAGCATCAAAAATATAGTCATAAATTTTGCACAAGACATCAAATTCAAATAGAAATTTATATGGCTCCTCGGTCATTAACCCATAAAATATTGGTAAAGCTAAAGGAGGGATGATTTTTATCACTGTAGCCCTTTCCTAGTTGGTGATTGGGAAATCAAATGTTGAACGTTCAGGATCATCATCCACTGCATCACCCATGGTTCAATATGTTCCCTTTGTAAGTGTAGTAGATGTTGGTGATAGGGAAGTTTCTTCTTCAGTATTACCCTTGCTCTAAGTACTAAACTCAACAATTTCTAGTATGGCTTCTTGGCATGTTGAGGGAAGAAATCTACCCAAATAATCTCTCTACCTCTGCATAAATGGAATATGACTTTATAAAGTAGTTATCTTTCACAATGTTAGTGTATTTTTTAGTGTTGAAATATATTGTCTAACAATCCTAACGTTGAAAATAGAATGTAAACTATGAAATATTTTTAAAACAAGTCTATGAAGATAGCACCATCCCTGACAACGGCCCCAAAAATGTAGATTCTAAACTAATATGTTGTAAACTTGATAGAAACTACATAATTTAGAGGTTTATCTAACTATACATTCCACTTAACATTGCAAAGACTACATTAAAATGTCAACTCAAGGTTTATAAACTTGTGATGGTGTAGCATTTTATATTCCTTCAGAAACTTCAAAACTACCTAAGTTATCCTATTCAAGTTATTCTAATTGTTGTAAATTATAAAATTGCATAACAGTGAAAGAAATAAATCAGAACTAATGGCTATGGGTACCTACAGCTGAAATTGTAACTGAACTATTGTAAATAAAATATCACTATATCAACTCAAAACTAATCAAAATGAACAACTCAGCTAATTTAACCTCCAGAGTACTACTGATTAACCATTACATTCACACTCATGAAAATTCATTACCAATAAGCAAAGTATGAGATTCTAGTTTAACTTGCAATTAGTCCATGAAGTAATGATAAACAGGAAACAACTATTAAACAAAAATAAACAACTAGAAAATGAAGTGAGGAATAGTTACCTTGAGTGGCCTTCTCAAGTGGTTGTTCTCACTTAACTAAAACCAAATATAACTAATAGATTTTATGCATCCAATGAAATTGACTTCATTTATTGCATATCATGAAAGATTACAGAAGATCTTCTCACATATTATATTCAATCATTTTGAATATTCATCATGTTTTAAAATTAAAAATAACTAATAATGAAAAACTAAAAACCAATTAACTTATCTAAGGACTCGGCCATCGTCTATATACAAGCTCGAGGGAGTCCTATTCAAAGAAAAAACTAATTGTAATCATTAACTTCCACTCCTAGATATCAGAGCATATAGTTAAGATTGAATTGTTCAAACCATAACTAAAAATAAAGTAGAATCCTAATAGGATTGAAACTCTGTAAAACACACAAAAAATTATCAAAATCCTATCAATAAAGGATTCCTCCTCTTCCAGCACTTATTAACTTGTTATAATGATGCGAATTCAATCTCCAACAGGTGTCTTTAATCAACAATTATCACATTCAGCTTAATCTGGAACTCCCTTGTTTTGTTGTCCCAGTCTTCCTTTTATTGTATTTCAACTTCCAACTACTACATGCTACAGTTCCTCCTTGGCTGTAAAAAGGTTATTTCACAAATCATGTATACAAGACCAACTACCATGATTAAAACATAGAATTCCATCCATATTTCATACATATATGTGTATAAACCATAGAATACTATTATGTCATAACCATATTTCCATCATTATATTTTAGGTTCAAGTCTATATACTAAGTATGAAAAGGTAGTAAAATATAGGAGTATTGTCTGGAAAGTATATCTAAAAGTATCTAAAAGTATGCATGAAAGTAACAGAAAATAAGCTAATAACTAGACCCATCATTTGTCAACTTGTTTTTGCAGTGCAAGCATTTGGTTTGTCAAGACATCAAATTGATTCAATGATGTGGCCATCACATTGGAAACTACATTAGGATTTGGGCCCATGTTTGAGTTTTGCAATCCAATATTTGGGATGGTTGAATTGGAGTTGATCCTAAATGTGTGTGATGGGTTTTGGTTTTGAAAGTTATGAGTGAAAGATGAAATTTGGGTTTGTACATTGGAAGTGAAAGTTTGAATTTGGTTGGTGTGTGGGGGATTCATATTAATTACTTTTGCATTGGGCTTGAACTAGTTTGACCATGCGGATTTTGGTTGCCATATTGTTGAGAAGGCCCTTGAATTTTTTTTTGTATACGAATACTTGTAGTAGGACCTTGTTGTGATGTGTTGGTATTCAAGTTAAAATTAACATTAGGTGTGGTGTTTGTCTTTGGGTATTTTAGCTTAGGCCCACTGATGTAAACTCTTCATAGTTTATGTGGATTTTTATTTGAATTTTTGACCAATTGAAAAAGACTTGGATAATGAATCTCCCATGGCATTAGATGATGAGCCAAATAGATTAAATGTGTTGCTAGGGGTTGTGTCATATCTTGTGAACCTTGTGTTCCAAATACTGGTGTCACATTAACTATTGTGGTGTTTTTTGATTTCCCTCCTAATGGTATAGTAGCATGTATTTGTGGGATAGTGTGATTGGGAGTAGATGCATTGTGTCCTTAATTTTGTGTGGTCTTATTGATTGGTGTTGTTCAAATTGTGTTAACATAAAAACCATGAGGAAGTTTAGCTCCACTTTGTAGAATTTTTTCTAGGAACTATTGTGGGTCTTGTGCTACCATCTCATCTACAAACCATGCTACACTAGGGTCTTGGGAAACTCCCTCAATTTCTTCTTCAGTCAAAGGTCTTTGGATATCTTTTATTGTGAATATTTTAAAATGATTTAAAAATAAGGGTAGTGTCTTAGGTGTCTTATTGGAAGTAGATCCAAACTTCATATTTCTAGTAGGTTTGAAAAAGTGATCTTCATTTGTGTAGTCCATTTATTTTATTTTCCTTTGTAATCTAGTTTGAACCATATAAGACTTGCAATTGAATGAATGGTATGAAGTCTAACGAATTCTAATGCAATGGTAAGTATGCAACGAATTCTAATGCAATGGTAAGTATGCAACTATGCTATGTTTGGGGTTTTTGAGATGTAAGAAATGCCAAATGATGATGCACCTATGGCCAAGATTAAGGTACAAAATGACAATAGACAAAATTGAGATATGGTAATGTCACTATGATCCAAAATCTATGGTAGTACTAAGACTAAAGTATGCAATGATAAAAATGTTATGTTATGATGAAGGGTACGGTATGACTAGAGTTATGATATGAAGATGAGGACTAAGAACCTTTGTGTACCTAAGAAGAGGTTACCAACCAAGCCAAAATAGTCCAAAGTAACAAATATGATTTTCAAGACCTAAAAAGGGGACAAGAACTAAAGATGATGATTGAAAAAGTGGACCTCAAACTAGAATCATGAATTTAAAGGACCAACTTAAATGATAAAGATTGATTGATTCATGAAAATATAAGGTCAAGACAATCTAAATTTGTGGAAATGATCTGATTAGAATTTTGATAAGCCTCCTAGTCTAACATCTATAAATTTTATGCAACTAATGAATGACCTAAGGTTTGACTTAAGATTTATGCAACTAAAGAATGAAATGGCAACCTAAGTGAATGAAGTGGAATGAATGGACTGAAATGAGCAATTTTGTAGTCTGATGAGATGATTATTGTAAGACTACACCAAAATTTTGTCAACTAGCAATTTCAATTCATAGTCTATCAAATGTGTTTTATTGTCCTATGAATATGGTTCAAAATTTTCAAAAAATGCAGTGCTCTATCTTGCAATTGCAGCCTACAGTTTTGCAGATGTGATGAACAGTGTGTTTGGCCCTAGTTTGAATGTTTTTGATTGATTTTTTGTCTTGGGTTTTTGTGAAATGTGATTGAAGACACAAAAAAAAATTTGAAAACAAGTCTTGGTTGTTGAATGTCTAGGATTTATAAGAATGATGTGTATATACAAGGGTTATTCAACCAAATTTCCATTATTCTAATCACAATTCAAAAACACTTCACACACATAAAATGCATCCTATCCCTAAGTTCGAT
Source organism: Sequoiadendron giganteum (assembly GCA_007115665.2). Classification (NCBI taxonomy): domain Eukaryota; kingdom Viridiplantae; phylum Streptophyta; class Pinopsida; order Cupressales; family Cupressaceae; genus Sequoiadendron; species Sequoiadendron giganteum. The sequence continues at coordinate 34,012,069 of CM021106.1, read as the reverse complement.
GGCCAATGACAAAAAATGTTAGGCCCAAAACTTGGAATCTCCTTTGACACAAGTGTAAGGACACCTTTAGGGGGTGTATTCACTCTTGTCTTTGCGAGAGAGGATAGCTAGGGGCTGTTAGGACTAGAAGGATCACCTAATAACCCTCTCCCCGAAAAACTATAAGTAAACAAGTGGCTTATGCTAAGCCATGGATTGCTATCTCATCTCAAGAAAGCCATATGGTGAGTAAATTCAAGGTGTGAAGCTACACCTTTGCACTAAGAATGATACCAAAAAAATAACTTAATCAATAAGGGTGGGCCTCTAAATAATTAGTTTCTAGTCATTGCTCGGGGACTTGATGCCTTGCGATCATCTAGCAAGCCACTTAAGGATTTAACCAACCCTATTCGGGGCCCTATCTACCTCAAAAAATTGTAGGTATCTCCCATTTTAGATTGGCACTATACAACAAAGGCTAATGTCAGTTTGGACTTGGCTTTAGCCTTATCCTTTTATATAGTAGCCCAAGGGAAAAACCTCTTTGGGTAATAGCCTTTAGAGTGATTACTTCTCCAAAGGAAAGACCTTCTAAATGGTTATAAAAAACCAATACAAATACAATGTTTTTGATCTCCAAGATCATATAAAAATGCGAGGAGAGAGCATACACATGTATTTTCTCACACTAGAAAAATTAACCTTTAGAAAACCAAATGTGTGGTGTGAAAATGAAAGTGTTGATAAGTGTTTTTGATTCCCAAGATCATATAAAATGCAAGGGAATATCATACACACCTCAAAACATAAAAAAAGATCACTAAACAAAGAAAATAATGGTTCTTTTTAACCCAAAATTTAAAATGTGATAATGCAAAGATACTTGGTTCTTTTTAGGTCCCAAATCCAAATGTTCCTACTTAGAAATCAAACAAAAATAAAGCCCTACAAGGACATGGATTAGTAGTCTTGATAATAAAGTCTTGTCCCAAAAAATGCCACAAGTTACCAACCAAATATTAGTAAAACAAAAACCTTTATTCTACTAAATGAAAAAGGCATAAAATGAAAAACCCCTAATTAAAACCCTAATTAACAATAATAGGAAAATTTGGCTCACATTGTCACAAATGTGGATCACTATGTTGGAACAAATGCAGTGAACCGGATTTTGACTGTGGTAAATTAGATTGTCACTACGATGAACTAGATAGTGACTGTGGCAAACTAGATTGCGACTGCAATGAACTAGAGTGTGATTGTGGCTCACAGTTGAAATAAATGCGGTGCACAGCCTAAAATCTTAAAAAACTATAACATGTCCAATGTTCTACATAGTAATTTTTCCTATGTTTTACCTACAAGTGAATAGTTTATGTATCTAACCTTAAAGAGCAATAAAAACATTATGCTCCTTTGAATAATAAATGCACATTTCAAACTTTCCCATTGCATACAAAAGAACGCCTTCCATTGATTCAAATAATGATGATACATGATTTTCATATGACATTTCATATTTTCAATTTCAATAGAGATGGATACAAATTACATGCATAGCTTAAACAAGCTTACAAAAAGTATAAAGTATAATGATCCAAGAATTCCCCCTCAAGTATTGGCTACCAATTGAAGAGGATAAGCATCACTCAAGAACTTTCTACCAACCTCAGACTTACTACGATTCCCTACACATCTACCTAATTGGTAAGATGGCCCTTCGACGAAGAGATTGGTTTGGTGACCTCATAACAATAACCTATTCTGAGCTTGGTGTTGTGTCCTATATTTTTCTAGACTAACATACAGTGGTACAACTTACATGTATGAACATCCCATGCCTAGTACAGAATCATAATGAAACCGATAGTATAAATAGTGGCTACTTACACTACTTTATCCAAAGTTTCCATTACCCTTAGCTTAAGAGTAGACATCACACGTTCACCCACCTTCCTTTCTCGATTTGGTTTATAATGAACATTATATTCTATATCTAGGTTACCCCCTTTCCCATGGATCTGACCAATCCCAGGGTTAACCCCACATAACATCCCATAACAATATGACTATACTACCAAAGTTATTTAAACAACATTTTGCATTATGCTACATACATCTATAATAGACTTTCTACATGTAGCGAAGTTAACTACTCATAGTATAAATACGTTGCACTCAAATAAACTCCCATATATAGGGTACTGTAGTGTAGGAAAAAGTACCCCTTTTTCACACTTAATTTGGAAATAATTATTAATAAAATAAGCTTAATAATGCCTTAATTTAGTTTTATAATATTATTTTCATAATCACATTGAGTTTAAGGCCTTTTAAATTAAAATGGACTTAATTGTGCCTTATTTTTGGTGTTGTAAGGTGTATCTTTAAACTTTCACACTAATCTAGGGTTTTCTTAATTGATTGAGGTTAATTTTCCTTAATTGGCCCCTTTAATTAAAATCCAAGACTAATTAAATGTGAATTCTGAGGGACAAAACCCGACATTCATAAATGCCATTACACAACACTCAATTTTGGAAGATGTGTGTCCTAGGTAAGTGATCTAATGGCGAATGGGTCTCACTTAGACCTATGACCCTAATTTAACATAATGTTTAACACTAAGCAATTTGTGTCCTAGGTAAGTGGACTAGGACCCATTCACCATAGGGAGAATGGGTCCTCACTTAGACCTAGGATCCCCCTTTAAAATATGTTTTGGTGGTATTTTAATGATTTCAAATCCATAATTCAATGTCAGCTTGTGATATTTGAATTTTGGGAATTAATGTTAAGATATGTATAAATAGAAGGTTATTTCACTATGTTCCATCCTAAGATCTTATAATTTCATAAGAAATCAAGAGTATTTTCACAAGATCACTTCAAGAGCATTCAAGAGAAATTTCAAGGCATTCAAGGGCATATTTAAAGAATATTATTGAAACAATCAAGATTCATTCATCATTTCAAATATTTCTTGTATCATACATGTTGTTTGAGCTAATATGGTGATGTAGTATTCAAGATATATGCAAGTATTCAAGGACATTACTTATAATCAAGTTTAATGATCAAGATCTGCATTCATTGAGGCCACTTCATGCTACTTTCCATATTTGTACTCCAAGGTTTCAAATAAGGTTTGGTGAGTTGTTACATAGATTTGTTCATTCATCATTCCTTCATGATTTTCTATATCATTAAAAGGTTTAATTACCAAAATAGGGTTTGACCAAGGCAAACCCACATTCCCTAACAAACAACATTTTCCCCTCTTTAATGTGTGATTTTAGATTTTAGGTTGAAGATCCGTTTGAAGAGAAAAATTGAAGAAAGTTGAAAAGTTGCAAAGTTGCAAGAAAAGTTGTCAAATCACAGAAATTCCTCTACAAAATTTATTTTTAGTTGTCTGATAGTGAACACCTAGAATTTGGGAGTGTAAACCTGGTAGAAGAGAACCCATAAAGCATTTTCTAGAAACCCTAGCCAGAACCCATTCACCATAGGGTGAATGAGTCCTTAGTGAGCTTCAAAAGGTGAATTTTTATGAAATGTACACATCCTTTTCCCCTTTCCAAATATTCCTTTTGACTATTTTTCTATCATATTTGATTATTATTCTTCATTTGCATTTTATAAAATACATTTTGAATGAAATTAGGAAAATAGATCATTGTGGTGAACCCCCATTTTACCCAACCACCTATTTTCCTATTTTCAAGTACATTAAGACATGATAAAGTTAGGTTCAACAACATATTACATAACCAGGAAACAAATATCTCAAATAAACTCCACAACATATTCAAAAACACTCTTCTCCCAACATAGTAAATAACTAATTTATCCTTTCCAACATAAAGACAAAGGAATAGAAACTAACATGCTTGTATAAGCTCTAATTGATTATAATACTTGCTAGTATGAATCCTCAAATTGATTGACACCTCCTCCAAGTTCCACTTAACTATCCCCTTCTAACTTCTCACAAAATCTCACAATAACCACAAATACAAAATACCAAAATAACTCTCAACTCATAGAAAAACAACATCAAAATATTCAATCTCATCTACAACAATATCAACATTAATATTCCCACTTCCCTCTCCTTTGTTGCGTTTGAACTTCCTGCGTGCATGGTGGATTCTGATTTGGGGGTACCCAACGGTCCCCCTCTATCCCCCCTGACCCATGCACCTCGCTTACAGGCACATGTCCCTCGGGTTCCACTCCTACAGGGACAGTGCCTTCACCTATGTTCCTTTCAAAGACCTTTGTGTTCCCGCATGAATCTTCTATGTCAGCAATGGAGATTCTTCTGGTATTAGGCTGGAAGGATGTGTTGACCAATGGCAAACAAATCTCTTCCCCGACCCCTCTTTTACCCAAGGTTGTCACGGATTCTGGGATGGATTTTGACATTCCTAATTCATTCTATGATAGGATCCTCTCCTCCATGGAGAATGTTGTGGTGGGTAGATTTTTTTCTTTCCATCCAATGGTGGATATGGTTCAGAAATGGGCTGCCACAAAATGGCATCTCAAGGGGAGTGTGGAGATTTGCACAATGGTTGGTGGTCTTTTTCTTTTTAGATTCATGGTTGTGGAGGACATGGTAGTGACTCTTTCAACGGTTCCTTAGGTGTATGGGAAACATAGCTTGGCCATGTGTTGTTGGAAGTCGGGTTTTGACCCTACTGTAGACCTGAACAAGTCAGCTCCAATATGGGTTCGGTTGTCGGGCTTACCTCTTGAGTATTGGGATGAAACCATTTTCAAATGTATTGGGGATTCGTTGGGTCAGTTTTTCACCACTTACTCTATCACCAAGTTGAAATACAGATTAGTCTTTTCTAGATTTTGTGTTAATAGTTGTGTTGATAAAATCATTTCGAACACGGTTAAGTTGTGCTCTAGATTTGGCAACTGGACCCAACCAGTGTGTTATGAAAATGTTGTCGTCTACTGTTAGAAGTGTGCTAAAGCTGGTCACCTTATCTCTGATTCCAAATCTTCTTTCATTCGAGAGGCTAAGGTAGATTGTTCCTTGGAGAATATTACACCTCCTACAGGAAATGAACCCCATCTGTCGGAAGACACCGGTCCCATTCCTCTGAATGTTGCACCTTCCCTTGATGACCCACTGCCTTCACCCACCTTTTTTGAATCACCATCTGACCTAGTCAACTCCAATTTTTTATTGGAGTCTACTGTCAAACCCTTGGCTATCCAGATGACCCAGGACCTTGGCTCTTTGGTTGTCATTCCTCCATTTGCTGTGGTCTCCTCAAGGACTTGCGAGACAATGGTTGAGGATAGTGAAATATGGGAATAAGAGAGTATCAAAATGGTTTATGAATCTATAGAAAGTATGGGGGGTTTGAAGCTTAAGAAAACTGCAGAAGAAGGAATCTGGACAATGCCAAAGAAAAAATGGAGGAAGAAGAAGGCAGACGTAGGAGGAGACTCAAAGCTAGGAAGGCCCACCTAGAGACACACTAGGATGAGAGAAACGAAAAATGAGATTGCCATGGGTAAACGGAGGACATTGGAAGTGTCCTCTAAAAAAGGTCAGAAATGAGAGTTATGTCTTGGAATGTTCGTGGGCTCAATAGCTCCCACAAACAACTTGCTCTAAAGAACTATGTCCTAGAACATAAGATTGATGTGTGCCTTCTACAAGAAACCAAAATGATGAAAACAAATTCTGATGAAATTGCTAAGTTCAGTTGGCCCAATGCATCTTATGTCTACAATGATGTTGAGGGTGCTTCAGGTGGTCTAGCTATGCTTTGGAACCCATCAAAAATATTGGGCTCTGAACTGATCCACTGTAAAAATAGTGTGGGGGCCTTCTTTACTTACCTTGGTGAATCTTGGTCTTCAATCAATATTTATGCTCCTAATCAGAGGAATGCGAGGAGAACGTTGTGGCAAGACCTTGCAGTTAAAATTAATCATAATACGGGAGTTCATTGGTTGGTTGGTGTGGATTTCAACTCTCCTCGCTTTCCTTTGAAGAAAAGTGGTCGCCTGTTGGATTACTCTGATGAAGTGTCTGACCTAGAAAAAAATTTAAATTCTTCGGATTTAATAGATTTGATCTTATGGGCCAAAAATTTACCTAGTCTAACAGACACTCTGGTGAACATCCGATTCAGGTTCGTTTAGATCACTTCCTCTATTCCCCCCATTGGACCAATGCTTTAAATGCTAATCTAAAAACCCTACCCAGAACGGTCTCTGACCATAACCCCTTTTTGATGACCACTATTATTTGTCCTGTTGTGGGTCCCATCCCATTCCAATTTGAGATAATGTGGAACTCTCACCCTGACTTCAAAAATTAAATTGTTGAATGGTGGAATATTATTGTATGTGGCTCCCCCATGTTTAGGATCTTTTTCAAACTCAAACATATTAAAAACATGGTGAAAGGATGGAACAAGAGTGTGTTTGGTGACATGTTCCAAAAAAAAAAGTTGTTAGAGGAATATTTGAGAACTTTACAAAAGAAAATGGAGGAAGGAGATGACAGTCAGCGAACTCACAACCAGGAAAGGGAAACCAAGATGGAATGGGAACGGGTTCTCAAAAATGAGGATATATTTTGGAAGCAAAAATCCAGAGTCCAATGGTTGAAGGAAGGTGACAAGAACACCTCCTTCTTTCATGTGTCATCCATTAAGCATAGGAAAAGGAATCAAATTTCTAAACTGAATAATGATTCTAGAGTGGTGATTTCAAATCTGGCCTAGATTGGCCTTCTAGCTGCTAACTACTTTCATGAGGCTTATTCGGCTCCAACTGAGGTGCCTAACCCGACTTTGGACAATTTGCTACTCAACTATCTCCCTACCATCATTTCCCAAGAAGATAATATGGGGATTCTTAGTGTTTTTTCTCTGGAAGAAGTTCAGCTGGCTACCTTTAGTATGGGGGCTTTCAAAGCCTCAAGCCCTGATGGTTTTCCTCTTGCCTTCTTTCAGATATTCTAGGATACTGTGGGTGGGGACCTTGTGCTAGTGGTTAGGGATTTCTTCAAATCTGGTAAAATCCTTAAACAACTGAATCACACCTTCATTGCCCTAATTCCTAAGATTGGTGAACCTCAATCCATGACTGATTTTTGGCCCATTAGCCTATGTAACACCTTTTATAAAATCCTTTCTAAGATGTTAGTGAGCCGTATCAAGCCCCTTTTGGATAAAATCATTAGTCTTACCCAAAAATATTTTTTCCCTGAGTGCCATATTCTTGATGCTACTTTGACCACCCATGAGCTTCTCCATTATATGGATAGATGTAACTATGTGGGGATAGCTCTCAAATTGGACATCTCTAAAGTTTATGATAAAGTTATACGGGATTTCATCCCAAAGGTTTTGGCTAAGTTTGGGTTCAAAAATTCGGTTATCAAACTCATTATGGAGTGTGTTAATACTATAAAGTACTATGTTCTTGTTAATGGGTCCCCCTTTGGGTTTTTGTCTCCTGGAAAAGGGATCAAGTAAGGTGATCCCCTATCTCCCTATCTCTTCATCATGATTGTTGATGTGTTGAGCAGGAATTTTTAGTCTATTATCAGAGAGCTCCATTAAGGGCATCAAAGCAGCTTCATCCCTCGACCCGGTTGTTGTCCAGCAATTTATGGATGACACTTTTCTTTTTGGGAAAGCTTTTGTGGTGGAAGCCAAGAAATGCAAATCCTGCCTAAACAATCATGACTCATGTTTTGGTCAAAGCATCAACTACAAAAAAAGCATGATCTATTTCTTTAACAGCACATCTAACTTGCAAATCAGGGTGACTGTGGTTTTGGGATGTTTAAGCGAGTCCTTCCCCTCGGTTTACCTTGGGCTCCCTCTCACGGTTAAGAAGGTTACCCTTGACTTTTGGAATTTGGTGCTGGAAAGAATTCAAAGGAAATTGGTTGGGTGGAAAGGTTCCATCCTAAGCCATGCTAGAAAGGTCCAACTTCTCACAGCGGCTCTTCAAGGTATACCAGCTTATTCCCTTTCCATTTTTAAGATGCCTAAGTACATCGCTGATAAGTTTGAAAAAATCCAAAGGAATTTCCTCTAGTTTCCGACTGAGGATAAGAAGAAACTCGCTCTGGTGAAATGGGAAAAGGTCTGCCAGGCTAAAAATTGTGGCGACCATGGAATCAGAACAATTGTCAACACTAACAAGGCTCTGATGGCCAAAGTTGGTTGGGATCAATTAAGGAATACAAAGGATTGGTGAAAAATATTAAACTCCAACTATCTTCAGGACAGGCCTTTGATCAATTGCCTCTCGGAGTCTCACCCCTAGGGCTCCTTGGCCTAGAGGAGCATCTGCAACACACAATGTCTGCTAAGGAATGGGATTAAATGGAAAATTATCAATGGAAATTGGATCAGATTCTGGGAAGATCCATGGTTTATTGATACCCCTCTGGTTTGTTCTGACTTTAGGATTCGCATGGGATCGGCTCAGAGGTATTTTGGTACCCATATCAGTGATTATGTTTTAAGACCCCCTGAGGCTAGGGCTTGAAAGGACCTAATCCTTTTCTATCCTCAGTCTCAAGACCTTTTTTTTCTAGCTCGGTCCCTCCAGTAGGTTCTCTCTCTCAATAGGCTTCCCTCTTATGATAGAGAAGATGAGTTTTTTTGGACCTTTGACAAACAAGGGGATTTATCTGTTAGGTCGACGTACAATCTGCTGACAAACCAGGGTACTATGGTGGAACCTTGGAGGAAGATATGGAACTACCACATGATCCCTAAAGTAAATTTTTCTATTGGACGGTCTGCCATAATAGGATCCTTACTCAATACAATTTGAGGAAATAGGGATTTTATATTCCCAATCGATGTTTACTATATAAGTGTAGTGAGTAAATTATCAATAATTTGTTGTTACATTGTCTGTTTGTTGTCGAAGTTTGGGGGTTGGCCTTTGAAAAACTGGGAGTCTCTTAGGTTATGTGTAAGGATCTCATATCCTTCATCTTGGGTTGGCATGGTCCCTATTCCCACCCCCTACCTAGTGAAATTTGGAATCAAGTTCCTCCTATTATGGGTTGGTGTTTGTGGAATGAAAGGAACAACAATGTCTTTAGGAATATTGAGAAGAATCCTAGGGATGTTTTTGGCTTAGGTGTCCGGCTCATTGAGGAAAACATTTCCCTCTTAAATGGGAAAATCCCGGAGATGGGATCTCTTGATTATGAAATAAGAATGGCCAAGGCTTGGCATCAGGGGTTAGAGGCTAACTTCTTTGACAATTCTAAATCCTTAGCCAGGAAAAATACCAAATGGGAGCCTTTGAATAGAGGCTGGTTTAAACTCAACTCTAATGGGGCTGCTAAGGGCAACCCAGGCAGGGCTAGTACTGGTGGAGTGATTAGAGACTCGGGGGGTTCTGGTTGCTAGATTTGCAAGAGGTATTGGTTTCCAATCTTCTATTGTGGTGGAATCTCGTGCGCTCCTCATGGGCCTCCAAATTGTTGTCTCTCTAGGGATTGCCAATCTCCACATTGAAGGGGACTCAGTCCATTACTAATAGTGTGAATATGGACAGACTAATTGGCTGGAATACTAAGGATATCCTGTTGGACACTAGATTTCTTTTATCCAAACTCAAGGGTAAAAAAGTGACACATATATTTAGGGAGGGCCACCAAGTGGTGGATGCCTTGGCTAATCTTTTCACTTGTTGGGGTTACTCTAAATGTTGGAGGAGTATGGAGAAGTTACTGCCAAGGATTCAAAATATCATCTTGAAAGAACAAATCAACCACTTATCATGATGAATTCAAATCTTCGGGTGTTGGGTGGGGGGCCAACTTGATTGCCTTTTGCACCTGGTGGATGAGCTCTAATGTTGAGATGGCTAACAGGTGGTGAGATTCAAATTTTATGGCTTATCACGTGTTTAAATATCTTCATTTGTTGGTTGGGGAACCCACTTGATTGTCCTTTGGGCTTGGTGGATGAGCTCTAATACTGAGGTGGCTGACAGGTGGCAGGATTCCAATTTTAGGGCTTGTCACATGGAAAAAAAATACGGCTTTACAAATGGATTAGGAAAGTACAATACTTTGATGAATTTGAGAGGTTGTATCGTGTGATCTCTCCTCTTTGGGATTGTGTGATATCTTGTTTTAATCCATCATGGCCTCTGTAAGACTACGATTATGAATATTGATTTGATCCCTCATTATGAAGGGATGCTACCTTCTAGCACCTTCGTGCTTGCTATTTTAGCGTGAGCTTCTAATTATACTCACATAAATGTTTCTAAATTTAGCCATATAGCCAACTTGTCTTGGTTTTCGTGTGACTAATCTATGGCCAAGGAACCCTATATGGCTGCCAATTTATCTTTAGCTTGCCACGATCTTCCCAAGATCCACATTAATACCATTGTTAATTCACCTTATGGTAATTTTCCCTTTCGTGCGTGTTACCTGCACACTGGCATCATTACCCAACGTCGATTTCTCATCTTAATTCCCACTATGTGATGAATGCCCGTTGCCCTGCTAGATTTTATAATTTTCACTTTCTACAAATTCTTTGGTTCTCTATGTAGGTGCAAATCATGGGTGGCAACCGCGTTCGGACTGAGCTGGACAACTGTGAAGAATTCTAGAAGAATCTATTAGTCTGGCATATTTGTGTTGAAGGTGGCCTTGCTCCTCTCATGGAGATTTTGGTTGGCCATGACCCTAATTTTTCTGCTCAATTTGCTAATTCCTGGAAGGACCAAAGGGTCACGATGGGTGGTATTTCCTTTGAATTTAGTGAAGAAGTTATCGTGCAAGCCACTAATATGTTATGTACCAGAAATAAATACCCTAAGCACACTAGGACGTCAGACAATGAAAGCTTGAAAGTGTTCTTCATGGGGAATGAGAAACCGGTCTGAAATGAGTCGGGCTTTGAACGTGAAGCCCTTCTGAAGCCCTGGGACCAGGTGTGCTTAGCTTTGATGAAATATGTCACTCTGGAAGGTAGGTTCAAAACCTATTTCTTCTATCATTTTCCCCTTATAAATCATTTGAGGCATAAAATGTTGCTTAGCTTTCCCTTTTTTTTTCTCATCGACCTAGAAAATTTAATTGAGAAAAGAAAAGAGCTTGCCAGCCTTAACCCGAGTGACCTCCTGCCTCTTTCGCTCTATTAGGGGCTCATCTTGAGACTTTATCATTTTCACCTGGCCCTTTGTCCTCCAAAATCCATCTCGGTTGTTCGCATTGATGAAATTGAACCCTTGACTGTTGCGAACATTTCCCCTGCTGAGTCAAAAATCCCTGCTTACAAATCCAATATGGGTACTGCAGGAAACCCCAAAGCTAAACTGTATACCAAGAAACTAAAAGGGGCGATGGGTAATGCACATGCTAGTGTCTTGGCCAGCCTCTATGATCTCAAGGCCACCCCAACAAAATCTTCCTATAGAGCCAACACTACCAAAAAAGGTTAGGATGGTGAAAAAGGTGTGTCAGAGCTGATAGTGAAGGAGGGGAAGGGGAAGAACATTATTGGAAAAGATTCCAAAGGAGATACGGTTGTGGAAACCATGGTCATGACTAGAAGGGAGAACACCATAAGGTGATCCGAGAGGTTGGAGAAAAACAATAAAAAAAGACAGATTATTGAGGACTCGGAGGAGGAGCGGTTTGATAGCAAGCAGTATAAGGATGAGGAGACCGAGGAGGATGAGGAGATTGAGGAAGATGAGGACGAGGATGTGGAGGGGCCCTTGTTTACCCTAGAAGACAGCAAGTTACCAAAAGAGACCTCGGCCTCTCATTCTTCACACCCCCTAATTGTTGAGCCTGACGAGATCCCTGAGACTATGGATGTTGGGGAGGAGCCCTGTGCTTTGGAGAAGAATATGGACACGCTTGACAAAAGGTTTTGTGGATTGACCCGCTTCAAAATGAATTTGGGCCACTTCGTTACCAGCACCCTATCCACTGTTATCAAGGAGGAGCTAGAGGGCAATAATGCCCAGGAGAACCAAGACTGGGTCGGTGATGATGTTGTGGACCTCCTATTCAAAAACTGGGACAATGCTAGTTAGTTGCTACCTACGTCATTGTTCTATTGTTTGGTTGTCTTTTCGTGGTTTCTATGTTGTTAAAGTGTTGTCTCTGTTCCTTTTTGTTTTAATGTTATCTTTTTAGAATTTCTCCTTTTTGGCCCTTGTGACTTGTTGTGAAGGGTAGAGCACCCTGTAAATGTTGCTTATCTTTTCAAAAACATCAAGATATTCAGAAAGATAAGTGTAGCATATGGTAGAATGAGCACCTCTATTTATACTAATTGGTGAACAACCGAAAGCTACAAACAAGTAAGTATTTTTGTCATCTTTCTTTCTCATGCAATGATTCACTCTCAAGTTTGCAACACATGACAGTTTCATGGCTAAGTTGACTTAATATTTGGGATAGCAAGCTGAAAATAGGTTTCCTAATTCAAATTCCATTTCAAAATGATGCCAATTTTTCACTTGATTGATTCAAAACACTTATCTACAAGCTTATTCAAATTCATAGACTTATTTTGCATTACAACCTCTACTAAATATGGTGCCACCTCTATGCTTTGGTGCCACCTTCACAAGCATGGCCTACTAACTTATTCTTTGCTTCACATAGCATTCACTTCCCTGATTAAGAATTTAACACAGCTGCAATACTTCATACATGCTTATGCTTTAATGTTTGACTTGGTCATTTTTTACTTTATGCACTGAATTAACTTCCACTTAAAGTTGTGCTTTAAGCTTCATGCACCCCATGGTATATTATATGCCTTGTTGCATATTACTAATAATATGATCGGCGCTATCTTATGCACTTTTTGGTTTATATTAATAACTTCAATTCTCATATATATATATATATATATATATATATATATATATGTATATGTGTATATATATATATATTATATATATATATATATGTACATATATATAATATATATGTATGTATATGTGTATATATATTATATATATATGTATGTATATGTGTATATATATTATATATATATGTCATTATAACATTACACACATGTATATTAGTATATATGTACCACATATACTTATATGTGTAATCCTATTTCATTATATTTATAAAATACTCATACATACAATCCCATCGACCAACATACATACATGGGATGCATATATGTGTGTGTGTGTGTATGTCTAATTAGTCTAATTGGTATCCCCATGCATATGGGTGATCCGTCCATCCGCATGTGTAGGTTTGTCTACCTATGTATACTCATGTACATATTCACTCACATGTGTGAGTCTACCGTAGACATGTACACATATACATATATACATCTTCTGCATATATCTCATTGATACCATAATAAGCATACAAGGAAATACTAACACAACACATCAAGACTTAATCACAATATTCACAAAAAATATTAATTACCTTTCTTCAAAATTGACTTGAATCTCTATGACCAATTAGGACGTGAGTGTGTGATTTCTCAGTTAGGCTCGTTAAGGGTTACCAAACCAAGTTATTTTCCTGAGTGATACTTCCCCTCTCTTTTGGAGGATTGAACTTATTTATGCACTCAACTTGGCACATCATAACTATAGTTAGTCGAACGCAACATAATCATATGCATATAAAGACTAATAAAACACATTCATGTAGAGATCCATAAAACACATTCATTTATTCAATCAATTTAACCAAACAAGGTAATAATATATAGGTAATATCGCTTGGGGTGTAACATATTCCCCCCTTGCAAATCATCATCCCCAATGATTTATTAATTATTGACATGGAAAAAATATAAAATATAAAACACTAATCAGCCATAAAGCATCACGTTTCAAAACATTATTTTTTTCTATAGTTTTCAAAATCAGGCAAGACTTGCAGAAACTCCTGCTTTATCTCAGCATAATCTTCCCAAGTGGCATAATATTTTGCATACTGGTCCAATTGGAATTTTCACTGTAGAACCTCTCTATTATGTAAGTGAATCTTACATGTTTTGAGCACCTTGTGAGGCTCGATTATTACCACCCCTATATCCTACACCTATAAAGTATTCCAAACAATAACATGGTTATCGCCTAGGGTATACTTCTTAAGATATGATACATTAAAAACATTGTGCATCCTGGCAAGAGTTGGTGTCAAAGCAATCCTATATGCTACAAGGTTGGTCTCCTCAAGAACTTTGAAAGGACCTACTATATAGGAGTGAATTTGCACCCCTAATGCAAATTCCTGGTTTACCCTCCTCCACTTTAGAAAACTAAATTTGGAGGCTTAATTTCACATAATCCCATTGTCCTCATTCCACTTGGTGCCTATTTTGAGTGCCGATAGGGAAGTTACTATCGAGGACACTCACATAGCATGCACATATCTGTGCAGCATGCTTACATCCCTGGAAAATTCTTGCGGTTGGATCCTACATAGGCATTACACTTTCTATTGGAAGTCGAGTTGTAACACCTTCCTTCGATTGGCCGACCCGAATATGGTCGTTTATTCATCTCTCTTCTTCATATTCACCTCTCATTCATTCATTTTAAGACTGGTTGATCTCTATTTGAGGCTTCTACACTCTTGAACATTCACTTCAAGCATTCAAGCGACATTCTTGCATCCATAGTAGCAATTCCATTACTCCATCACTTCAATAGAGCAAGCGTAGGACAACACCATTGCAAAAGAGGCTTGAGTTCCTCTCATTTTCTCCCCCACTAGCCTTGAGCACTTTGGGCAGAGGTGGTAAGCTCCTCACTCATCTTCTCTATTATTTGGTTGAGTTAGCACATTATTGTTTTGTAGTGTTTTAGTGCTCTATTGCTTTGATTTTCCTTCTTTATCACATTGTTTCTACATCATTACAAACCTTTTTGTTTGTGGAGGTGGAAACACCAAAATGGGGGTCTGATTGAAGCAGACCCATAAACAGCCCCCCAACATTTTCCCTCTTTTCTATGTTTATGTGGAGATATCTTGGAGTGATCTGGTGAACAAGTTATTGTGTGAGATCATCTTCGTCACCCTTGCGGTAATATACTTGTTTTATCATGTCCATTTGTATGTTTCATATTTCATAGTGTGATTTTTCTCCCTTAAAAACTAGTAACTAGGTTGTTAGTCTATTTTTTAGTGGTCAAACCTTGTCTTCTTGATTCTCTGGTCGTATAGACACTAGCATGCCTGAGAGATGATAGTGCATCGTGTTTTCATTCCAGAACTATGCTTCTATCCTCTAACAAAGAGCTATTTGAGACATAGATTTGACCCTGAAAATTGACTCGCCTAGTCTCCTTTAGAATCTCAGGTTCATAGGGTGATTGAAGGACCTTGTAGTCCTCATCATTCTCATCTCGCCTTTCCTAAAATTTCCCTTAAATTGAGGTAAGTTAGGGAAGCCTATTTCTCTTGGCCCTCCATGACCTAGGGCCTTGCAGTGGTTGGTCCCCCTCTCTTACATTTTTGGTGAACCCGATGTGAACCAACATCTACTCATTTGTCTGTGTTCTGAGCTTTTCCTCTTATACCATTTGATCATTGTACTCCTGCGTGTTGTGAAATTTTATGAGCATCACAACCCATTCCATGACCTTTGGGTATATTGTCAAGAGAATAATGTGACACCTTCTGACGGAGAAGATGAAGGTCTCTTCTAGTTTCACTACTGGTCTTTTCTCCAATTATGTGGTTGGTGTTTCTACATAGGAGTGGCTGTCACGAGGCAAGTGTATATTCTTTGATGAAACTAACTACATGCCTACCCCTCCTACGTCACCTACATCATCTTTCATTGACAATCATGAAGCCATCCACATTCCCTCTGAATATGTCGCTAGTCTAAGCAAATGGTTGGCTTCTTTAGAAAATCACCTGGAGAAAGACCCAAAGCTGACTAGGGCTACCAAAGTTATTAGTGAAATAAAGTATATGGTAGGAAAAGATCAAATTGGAATAGAACTCCTAGCTAGTCTCATGTGTCTAGCCGAAGCGTGCGCCCCTTTGAACCATGGTAGCATGATATGAGGTGGCCCCTTCGAAGAGCATGAGAGATAGTTAAGAGTGTCGATGCCTCCCACATCCATGTACATGGCCAACACGGTCCCTTCCACAAACATCCATGCTACTTCTGAAAGTTCTGAAACTGTCAGAGTAAATAGAAACCCTTTGGGTTTCCACCTCCCTCCTCTTGCCATCCCCAATGGTGGGGGATTTGGCGGGATGGTCGGTGGAGGATTTAGTAGTAGTAACTTTGGTAGTGGAGGTGGCACTGGTAGGAATGGTTCTAGTGGAGGTCATGGTGGTGGCTTTGGATGTGGTGATAGCTATGGTGGACATCACACTGGTGGTGGTGGCATTGGTGGTAGCTATGGTGGTAGTCACGATGGCAATTCTAGCAATGGCTCTGGTAGTAGTTCCATTGGTCTTATGTCTTCTAGTGACCTAATTCTGAATACCCTTCTTCAGAATATAGGGAAGATGTAGAAAAAGAAGGCAAACCTTTCCCAAGCTTCGGCCCAACCTATCTTCCAACCCTTCTTCCAACATAACCCATTGTGCGTAGAAATTCTAAACAATCCTTTCCAACAAGGGATGGAGATTCCTAAATCAAGAAATACGATGACAAAGGGGACTTGTAGACACATGTGTCTACCTTTAATGCCTTGTGTATATATTTCTTCCATCGTGATGCATTGATGGCCAAATTGTTCCATCAATCTCTCAAGGACACAACACTCGAGCGGTATTGTTCCTTGTCTGACAATTCCATCTTTTTATTCAATCAACTTGTAAACTAGTTCTTACGACAGTTTGAATCCAACATCGAGCTTAAGATGACCTTCTCTAACCTTTTTTGGTGTAAACAAGGGGATAATGAAAAGATTACTAATTTCATATCATGCTATCAAGCACTCTTTTCGCAAATATCATACTCGTTACTGAATTCCAATGTGCAGAAAGTATTCATAGGGAACTTAAAAAGGCCTTGGCAAGAAAAGTATTCCCTTATTAAGTACCCTTCTTTCATGCATTTGTGTGTGGCCCTATGAGAATATCAGCAAATGGTGGTTCAATTTAGGGGGCCTTCCTTGTTCTCCCATCTCGAAGGGAAGTCCATCATATCAATCTCTGGAAAAGGGAAAGTTATTGCGAATGTAGTAGCTACTATGGATAACAATGGCCTCAGACGTGACTGAAAATTCACAAAGTTATCAGAATCTTATTCCTCCATCTTACAAAAGTTATTCAAGGATAAGATCATTAACCTGCCAAGTCCAAAACCAATTAGGGAACCATATCCTAGCCGGTATGAATAAAATACCTATTGTCAGTACCATCGAGTCAATAGACATGATACCAAACATTGCATGCACCTGCATCATGAGATACAAGATCGCATCAAGGATGGTACTATTTGTCTTGATGGGAATAAACAAAATACAAATAATTCAGTGGCGAAAGCTAATAGTGAATTGTAGATATACATGGACCCGTTTTCATCGCATTCTGCTAACATGATTATCGATCCCTCTGATTTGGTTTCTCAACCTGAGAACTATGTTAACATGGTTACTATTACTCCTTCTCCTTGTCTTATGACCAGTTCGTTAGATATAACTTTCACTTTGCAAGATGTACCAGCAATGACAAACCTTCTCCACTATACATTCTCACTCACCTTAATGGCAACATTGTAACAAGGGTCCTAGTCGATCCCGCGAGTAGAGTGAATGTCATCATGGAGGAGACTCTATTCTTAAACTCCCTGTAAAGGGAGGAATATTAAAAAACAAGGTTTTTCATCCATATGCATGATGGTCTTGTTCTTAAACCATATGGATCGATAACATTGTCTATCATGGTTGGACCTAGGAACGTAGACACGATTTTTAATGTTATTCCCAAGTCGGAACTATTCAAGGTGAAGCTAGGTATACCTTGGTTGGCTTCCATGAATGGGATCACCTTTGTAATTCATAAGTTTCTTAATTTTTTCCATGAAGGTGTCATGCACATAGTACATGATACTAGATACCATCCTATGGTGTCCCATGGGGGATATTCATTGGATCACTTTTGGCCCGCTCCATTCGATCTGCTTCCATAAAGAACAAACCTACTTTACAAGAACTATGTGAAGTATAAGACTAGAGGCAAGGGATAATTGAAGTTAACCCTTTCTAAAGTAGAGCAGCTAGCTGCCTCCTCCCGAAAGGGAAAGGTTAAGTTTTCTCCTTCTTGGGTTTTCGCATCCACTCCCCTTTCTTGGGAGGAGTATTGGATGAGTAAGCCCGGTCTCTATCCATTGAGAAGGATGGTGCCTGCTTGGCATAGACCCAAGATTAGGATATTGGATCTCCCTAAAAAGCCTCCTGGACCTTAGTACTATTTGTATGGCAAGAAGAAAGGCTCGCAAAGAGAATTTACCCTGCAGCCTCTTACCATTTTTGCTCCTAAAGCAGTAAAC
The DNA here is from genome assembly GCA_007115665.2 of Sequoiadendron giganteum. Taxonomy (NCBI): domain Eukaryota; kingdom Viridiplantae; phylum Streptophyta; class Pinopsida; order Cupressales; family Cupressaceae; genus Sequoiadendron; species Sequoiadendron giganteum. The sequence goes on along the minus strand of CM021106.1, from coordinate 33,993,572 downwards.
TGGATGAGGCCCAACATCGAGGCAATAGAATCGATTCCTCCTACTATTTTTGAACTTGTTCCTCTTTCTCCCATCTACGATCATGTTCCTCCATTAGAAAGAGATGTGGGGGACACTCCCATGGCTGATCTAGAGCCTTTAGTTCCTTCACAACCTTTGGCCTCTAGTTCAAAGAGTCACAAAACTGCCTTGCGCATGTCTACAAGCACCGACGAAAGCCTCTCCTATTTAAGAAGGCCACCTCATAGAATAAGGAAGAGGATACGATCACTCCTATATCAGGACCTCATGTCATGTCCTTCCCTATCCCTTCTATCCAAACCAGTTTGTTATCGCTCCCAACTTTCACTGCGAGTGCACATGTGCCTAGAAGGGTGCACGTGTTCATCAATCCTTCAATGGAGTTCTCTCTATTGACATTCTTTCTAAATGTCCCACCTTTCTCAAAGCCCGTAGATATGATTAACACTTTGGTTGTATCTATTGTGATTCTTTCCTCCTCTCCCTCTACCCTTCTTGCTTTGTTTGTGGGGATTTTTCCTCCTCCGACAAAGAAGAACGTAGAGAGTGGTCCCTCCAGCAACAAACAGTGTAAGAGGATCCCACCTTATCCGAAAGGTGGTCTCGTACTAACTTGTTCTATCTTAGTGATGAAACCAGTCCCAACCTCTCCCGAGTTCATCATCACTCCTGAATCTCTCGGTGAGCCTAGCGGTGAACCTCGGGTGCAAACTCCTTTGTCCACTGAGGTGAAACATGGCACTCCTGTTAAGAGCATTTTTAACTTTTTGGATGAATTTTTGACCTTGTCAGCAATCTTTACCAAGTCATTGACCTTGGACCCACAAGATTTGAGCGACATAGACCTCACAGGTCCTTCTTCCTTAGCCCTTGTTGCGAGAGGGTCGAAAGATCCTCCTCTTAACATTACACCACTGTAGGCTCATCCTCCTCCCCCTACAATTATCTAGAGTGGGAGGCTAACGACCTCTTGTTTGATTAGTGTTAGGGGGAGACCCCTTCTTAATCTTTAGATTAGATGTGTGTGTGTGTCATGATGTGTTCCCCCATAATTGTGCTATGTGTTCTTGGATGACCCTCATCACCCTTCTTGGTGCCTGGATATAGGTGTGGTGTTTGTGTCGTAAACCTTCCTCTATGTGTGTATCATTATTCTTCCATGTTTTGTATTGACTTTCGACAAATTGGGAGCAATGCACAACGTTGGGAGAATTTAAGCTTCTCTTCATGTTGACCTAATTTTTTTTATTTTTACTTTGTCTTATGTGCATTCTTCCTGATCTAGTTGGGGATTGATGATATTTCACCCTTGCACCGTAGTTACCTACTATTTAAACAAGCAAGTGCAAATATGACCCCGCAAAACCAAATCCCCCTATGCCCTCTATTTGTGTTATTATTCCTTTTCCTTTCTCTTTATCTCTTCTTTGCTTGAGTTGTCCCTCTCATGTGTGACAACACTGTCTCTACATTATTTGGATCTTTATAAAATGCATTATTTGCCAACGAATCTTTTCTCTACACCCTTCACACACTTCTTTCTTAGAATTACATTCTTGACTTGAAACCCTAATGAAACATGTTTCCTTCATCACGGGTTCATAAAGAAAGGACTTGATAACCTTCCTCTGAAGCGGGAACAACTGATCATCCCCTCGCGTGGGGGAATATCCTTCCATTTGAATTCCTTGATGAAGTGAACATCTTTCAAAATTATTCCTTGATGATGAATTGATTCGAAAAAGAAGACATTAGCTTTCAAACAGTGTGTCCCTTGAGTGGACCCTTTTTTTTCACATCAGGTTCCAAAGGGACCCCTTCAAAAGCCTTTACATCTTGACATCTAGCTTGGGGGAAGACCGAATAGACATGTTCCCTACCTTTGCATCTAGCTTGGGGGCAGCTTGACTAGACCTATCGTACATCTCCGCATCTAGCTTGGGGGCAGCCCGACTAAACCTCACTTTCAAACAATGTGTCCCTTGAGTGGTCCCCTCTTCCTTTTAAAGGGTTCTTGAGTGACCCCTTTGAAAGTCTTCCAACTTGAAGGTCTATGTGACTTTTTGCTTATTGGCCTATGTAGCCGCTTCCTGGCATGTTCTATATTTGGGTAAACATGTCGCCATTTTATTAATTTGTGGACTCTGCTTTTCTTTGTCTCCCTCATGTGAGAGTTCTTGGGGGATACATTCCTTGCAAACCTATGGGTATTTAAGGCACTTTCCTTGGTTTTCTTCATGTGAGAGTTCTTGGAGGATACCTTCCTCATAGGTCTGCAGGTCTGTGAGGTGCTTTCTTTCTTCAGCTTCATGGTTTTGCGGAGCTATGAAGTCATTTTCCTATCCTACACTTTCTAGTTCACTAGACCGTGATTTGATTCCTCAATGGTTCAAGTATACATTTCTAACCATACTACTTCTTTGATCTACTTTATCAAAGCACTCATCAGTACTCATGCTCGCTAAAGTGGGGAGGAAATATATAGGAGCAAATTTGCACCCCTAATGAAAATTCCCCTTTTACTCTCTTCCACTTTAGAAAACCAAATTTGGAGGCTTAATTACACATAAGCTCATTGTCCACATTCCACTAGGTGCCTGTTTTGAGCATCGATAGGGGAGTTACTATCAGGGATGCCCATGAGATGCGTAGATTTTCATGCGGTGCGCTTATGTCCCTAGCATATTTTTGCGACTGGAGCCTGCAAAGGCGTTACACTTCCTATTGGAAATTGAATTGTAACACCTCCCTTCAATTGGCTGACCCAAATATGGTTGTTTCTTCATCTCTCTTCTTCATATTCACCTCTCATTCATTTATTTGAAAGTTATTTGATCTCTATTTGAGGCTTCTACACACTCTTGAACATTCACTTCAAGCATTCAAGCGACATTTTTGCACTCCATAGTAGCAATTCCATCACTCCATCACTTCAATAGAGAAAGTGTAGGACAACACCATTGCAACAGAGGAATGAGTTCCTCTCATTTCTTCCCCACTAGCCTTGAGCACTTTGGGGGGTCGTGGTAAGCTCCTCACTCATCTTCTCTATTATTTGGTTGAGTTAGCTCATTATTGTTTTGTAGTGTTTTAGTGCTCTATTGCTTTCATTTTCCTTCTTTATCACATTATTTCTACATCATTGCAAAATTGGTTTTCCATGGAGGTGGAAACACCAAAACCGAGGTCTGACTGAGGTAGACCCCTAAATAGCCCCCCAACATTTTCCCTCTTTTCTATGTGTAGGTGGAGATATCTTGGAGTGAGCTGGAAAACAAGTTATTGTGTGAGATCATCTTCATCACCCTTGCGGTAATATACTTGTTTTATCATGTCTATTTGTATGTTTTGTATTTCATAGTGTTATTTTTCTCCCTTAGAAACTAGTAACTAGGTTGTTAGTCTATTTTTTAGTGGTCAAACCTTTTCTTCTTGATTCTCTGGTCATACGCACACCAACGCACCTGAGAGATACCAGTGTGTCTCGCTATCATCCCAAAACTATGATTTTGTCCTCTAACAAAGAGCTATCTGAGACATAGAGTTGACCCTAAAAACTGACTCACCTAGTCTCCTTTAGAATCTTAGGTTTATAGGGTGATTGAAGGACCTTATAGTCCTCATCATTCTCATCCCGCCTTTCCTAGAATTCCCTTAAATTGAGGTAAGTTAGGGCAGCCTATTGCTCTCGACCCTTCATGACCTAGGGCCTTTCAGTGGTTGGTCCCCCTCTCTTACACCTACGTAATGTGGAGCTAGTTTGGATGACTTTCCAAACTTGATAGAACTCTTATGAGGTTTGACCCTTAACAAAACCTTTTCTTCTATTAGGAAACATTTGGGTACCCGTTTGGCATGAACATAACTTTTTTTCCTATCATTAGCTTCTGCTAATCTCTATTTAATAATTCCAACTTTCTCCTCCATTTTAGATGACATCTCTAGCCCAATTCTTATCCTATCTTCTATCTTATCCCAACTTATAGGAGTATGATATCTCCCACCATATAATGATTCGAATGGAGCCATCTTATCATAGAATGATAAGAATTATTATATGCAAACTCAATCAATGGTAAGTAATCTTCCGATTTGTATTGTTGATCCATGCAATACATCCTTAGTAGCTCCTCTAACACTTGATTTACCCTTTTATTTTTTCCATCCATTTTTGGATGATAATCACAACTTATATACAATTTCATTCCAAGTGTAGAAAATAGGGTTTTTCAAAATCTAGATGTCATACGAGAATCCCTATCAGATATAATCTTCTTGGGAATCCCATGTAATCTAAATATATCTTACACAAAATTTTGAGCTATTACAAGAGCTCCATCAGTTAGAATTCATAGTATAAGATGAGCTACCTTAGTGAGCTTTTCCAACACTACCAAAATGGCATTGTGCTTATTTCTTGATATAGGTAATCCTTGCATAAATTCCACGCTAATGAATTTCCACTTACTTTCCAAAATTTCATGTGGATAAAAAATACATACAGGGTGATGATGCTTTACCTTCACTCTTTGGAACTCCAAGATACTAGCTACAAACCTTGTAGAATCCCCTTTCATACCCTTCCAAAAATATAATGTCTTTACATCAGCCAACATTTTGGTCACACCAAGATGTCCTAAATATGGTGCATTGTGAACTTCCTTTCATTCCAAGTTCCTCAATTCACCAAAGTTAAATACATAAATTCTCCCTTGAAATCTCAACAATCCATTTGGTTCAAGGTGATACCCTTCATACCTTCAATCTTGAGGATCATCTGAGAGTGTTTCCTTGAATTGTTCATAGAACTCATCACCCTTAGATTCTTGCAACACTTGACTCTTAAAGTCAGGTTGGAATGATACCATCGAGGAGATATGCCTCCTCTGACTCAAAGCGTCGGCAACCCAATTCTCTTTCCCCTTGATATAACTAATGTTTAAATCATATTCCAATTTTAGTTATAACCACCTTCTCTACCTTGCATTAATATTAGGTTGGGTAATCAAATATTTGAGACCATGGTGATCGGTCTTGAGTTCAAATGGTTTTCCCAACAGATAATGTCTCCACATTTGTAGTGCATGAACAACTGTTGCTAACTCTAAATTATGCAAAGCATAATTTTTTTCACAGGGCTTTAGCTTCCTTGATTTATAAGCTATGACTTTCTCCTCCTACATTAACACTCCAACCAACCCTTCTCCTGACACATTTGTAGTAACATTAAAGTTACCATCCAAATTTGGTACCTTTAGTATTGGAGTTGTGATTAACCTTTCTTTGAGTAGATCAAATTATGCTTGAGATTTATTTGTCCACTCAAAATTCTTACCCTTCCTTTCCAAATATGTGATGGGAAATTCTATCCTTATGAAATTCTATAAAAACTTATGGTAATACTCAGCCAAACCCATAAAATTTTTGACTTTGGGTACACTCTTGGGCACCGACCATTACAATATCGCTTTAATCTTTACAAGATCAACTCCAATTCCATTTGTTGAGATTACATGACCCAAATAGTGTACCTCTTTTTGGTAAAAGGTACACTTTGAGAGTTTCGCATACAACTTATGTTCTCTTAATCATTATAACACCATCTCCAAATGCTTGTGATGTTTTTCCTCATTCTTGGAGTAGATTAAGATTTTTTCCATGAATACCAACACAAACCTATCCAATTAGTCTCTAAATAGATTATTCATTAGATTCATGAATGTCGTTGGTGCATTCATCAATCCAAAAGGTAAGAATGTGAACTTGTAATGTCCATATCTAGTTCTGAAAGTTGTCTTAAAAATATCTTCATCCTTGATTCTTAGTTGCTAATATCCATAATGTAGATCAATCTTTGAAAACATAACCACACCACTATTTGATCAAAGAGATCATCGATACATGGAAATGGATACTTATTCTTTACCTTTGCTTTGTTAAGAAAATGATAGTCTATACATAAGTACATTGTACCATATTTCTTCTTAGCAAAGATTGTTGGTGCTCCCCAAGGTGAAACATTGGGTCTTATTAATCCTTTAGACAACAATTCTTCTAATTGTGCCTTTAATTCAATTGTGGTCATCCTATATGGTACTTTTTATATAGGTTCCAACCCAGGGACTACATCAATGGAAAAATTAAACACTCTCTTAGGAAGCAATCCAGGTAGTTCATCTAAAAATACATCCACAAATATTCATAGGATTGGACATTTCTGCATTTTTTTTTCTCTGTTTCCACTACTTCTCCTTCTTCAACTTCCTGAGAATCTTGAGGTCCATAATACATGACATTATCTTGAAGGATGACTTTCTTGTATTCCTTAATTTAATCCATCTTTACTGCAAATATTTGATAAGCTTTCTTTTTCACCCTATGCATTTGCACAGCTGAAATTTGTCACAGTTTAACTTCTCTTGGTGTTCCTTGTAAAGACATTTGGTTACCTAGGTCATCTAAGAATTCTATGGTTTTTTTAAGGAAGCTAAGGTAGTAGAACAACTTCCTACACTAATCTTGAGAGGATAATAATACAAAAAAAATATAGATCTTTAATAGTTACAAAAAGTTAAACAGAAATAAACACAAGTATCATGCATATCACAACACAGTGATTTACGTGGGGAAAACCCTTTCGGTAGAAAAACCCCACACTCCAAAATCCACCCAATGTATTATTTAGAAATCATAATATTACAATATACTTGTAGAGCAAGCTTCTCACAAGAGTATCACCATCAGAGATCAAGAGACACCATGACCGCTATCAGACTCTCAGAATACACACCATCTACATACATCCCACCTGCTTATAACAAGATTTTTGGAACCTTCTATAATTATGGTTTTACAAGGTCATTTTTCATTTGATGTGTTAACGAAAAAATCTTGGCGTGTCAACAGGACAAAACTTTGACGTGTCAGCAGGAAAAAACCTTGACGTGTCAACGGGAAAAAACCTAGTATTTGCATGATCAGTCACCACATACCACATACATCCTATCAATAAATTGTATATAATTGCAAGGTTGAGACACATTTTCTCAATAGTTTTAGCATGGAAATCCACTTTATCTCTATGATTCCATAACCATTTCATTCCTAAGATTACATCATAAGAAGCTAAAGTAGCTATGTACACATTCACCTCTGTAGAGAAACTTGGAAGTTCTAGCCTTGCTTCAAATAGACATTAACTCACCACAACTCGTGTCTAGTTTGCATACTCCATAAGCTAGGATTTTTTCATAAAACTAGCCTTTCTAAACATTTGGCTTTCTATTTTAGGAGAAATAATTTTTTTTGTGGCATCAGTATCTATTAAAATTGATATAGAAATGTCAGAAAAAGTACCTAAGGCTTCTCTAGAGTGATTTGATACTCAACCTGTTGGTTGTCTATTATAGCATGTATCCTTTTTTGGAATTCATCTTGTTGTGGAGGAAAAGGATTTCCACGTGGTTAAGATTCCACTGGCTTACTAGGGCATTGATTAGCATAGTGCTCCTCTTCACATGTAAAACATCCATTCATGGGTCCCTTCCTTTTCACAGGTCTCCTAGAGTTATTAAATTTCCGCTAGCTCTGCTCTAGTTATAATTGTTATTACTTCCTCTTTGGTCTCTTCTTGGTTCATTCAACCTTTGCGGAGGCACCTTGTCCCCTTGTTTCTGAAAAAAATTCCCTTCATTGGGTCTTCTTGGTGCTTGATTAGCTCATGCAAGTTAAACTTATTTTTATTCATTTCCCGATAAATTGAAATAGACTTAAGCTTTTATTCCTACTTAATCACTTTTTCATATATCAAGTCCATGGTTTTTGGACTGTGTATATCCACTTCACCACCTATTTGGGAATTAAGACCCATAATAAACTTCCTTATTCAAAATTTCTCATCCTTTTGGTACATGAGTACGTACCTCAAGAGATGGGTGAACTTTTCCCAATATTCATTCACTAAAAAAATCTCCTTGCTTAAGATTTTATAAATCATGAGCTTATGATCATAGAAGAGTTGTGGTAACCACCGTTTCCAAAAAATCTCCACAAAATCGCTCCATTTCAACCTCAAGGAACTGAGTCCTAACTCCATTTTCTTATTCATACACCAGTTGGATGCTTCACCTACCAACTGGAAAGCTCCCCATATGACTTTAGTGACTTCAGAATAATTTCTAATCTTAAAGTACTTTTCCATATCTATAAGCCAAGCTTCAACCACATCCCTAGTAGCACTACCCTCAAATTTAGGAGGTGTCATTTTCTTCATGTCTCGGGACAACCATTGGCCAAGCATATGTTTAGTTCCTTTCAACTTTGAATGTGACTCTGCATTCTCTTTTTCACTAGAATGGGTGTGATCATGATAATTCTCCCCTTCCTCTTCATTGTGAGGTACTTACTCATCATTGTTTAGGACTTCTTGTTCCACTCTTTCTTTACCTCTTACTTCTTGTTTGAGGTTTCCTATCCTTGTTCTCATTTCATCCATTATAGACAAGATGTGGTCCAACTTAGCTTCCGCATTCTCAGTACCTTTTCCTACTTCTTAACTTCCCCCAATGTTAGTTCGTGTTCTAACCATTTTTCCAAGATTTTTTTACCTGGAGGTTTCATTTAGTTAGATCTAAGAAATATTACTTAACATTCTACAAGCATTAAAGAACATTCATTCATACAAAGAATATATCATAAAGAACTTCTACACAAGTTTTTTCCAAAAGCATGTTTTTATTTCAAATTAATGAAGGATTTTGATATCCTTAAGTCTACATAGAGTGATTATTAATATAGTTTAAGGGAGAGAATCCCTTGGATTTTCTTTCCAATACATAGCTACATGGGGTACAACCCTCCAATTTTTGCTCATCTCTATCCCAAAAAGGATAGTATCCCTCAAATTTATCTTTTGATACATAATTTCAGAGAAAATATTCATGTGATTCATAATTTGAGGCTATTATAATAATTTCGGACATAGGTATAACACGAGGGTCCCTAAACAACATTGTTGGACTAACACTAAATTATGAGGGCATATCCTAGAAAGTGATAAAGAGTCCAACTTTTCTAAAGAGATAGGAGGTAAGTGGTTGAAATTGGCATAATCTTTCATCCTTCTCTTCTCTTGGTTGATACATGAAAGGGTGTGAATGATAGTCTTAGTATCACTCAGCCAAATGGAATTGCCATGGTCGGTTCCCTCAATGGTACAAACAAGGGCTTCTCTTTCCTTCTTGGCTAGTAGGTAGTGCTCATTTCTAAACACTGACTTCCTTGCAGTCATCCTGAGATGCACCATCCTAGCACAATAATTTACAAACATTAGATTCTCATTAATGTTGGATTGGAAACATGGCAAGCACATAGGTTCTATAGCTGAACCTGATAGCTCTAATACCATGTGTAACATGCCCAATGTTCTAAACAGTAATTTTTCCTATGTTTTACCCACAAGTGAATAGTTTATGCATCTAACCTTAAAGAGCAATAAAAAAATTATTTTCCTTTGAATAATAAATACACATTTCAAAATTTCCCATTGAATACAAAACAATTCCTTTCATTGATTCAAACAATGATGATACATGATTTTCAGATGACATTTCATATTTTCAATTTCAATAGAGATGGATACAAATTACATACATAGTGTAGACACTGAAAAATGTCCTAAGTCTGCAAGCACCATTTTTCTTAGTCGTCATCCTCTGATAATTAAATAATTTTAATTATTTGATTATCCTTGATCATATTCCTCTATTAATTAAATAATTTTAATTATTTAATTAATTCACTCTCTAATCTTTATTCTATCCTGATCAATTAAAATAAATTAATTGTGTCACTAACACGTCCTTTCTTCAATAATTAAAGAAAACATTATTTATTTAATTATTTATCTTTTATCATTCACCTATAGTCAGATAATTATTATTATTATTTGTTTATGCAATTGACCTTTTCATTCTTCTATAATTAAATAATTGTCAAGATTATTTAATTTTGTGTCATTTCTCTCCCCATTAAATAATTAATTCAAATGAATTATTCAGTGTCTAATTTTCATCTCTCCCTTAATTAAATGCCCATTTTCCATTTTCCTCAAATAAGTAATTTGAATGAATTATTTATTTTTCACTTGGCCAAATATGCCTTTCTCATGAATTAAATATTTTTCAATTTTTAATTCATTCCATTTTCCTTCAATTGCTCATTAATCTCTGTCATAGTCGTCTTTTTCATAGTCATCTCTATCATAGCCATCGGTGTCATAGCAATCAATTTCCCACCTCTTGATCGGGGTATCTTTCTAGAAACTCGATCTTGGCCATCCGTTTTGTAACCTTCCTCTCATGAATCCTTGTCTGTTGATCTTGGAATCTTTCTAGAAGATCAATCTCATATGTCTATTTGAATGGTTGTCTATGAAAGAGACCATTCTTCTCCATTTTACCTTAACAGCCATTTTGTCTCCAACTTTCTACTTATAATTTGCAAAAATATTTGCACAAGTAAAACTTCAAATCTGAGGGTGAAGATTACAAAAGGAGAAATAAGAGAGATAAGGGAAGAAATTAACTACAATGGGGAGTGTTTGATTTGAATGCATTTAGTTCATTGCTCTCATTATTTGTGTTCTCTTGTTTTAGATTAGGTTTGTAGCTTAGAAGTATTGGTTGTCACTTTATCTAGGCTAGAATTGGTTTAACCCCATCTTACATTGGTGAACCCGATGTGAACAGTATTTTTCGCAAGATTTTGTATGATTTTTGTTTGTTTTTTGTAAATTTCAAGTATGGAACGATGCAACTGATCGAAGCAATGATGCATTTTCCAAGAAACGATGCATTTGATTGAAGCAACGATGCATTTAACGAGAAATGACACATCTTTTGAAGACCTTCATGAGCAGGAAAATTCAAATTCAAAATTATGATGCAATCACTCTAGTGCGATGCGACAAAACAATGCAATTACTACAAGAAACGATGCATTTCTCTGCTTGGTATAAAGTTCCAGTTTTAGTGTCTTTTTTTATTTTTCTTTTGGGTTTTTTTTCAAGCAGAGTAGTGTTCTTTGGTTACTGATATTCTATTTGTAATTGTGGTTTTGGAGTGGAGCTCTAAAAAAATATCTCTCTTGAAACAACAAAAAAAATTGAGGTCTTTAGTTTAGTTTTAAGCAAATTTTCAATTTTGTTTGTTTTCTACAAACTGCATTAGGATCATAAGGTTAAAAAGAATTTGCATTTTCACTAATAAGGCTTAAAAGGAACAACAATCTGCATTTTTCACTCATGAGTGTTAAAATAAACTTGTGTTTCATGTCATTAGTTTAAAATTTACAAAGTGTCTTCAAATAATAAGCAAGGTTTAAAATCAAACAATTTCTTTCGTGTTTGGTGGTTTGCAAGTGTCTTTGAAAGTATGTATTCTCTCCTCTCACACCATTAGGTGATCTTGACTAGCCAAAAGCACCTCTTTTCCATTTGTAATATCACACCACATATTTGGATTTGGGCTTTAAAATAACACCATGTGAGTGTGAGGCAAAGGCATCAAAAATATGCTCTCTCCTTGCGCTTCTTGCGATCTGGGATGATCAGAAGATAAGTGTACTTCCTTGCTACTGTGTAACCTTGTATTAGAGGGTCTACCACCCTACTTTGAAAGGTGGGAATGACCCATGGTAACAAAGCTAAGGCCAAGCTCTTCCAAGCCACTATAAATAAATGTTCTTTTTTACAAAATTCAACTAGCAATGGGTGCAAATGTGTCACACCAACAAGTGTTTCCCTCAGTAGCCCCATGAGCTACGTGAAAATCCTTCCTTAGGGAAAGGATTGGGAATCCTCTTGATTCGCCATATTCTTGAGCTAATCGTGTTGCATGTGTGGCTACTTTGAACGGATTCCCTTACTAAAAGCCAAATTATATTAGTTGCCAAAAACCCTTTATATACATTCGTTGATCTTAGGAGGTTGGACCTTTGAAGGCACCCCACATCTTCATTGAGCTTGTGTAGGGATAGGAATTCATCCTTGTGGAGAGTTAAGACTTGTTGAGCCTGAGAAGTGAGTGTCATGGAGGGGAGCTAGTGCCACCAAGTCTCTAGTTGTCTACCTTGTTCAAGTGGTTGGAGAAATCCAAGAGGGGATATCAAATAGTGGTTTCCTTGCCAACCACAAGGCTTGTGTATTGTTGTCTATGTGTGTTTTACTTTGAAATCAAATTATTTTTACATCCAAACCAGACCAAAAATAAGTGTTTTACACTGTATGTTCTGTTTACCAATCAGACTTCATAAAAAATAGTCAAAATCCCATCAAAAACCAATTTTGAAACATCAAAATTGCCAAGACAATATTTTGGAAAACTGCAACTATCAAACATAGAGCCGCATTTGATATTGTGCACCACAACTAAAAACTGGGAAACCGCAATTTTCTTCCTAAACCGCAACTGATAAAAATAGAGTTGCAATTGATAACTTGCACCGTATATAAGTTATAGAAACCTATAACTGAAACAACACATTTGCAAAAAATGGTGCCGCAATTGTCTGATAAATAGAAACTCTCAAAATATTTGTCCATAATTTGATCAATTTATTTTCACAGTGACATTTAAATGATAAACCAGAGACTTGCAAGATCCGCTAGTTCATTCTAGCACTTTCATTTAGGGAAACATTATATTATAGTCTACCTTCCTCCATCCTTTGCATTTTCATAAACTAAACCTTGATCCTTAGGTTGCATTTAAGCCTTCGAATTTTGAACATAGGAAGACCTTTGAGCTTTTAAAAAAATCTTGGTTTCATATTCTATTTGTCATTGACCATTATCCCTCAATCCTTGTCATTATCACCTTTATCCAATTTGAGTCTTAAGCTTGTGTCCTAGCCTTGACTCAACCTTGTCAAAATTATCCTCGTGATTATCCTCTTGGTCAATAAAACTTTGAATTGTTACCTTGGGTTCACATTAGTTTCATTGCCATCCTTTGTTTAAAATTTTAGGAATCCTTTGCATTATATTGACCTCATTTAAATCCATATACATCCCTTCGATCATATATTTTATCATCACCTTGGTATTTAACATAGATTTCACTTTGCACCTTTATCCCAAAAATACAAAAAATAGTTCATTTCTACTACAGCCTTAGCTTGGCATATCATTTTGCATCCATTTGACTCATTATCCTTTTGCATTGGCATAGCTTGCCTTCATCTTAATAGGTTAGCATCATTTATTCACCTTATCATTAATCAACCTTTGGATTCATTTTGCATTTATTAGATCATTATCACCTTGCATTCTCATATCCTAAAATCCAAAAACATAGTTTAGTTTCATTACCATCTTGCATTATCCCTCAACTTGCAAAAGTCTTACATGGTTGAACCATGGTCAAAAACCAAAATAAAGGACATGGATTTTTCAAGTGACCTTTTTCATGACACTACCCTTGGAATAGATTCAAACCATTCTACACTTACAAGAGACATATCACAAGGAGACCAAACCAACACATGGGAAGACCTAAGCATAGAAGAATTCAACAAACAATTGACTCCTTAAGAAATTAAATGAGCTTATCAAGACCCAATAATTTTAAGTATGGTTGGTCAACTTATTAGTGCTAACCCTAATAGATTCTTATACACACTAGCTGAAAAGGGTGCCAAATTACCTCAAGGCTTTGACATCTCAACCATTTTAGAAGAAGAAATCAAAAATCTATTTTCACTTGCCATGCGCTCATCACAACAAATGTCAAACATGCCCCTTGGGACAACTACACAAATTACTACCACCACCACACATATCCCAAGCATCCCCACATTTAGAAACAAAGTAACCCATACCACTACACAAGGACAAATTTTTACACTTGGAAGTGCTTCCAATTCCATGGGTAAGACCTTTACAAACCCCCTTTTTCCAAATGCAAATCAAGGTTTTGTTGTTTGGTGTTTTTGCACATCAACAACTCAGACAGAATAAAATTTATCCTATCTCTCTTGAAAGGTTGATCTCTATGAACAAAGAGATAACCCCAAGGTCTCTCGGGTGTCAGGTCATGACAATGCAGTAGAACAAACTTAGTGATAAAATGTGAATATGCTGGTAATCTCTAGGGGTCTTACGTACAAGGTTGGAACTCTAAACTCATCAGATTTTAAGATATAGTGATGCTTTAACTTAGTTTCTAACCATCTAATAAAAGAAACAACAAAATTTAAGGGTTTCAGAAGTTCTAATATCAACACTACTTCTAATATTAACCATACAAATCATGAAATACCTGGAATGGACCAATCCCTTAAACTAATTTCTAGTCGACCTAGGCTATTCCTGCAATCTTGAAGAAAACAGTGCAATCTTCTAAGGTGTTAAAGATTATCAAACTGAAGGCATTCATTCAATGAGACTAATGAATACATACAGTTGAACTAAGCACATGAATATAAGGTACAGGTTGACCTTATACAGCATTCCCATAGTCAAGAAACTGCCCAAGATATGAACCAGGGATCGCTACAACACTTAAGATATTAGATCATCAACCGCTACAAACTAGATTTAATTTGCATCCAAATATTTCCAAGTCATTTGAAAGATAGAATAAGAAACATGCAAGACTACTCAATGCAAAGGAGGCACCAGTCATAACACAATGTCTGCACTTTGTATTAAATCATCATATTCACAATATTTCCGATCTGATACAGCATTTGCTTGAAATATGAAAGCTACCTCTAATCTGCTAACATGCTACTCTATTGATTATAAATCTTCTAACTTAGTCTACTTGATCGGCTAGTGGGAAAGAGCCCAACTAACCAACCCTTACGAAAGAGGAAAAATGCCATACTTATATAAAACTACCTGCGTGAAACAGAGCTAGGGTTACGAACAGCTCGGTCACCAACCAAATCGGCCTCGACAGAAAGTAATAACTCGTCGCTCAGTCATGAATACAATAAGGGACACCATCAAATCAACCTAGGATCGCATGAAGTCAAGGAATAGGCCCTCGAGCCACACTCAACAATAAATGAACACCCATGCGAATAGAGGAATAGCGCCACGTGTGAAAACCAAGTGGAACACAAGCCACCAATCCCATCCAGAATAAGGCAAACGGACGGTCTAGATCAAACAAAACCCAATTGAAACCACCAACTAGGTTTTTCTACCATTAATAAACACCAAACGCGTTGACCTAGCGTGCAAGAATGGGCTTCATGAATGCAACCACAAAAACATACTCCATTGCATCCGCAAATCATGCCCAAATCTTCAAAGTAAATCCTGAAAATCCCAGCAACACCCAGCTCGATCCGGCCTGCACCCAAAAAGGCCACCATTAATACCCCAAATACACCATCAACATCAAAGCAGGTCAAAAAAGTTCCTAAGGTAAGAGAATCCAGCAAAATAAAACCCAAGTGGAGGCAAAGCCAAAGACAGGTAGAGGCGGTGTTGAAAAGGGAACTAAAGAGAAGCCCGGCGGAATCGGAGCCAAAATAGGAACGAAACCAACGTGGCAAAAATAAGCACACTGGCGGGACTAGAAACAAACAACACACAATGGAGGCAAACTCAGAACTGAAACTGAACTGGGAACTTTGGAAAATTTCTTAGTCTAGTTTCATTATGCTCCCAACTCCGGCAAACACCGGCAGAGAAAAAGCAAAACGCACGCTGGAGTCACTAGGGCCAAATGGCCAAAAAACCAGACCATCGAAGAAAAGACCAACCCAACAGGGGTGGACCTGGAACCAAAATGGGATCAGGATTGGGAACTTTGGAAAATTTCCCCAAAGTTCCCAGTTCTAATCCATTCTGATCCTGAATCCGCTAGCAAACGAAGGGAGAGCGGAACAAACCACCACCGGGACAAAAGCAGGCAAAGCGACAACAATAGAGACAACAAGGCAGGAGGTGGAGCTAGAACGGGAATGGAAACCGAACTAAGAACTTTTGAAAAGTTTGAAGTCAGATTCCATCCCGGTTCTGCCTCCGACAGACGAAGGAAAGAGCAAACCAAGAAAATCCCAAGGGAGGAAAACCAACCCTTGGGCTGAAAACAAACAAAGCAATGAAGAAAATGAGGAGGCAGGAAGCGAAGCTGAAGCTGAAACAGAAATTGGACCATGAACTTAGAAAATGTTCAGAACCCAGTTCCATCCCGATCCCACCTCTGGAAGACCAAAGCAAACAAGGAAAATCCAAGGGAGGAAACCAACCCTTGGGACCCAAACAAAATGCCAAAGAAGAGAGCAAAAAGCAAAAGAGAACCACCCCAAAGAGGACATCCGCAAGACTCCAAGACCATTAGGAACCCAACACAAAGGCACCCAAAACTAAGGCAAGCACCAAAGACCAAAACCTCAAGATTTTCAAAGATAAGCACAAAGAGGGGGGCAAGCCAAGGAACGGGCCAAAAGACCAAACTAAAAAAGAGGGTCCCCACTTTCAAAGGGGCGTGCATGCAACAATGCACAACAAATGGTGACTCAACTGGGGAAATGCTCTAGAGAATTTCGATGACAAACTGTCATCATGAACCCATAATCTTTGGTTTCGATCCAAGCATCAGGTTACAAATAAACAAGGTTTTAGACATCACAAGCAAGCAAACCTTTCCTATACCAAGGTCAAAGTGTGTGCATATGCATTCATTTTCCTTTTCTAAGTTGCTACAAGGACCAAACTCAATCTGACAGGGCTACATAAGGATTCTAACTACAAAAGCAACCTAGATAAAGCATCACTACCAGTCAAGCGTCCATAGCCCCGGTGAGGTTATCACTATGGCCCTCCCTAGCATAGCTCTACTGCCAGCCAGACGTCCATAGCCCCGATAGAGATACTAGGATATCCTTGAAAAGGTGAACATTCTAATTTTCAATATTTTCTTTCTTTTCTATATTCTCTTTTGATATTTGCTTTTAAAGCTTTACTTTTCACCTTGCAGGCAATGAAGCCTGCACTCAAGGATGAGAGCCACAACGGCACTGGACCACAATTTAAGATTTTTCACCCAGTCAGACCTCCTAAAGACCTCATGCAACCTCAGAATTTTTAAGATTTGTGTGAATATATAAGAACCAAATATATTCCAAAATTCAACTTAGTCAAGCGACTCCAATTCCTAGCCCATGCAACATCAAATGAAGGAAACCTACTAGTTTGAACGAATCTAAAAGGATGATAAGAGTTTGTAAAAGAAATCCCAGAGCAGCCCCAGAAATGCAACCAGTTGCACAGATGCAACAAGCCCAAAGGAAAACAAGGCAACCCTCAAGTCAACAATAGGAGAAGCCGACCCAAGCAGACCAAAGAGAACCAAAATCGAAGCAGCAGACAAGTAAGGCAAAACCCAAAGACACCCAACAGAAAACAAAGCAAAAAAACACAATGAAAAGGAACCCTAATCTAATAATGTACAAGGAATAATTCTTCTAATACTACCCATTGACAGGCAGTGGGACATCTCCTCCAGTGAGGGTTTTCAAACGAAAGGCATTATCTCTCAGAATCTATGCAATTTGATAAGGGCCAAGCCAAAGCCTGTCAAATTTTCCATGCTCCACTTTCTTTTCATGGGCCTTATCCCAGTAGAGAACCAAGTCAAAGATTCTAAAGGCTTTCACCTTGGCTCTCATATCAAACCATCTTTTCACAATACCCTGATCCTTGGCAAATTTTTCTACGGCTTCGTCTCTTCTCTCTTCAAGGTGTAGCAATTCAACCAAGCGGGTTTCACATTTATTTTCCTCATCATAATATTCGTTAATGAATTGCAAGGTAGGGATCTTCAGCTGGATGGGAAAGACAGGTTCCAAACCATATACCAAGTGATAAGGAGAGGTTCCTAAGGATGTCTTTTGTCTAGTGCGGTCTGCCCAAAGAGAAAATCGGAGTTGAGTATGCCAGTCCTTGGGGTTTTTATCTAATAGTTTTCGGACGACCATCAAAAGGTTCTTATTGGAAGACTCAGCCAAACCATTCCCTTGTGGATAGTAATTGGATGCAAACTTTATGGTAATTCCATGGTCATAGACCCAATTAGAAAACTTTAAAGATGTGAATGTAGAACCATTGTGACAAACCACAGTTGACGGACAACCAAAACGATTGACGATACCTGATTCCATGAAATTAATTACTACTTCAGAAGTGCATTGTTTGCATGCAAGAGCTTCAGTCCACCTCGTAAAATAATCAGTTATGGTGAGAATATACTTATGGCCTGCAGATGAAGGTGGGTTGATTGGACCAATAAAGTTCATTCCCCATTGTGCAAATGGTTTTACCTCTATGATAGGCCGAAGTGGAAGAGTTTCACACCTCTCCCTGTTTGTTGCAATTTGACACACATGGCAAGTTCTCACATGGTTGTGTGTGTCCTTGAATAAGGTAGGCCAGTAATAGCTTGTCCTCAGGATCTGATTTTCCATGGAAGGTGTTGAACCATGGCTTGTGCCATATTTTTTATGAAATTCACTCATCACTCTCCTTGCCTCTTCTTTCCCTAGGCATCTCAGGTAGACACCTTCATGATTTCTCTTGTATCAGACAGTCCCTTCATCATAAATTTTCCACTCTTCAGGCGTAGGGCTCTCCTTTGCACCGAATTAAGGTGTTTGAGACATTGTTGATTCAATAAATAGTAGATAATGTCATCATACCAGCTCCCCAAGGAAATGTCCTCAAGATTATAATGTTGGGCAACAAGGTCAAGGCCCACTTTTGCCATTGTCTTGGTCAGTCCCTGCCCTCTTACCAACTTCATGGGTTGGATTTCAATATCATATTCTTGCACCATAGTCACCCACTTGGCTCTACATTCTCCCAACTCATTTTGCATCAACAACAGCTTGATTGTTTGATCAGGGACTATAGTAAAGACCTTGTTCCTCAAGAAATAGTGCCTAAAATTCTTCACAGTTTGGTTCAAGGCATAAGCCTACTTTTCAATGCTAGAATACCTCAATTTTGCATCTTTCAAAGGCACACTCATGAATGTTATGGGGTGCTCATTACCTTGATCAGAATTTTGTGTCAACAAGCCTGCATAGGAGTTATTAGAAGCAAACAAATAGATGTAGAATGGTTTAGCATAATCAAGACTTATCAAAATAGGGGCCTCAACAATAGCTCTCTTGATTTCCATAAATGCTTCCTTGGCCTCGACATTCCATTCAAGTTTTGCTTCTTGCTTCAACATGGAATTTAAGGGCTTGACTATTTCTACAAATCCAGTGATAAATTTTCTAACAAAGTTAATTTTGCCAAAAAATGACTTCATTTCCTTCTTGCTTGCATGAAGTTGAATTTTCAGTATCGCTTCCACTTATTCGGGATCAATGGCAATAACTTGCTCTAAAATAACATGTCCTAACAGCTTTCCCTCGGTAACTCCAAAGATGCACTTCCTTGGATTAAGTGAAATACCAAATTCCTTGCACTTTTGGAATACTTTGCACAAATCTACAACATGATCACTTATCTTCTTAGAAAAGACTATCAAATCATCCATGTAAATGATTATGCACTTGCCAATTATTTCTTTGAAGGCAATATCCATTTCTCTTTGGAATGTGGCTCCAGCATTGATTAATCCAAAGGGCATTCTTTTGTAAGCAAAGGTTCCCCATTTTGTAGTGAAGGTAGTTTTGTGCCTATCCTCATATTGAACCATGACCTAGTTATATCCAGAGTACCCATCCAAAAAGGACATCATTTGAGATCTGTTGACAACCTGAAGTACCTCATCCAGTGAAGGAACTAGATAATTATCCTTTTCTGATGCTCTATTCGAGTTTCTGAAATCAACACATAACTCAATTTCTCCATTCTTCTTCCTAACTAGAACCAAGTTAGCAACCCATGTTGAATATCTTACTGGGAATATGATTCGTGTTGAAAGTAAATTTTGCACTTCCTTCTGAATAATGGGCTCCAGCAAAGCATTGATTGGTCTTTGTCTTTTCCTGACTAGCCTAGCATTTGTCTTGAGGGGAATTGTGTGTGTGATGACCGAAGTGTCATATGTCCTCAATTCATCATAGCTCTAGGCTATTACATCTTGATATGTGTGCAAGGAACCAATAATTCCTTGTCTCTCCTTTTGAGTGCACACCTTACCAATAGATACATTCTTGATATTACCTTGGGTCCCCATGTTATGCGCTTCACATTGATAGTTTGCAATCTCCCTTTTCATTTCTTTCTCCTGATCTCTTATCCTATCCAGATCAAAGATCCTTTCTGATTGCACCATGCCTCTTGGGATGGTGTTAGTCTTCAGATTGAGGACTCCTTCTAAATCAATTTCGGCCTCTTGTGGCTCAAACTCATCAGTTACTTGGGAAGAAAATACATCACAGCTAGTAATAAAATCAAGGATGTGCTTATCATCTTCAAATACCTGAAAATTGGTGACATTGTTAGGCACTAAGGGAACTGGAACAAGTTCCACAGTGAATTTATTTAAGCCTGAGAGTGATAGGGGTTGCAGGGTACTTGTTGCTTGTGCCAGAGAATCAACAGTCTGATTCTTACTCTGGGGTATCAGTTGAATGTTGAAGGCATCAAATCCCTCAATAAGGTCCCAAATTATGTGTCTATAATTGGCCATTCTTCTTTCATGACATGAGTATTATTTTCTCACCTGCCTGACCACTAACTCAGAATCTCCAAACACTTGTAGGACTTTAAATTTCTTTCTCAATGTCATTAATAGCCCATGAACTAGGGTTTCATAATCAACTACATTGTTGGTGCATTTGAATTGGAGTCTGTGAGTAGCAAAGTAGGTTTTACCTTTAGGACTGATCGGATCAAGCCATTCTCTAGCATCTTGCTTGGATTTGGATCCATCAAACCTCAATGTCTAGAAACCATCAACTCTTGATTTTCTTGGGATGTCTTTATCCTTACTATCACCTAGAGGTTCGTCAAGAGGTTTTGGATCCTTCCCCTTCTGACTATTTTGAATGATCTTTACGCTTGACCCAACAGTTGGGGTTATGTTGGTGTGTCTTTGTGTCTATTCTACTACAATTTGACACAAGCAACATTCCAGTTCGAAATGAGGAGCATCATGGATTTGGCACCAATTAGGAAGAAGGAATTCTTCAAAGTTCATATTTCTACCAAATTGAATCTGATCTTCCACAAATTTTAGGATAAACTCTTGGAAGTTATCCAACAAGCTGAGTTGTCTTTCTTCCTGATCACTAAACTCCTCACCCATTGTCAATTCCTTTGTTTGGTTACCTGGTGTCTCAGAACTGATGGTTTCTAATGTAGATTCACAAGAAGATATTTGCAACATCAATATTTCTTCCGAGTCTGAAGCAAGGGAGGGTAGGACATAGTTTCCCATACTAACTTCTGATATCAGTATCTCATTTGAGGTATTTTGACATTTGGTGATGACATACTTCATCCTTGGTTCTCTCTCAATCCTGATCTAATTTGGGACTCCTTTCCAGGGGAGCCACATGTGGGAATGATCTGTGGCTGTGTGTCCACTTAGTTCCTTGGTAAAATCCCTACCCAAGATCAGACCATAGGTGTTGGGAATATCATCCACCTGGATATTGAGCACCTGTTGCACTCCGGGGTCTGAGGCAACTTGCATGGGAATAATATTTAGTTCTCCTACAATTTTCACCTCTATTTTGTCTAATTGGGTGACTTTATTTTGAGAAGCTACAGGGGTAATACCAAGAGCCCTGCAAATAGAAAATGGCATAACATTTGTGGATGCCCCTTAATCCAGCAAGCAGTTGTGCAGGTTCTTACCAAATATACGAATAGAAATCGGGAAAGGAGGGGTTTCCATCTTGCCCTGGAATAAACTCAACTGTGAGTCAGCTTGGGCAACCTGACTCTTATCCTTTTCTATACCCCTATCCCTGGGTTGTGATGCACTGGGACCTTTGGGTTTTTTTGAACTAGCAGTCCTTGTAATTTCCTCATTGGTTGCTACTCCTAGTGTTGCTATATTTGAATTAAAGGACCGAAAGACTACATTTCTGATTTTAGGAACTCTTAATAGTTCAAAAGCACAGAGACTCGCCTTTACTTTTATGAGTTCCTTGATAACATATTCTCCCAACTTTTCCACCTTCAATTCAGTGTGGAGCTCCTTGGAATGAATGGCTTTCTTATCCTTGGTTGCATCAACAAAGCTTCCTTCGGAAACATCGGGTTGTCCTTCCTTTGTGAGGTATTATGTGGGCACTTGAGGGTAGGATGGATTGTTATTGGCATGCGGATTTGGTGGAGTAGTAAAATTGTGTGGAGGGGCAGATGTAGTGAATGGTCCCCCAACTTGGGGACTCTTGTGGGGCTTGCTCCTCAGATCATACTTTCTGACCGGTTGTTGAAACATTTGCACTTCCTCAACACTAGCCTCTTCTTCATCCAATGGATCATTGTCATTATCAATTTCTTCTTTGAACAACTGAGAGATTTCATCTTCATTGAGCACTTGTTCATCCTCCTCATTTGGGTTGCTTGATCCCTCCTCTGGTTCATTCTTCTCACTCCTAGGGAACGAAGCATGATTCAATACTAACACTGGGGAATCATAGGGATTCGAGGGCACCAACTCCTGACCGGTGGAGTTGTTTTCAACTTCACATTGAAAGATGGAAGCAGTGGTTTGAAATTGAGGGCAGTCAAGCTCAGAGTGTTGATTTGTCTCGTGAAGTCTGCACTATCAAGACAAAGCAGCTTTCGCCAGATATATACCACCTAGAGGTTTCTCTAGATTAGAAGGTTGGTCTAGTGGATTGGGGACTCCCCCACTGTTAGGCCCAGTGTTCCATGGCCTATTCTCCCTAGGTAGTTGTCTTCTTTCAAATCCTTGTCCACCTTGCTGATTTTTATCAAAGTTCTGACCAGGACCTTGTCCTCTTTCAAAGTTTGGACTTTTGTCATAGTGTTTTTCTCTGTTGTAGCTTGATTGCATGCTTTTTCTGAGTAGCATGGAGTTTTTTGTTCTCATTCCTTAGGTAGGTTACCTCCATGTTTAGCTTCTTTACTTGTTCGGTCAACTGATCTAACCTTTCTTTATCTGGATTGTTGTAAGGGACTAGATTCATGGTGTTTGGGGAACACCCTAACACTCCTCCAAAACCAGTAGACTGATTCAAAACTTCTAAGTTCTACAGATATGTGGGGAAATTAGCTTATGGTTGAGAGTGGAGGGGATGGTTAGAATTTTGTTGGGGATAATCGGGCATTGGTTGGACCTGGTTTATTGGATGACCCGAGTGAGGAACCAGAGGCAATTATGGAGCAGGATTCATGAGGGGAGTGTGATTAGTCAGGGTCTGGTTGAGAGATTGGACTTGGCTCAAGTGAGCAACAGGTCCCAAAGATGGCAAAGGTCCTGAAAAGTGTTATCTTAGGTCGGTGCTAACTTTAACAACCTATGTATATGCAGCGACCAAGGTAGTGGGAGGGTTAATTCTCCAATTGAGGAAGGTGGAGGTGAGACTATCAAGGGCTTCAAAATAGACCTCCAGCGTAGTGGCCTCATTTCTAGCATAGGGTATTTGCATTCGAGTGTATGCTCGGTGGAACCTATTGTTGAATGATCTTATAGGCTCATTAATTTCTCTTTTAACTCCATTAAACTGCATATATAGCTCGTTGTCACTAATGGGAATCTTAAATTTTAGTAGGAATGGAACATCAAGCTCTGCCCAGTTATGGATGGAAGCAACAGGTAAGTGGTTATACCAATAAAAGGCCTCTTCTCCTAGCGAATAGGGAAAGAGTCTACACGCAACATCTTCATGGTTAATCCCTATATCCCTCATATATGTCTGAAAGATCCTAATATGTTCTTCTACTGTCCTATTTGGGTCATTCGTATGAAACTTATAGCAGAAGTGCTCAGGGTTCTTGGGCATGACATTGTAGTTGTTGAATGTCAGGGGTGATGGATTATTTCCAAGAAGGCCATTGGTGGAGATGGTAATGGTTGATGAATGATTGGTTGGGGTTGTGAAATGGAACCAGTCTCATAATCGGATGAGGATGAAGTGGGTGGTGGTGAAGATGATGAAAATGTTGGATTAGATGATGATTCCTCCCTTCTTTTGGTCCTTCTTGACCTAGTTGGAGGTGGCAATTGTTGAAAATATTCTTCTTCTCTTGTTACGGATCTAGTTCTCCTTCTGAGCCTCTCGGGAGAAATGGCATTTAGAAAACACTCCAGCTTGCTTGTTGGGGCCCTCCTTCTAGTGCCAATCCTGTTGTTTGGTGTTTTTGCACATCAAAAACTCAGACAAAATAAAATTTATCCTATCTCTCTTGAAAGGTTGATCTCTATGAACAAAGAGATAACCCCAAGGTCTCTCGGGTGTCAGTCCATGACAATGTAGTAGAACAAACTCAGTGATAAAATTTGAATATGCTGGTAATCACAAGGGGTCTTATGTACAAGGTTGGAACTCTAAACTCATCAGATTTTAAGATATAGTGATGCTTTAACTTAGTTTCTAACCATCTAATACAAGAAACAACAAAAGATAAGGGTTTCAGAAGTTCTAATGTTAACACTACTTCTAAGATCAACCATAGAAATCATGAAAGACCTAGAATAGACCAAACCCTTAAACTAATTTCTGGTCGACCCAGGCTATACTTGGAATCTTGAAGAAAATAGTGCAATCTTCTAAGGTGTTAAATATTTTAAGACTGAAGGCATTCATTCAATGAGACTGAATGAATACATACAGTTGAACTAAGCACATGAATATAAGGTACAGGTTGACCTTGTACAGCATTCCCATTGTCAAGAAACTACCCAAGATATGAACCAGGGATTGCTACAACACTTCAGATATTAGATCATCAACCACTACGAACTAAATTTAATCTGCATCCAAACATTTCCAAGCTATTTGAAAGATAGAACAAGAAACATGCAAGACTACTCAATGCAAAGGAGGCACTAGTCATAACACAATGTCTGCACTTTGTATTGAATCATCATATTCAGAACATTTCATATTTGTTACAACATTTGCTTGAAATATGAAAGCTACCTCTAATCTGCTAACATGCTACTCTATTGATTACAAATCTTTTGACTTAGTCTACTTGATCGACTAGTGGGAAAGAGCCCAACTAACCAACCCTTACAAAAGAGGCAGAATGCCATACTTAAAGAAAACTACCTACGTGAAATAGAGCTAGGGTTATGAATAGCTCAGTCACCAACCATATCGGCCCCGACAGACAGCAATAACTCACCACTCAGTCATGAATGCAACAAGGGACGCCATCAAATCAACTTGGAATCACATGAAGCCAAGGAATAGGCCCTCAAGCCACACCCAGCAATAAATGAACACCTGTAAGAACAAAGGAAGAGCGCCACGCATGAAAACTAGGAGGAACATGAGCCACTAATCCCATCCAGAATAGGGCAAACCAACGGTCCAGATCGAACAAAACCTGATCGAAACCACCAACCAGGTCTTTCCACCATTAATAAACACCAAACATGCTGACCTAGTGTGCAGGAATGGGCTTCATGACTACAACCACAAAAAAATACTCCACTGCATCCACAAATCATGCCCAAATCTTCAAAGTAAATCCTGCAAATCACAGCAACACCCAGCTCGATCCAGCCTACACCCAAAAAGGCCACCATTAATACCCCAAATACACCATCAACATCAAAGCAGGTCAAAACCTTACTCAGGTAAGATAATCCAGTGAAAGAAAGATGGGCAGAGGTGAAGCCAAAGACGGGTGGAGGTGGAGGCGGAGGCGAAGGCAAAAAGGGAACCAAAGCAAGAACTAAAGAGAAGCCCGACGGAACCGGAGCCAAAATAAGAACGAAACCAGTCCGGTAAAAACAAGCACACCAGCGGGACTAGAAATGAACAACACACACAACGGAGGCGGACCTAGAACCGGAACTAAATTGAGAACTTTGGAAAAGTTCTTAGTCTGGTTTCATTTCGCTCCCAACTCCGGCGAACACTAGCAGAAAAAAAATGAAATGCACACGGGGAGGCGCCAGGGCCAAACGGCCAAAAAACCAAACTGCCAAAGAAAAGACAACCCCAATAGGGGCAAACCTGGAAGTGGAACCGCATCAAGACTGGTAACTTTGGAAAATTACCCCAAAGTTCCCAATTCTGATCCATTCTGAGCCCAAATCCACTAGAATAAAATGAAGGGAGAGTGTAACAAACCACCACCGGAACAAAAGCGGGCAAAGCGAAAACAACAAAGACAACAAGGTAGGAGGCGGATCCCAAATGGGAATGGAAACTGGACTGAGAACTTTTGAAAATTTTGAAGTCAGATTCCATCCTGGTTGCACCTCCGACAAACAAAGGAAAGAGCAAACCAAGAAAAACCCAAGGGAGGAAAACCAACCCTTGGGCCAAAAACAAACGAAGCAGCGAAGAAAATGAGGAGGTGGGAAGCAAAGCCAATGCCGAAATGGGAACAAAAAATGGACCATGAACTTAGCAAATTTCAGAACCCAGTCTCGCCTCCGACAGACTAAAGGAAACAAGGAAAATAAGGAAAAGCCAAGGGAGGAAACCAACCCTTGGGACCCAAACAAAATTTCAAAGAAGAGAACAAAAAGCAAAAGAGAACCACCCCAAAGAGGACATCCGCAAGACTCCAAGACATTAGGAACCCAACACAAAGGCACCCAAAACTAAGGCAAGAACCAAAGACCAAAACCTTAATATTTTCAAAGATAAGCAAAAAGATGGGAGCAAGCCAAGGAACGGGCCAAAAGACCAAACCAAAAGAGGGTCCCCACTTTCAGAGGGGCATGCGTGCAACACTGCACAACAGGTTCCACTTCATAAGGTCCTACACCTTTGACTCAAAATGTAAACCAAGGTCTTGTACCCACACTTCAAAATAGAAATCAAGGTTCCGCATCACAAGGCCCCACACCTTTGATTCAAAATACAAACTAAGGTCCTATTCCTTCCATCCAAAACACAAATCAAGGATCCTTATTCCAATTTCAAAGCATACCTTTGTCAATTCAACCTAGAAATGTTCACATTATCTCACGAAGGATCCCAAAACAAAACAATAATCAAGGATCTATTCCATCACTCCAAAACACTAATCAAGGGTCCCTTCCCTCATTCCAAAATACCAACCAAGGACCTACACCTTCATCACAAAACATAAATCAAGGACCTACACCTTCATCACAAAACATCAATCAAGGACCTACACCTTTATTTCAAAATACCAATCAAGGAACCATTCCTTCATGTCAAAACATTAATCAAGGTCGTACACCTTCATGTCAAAACATCAACCAAGGAGCTACACCTCCATTTTCAAATCAAGAACCTAATTTTCAAAACCAAGGCACAAATCAAGGGTCTAAACTTCAACTCCAAAACACCATACCACATGAAAACATGACCTTTGGAACAAACCGAAATGCCAATTTCATCCTAATTCAAAATAATACAAATCAATATGGCAACCAAGGTTCCACGTCACAAAACATCAATCTTAATTCAAATCCAACATATGACCTTAATACCAACATCATGACACCAAACCAAAATAATGCAACACCATCTCTTGCCAAAATTTTGATACAAGTGCAGACCCTCCAACAATAGATGACAAACATTAAATTGGGGACCAACAAGAAGATCTATTCCATGGAGGAATTGTGTCCCTTTCCATTTGACAAAAAAAATTGTATGCCACCCTTTCCCCCTCATTTCACAACACCACCTTTTCCTAAGTAAGAGGGGACAGGGGATCTAATAGAGCACATTCAATAATTCAACACATCGTGCATGGAAGTCTCATATGAACCTACCTATTTGATGAGACTATTCCCATGAAGCCTTATGGGACTAGCTCTAGATTGGTTTGCACACCTTCCTCCAGGAATTAGAACACGGGGTGAACTAACCAAAAAATTCATCAATCATTTTTCCTTCAACATTAAAAATGATGCCACCCTTGCAACATTGAGTACAACAAAACAAGAAGAAGGGGAATCACTTACCTCATTTTACCAAAGATGGCAAGGATTGGTTAGCGAATTCCCTTGTCACATTCGTGAAAAACAATTGGTCACCATGTTTGTGGAAAAACTTAACAAAGAACTGATGAGTCAAATCCAAATCCAATGTTGCACAACTATTGAAGAGATCCTTGAGAAAGGTGTCCTTATTGAGAAAGGTCTTATTGCAAAAGGACTAGTCAAGGTAAACAAATAAAATCTAAAACCCAACAATGACTAGAGAAAATATTGGTCCTGAAACAAAAATATCACAAATGATGGAGTTTTGGATGCCAAATTGATAACCAAATTTCCAACCATTCAACTTAAATTCCTCTCCTCATCAAATACACCAAATTTATCAAACACACAAACCCAAAGTCAAAACCAAATGCTAAATGTTATCCAAAATAATCAGCAATGAAGAGGACCTCCCCATGCAAAAATAACATACACCCCTTTGGGTGAACCCATTGAATTAGTCTTCAAACAGTTGTTGAAATCTAATATAATCTCACTACAAAACACCAATAATTATGAACCTTCCTTGATCAAACCTGATTGGTGGAAAGAAGACAAATACTATGAATACCACTGTGGAAAAGGACACAAAACATCTAGGTGTTGGACACTCAAGAACATTATTCAAGACCTCATTAAAAATGGAACCATGTCGGTAGGAGATTCATAAGGAAAAACCAATGTTGATCATACCATATTCAAGACTCCCTTGTAAGACCATGATAAAGGAAATGCCTCCAGATCAAGGAACAACAATAATACCAATTATGTCACAGTCAAACACGATTATAGCACTATCATCCTTTATGTGAGACCCTTTGATGATCACATTACTACCATTACCATAAACAAGCCAAACTCGGATTGTGTTGTTGCCACTCACAAAACCAAGATAACTATTCCAGGACCTTCATCTAGTCTATAGCCAAAAATTCAATTTAATCTCCTAGACCAACTCAAGAAAACCCCTACACAAATTTCTATCTTGGAGATCCTTTACATATCCCCATAGCATAGAGTCATCCTTGATAAATCATTACAAGAAGTATTTGTCCTTGCAAACCTAGATTTCAATGAATTTCAAGCCATGGTTGGATACCTAGCAATGTCACACCATGTCACCTTCTTCGAGCAATAATTTTCCACGCCAAAATTTGATCATAATAACCCCCTACATATTGAAGTATGTGTTAATAAACATAAGATCAGATGAGTCCTAGTGGATAGTGGAGCGGGTCTGAATATTTGTTCACTAAAATTGGTGAAAGCCTTGGGATACTCTGAGAATTGTATAGAACAAACCAAGAAAATTACTATCAAAGCTTATGATGATGTTGAGCATTCTTCTGAAGGTGTAATTTCACCTCCCATAAGATTTATCCCAGTAATACAAGACATGGTATTTCATGTCTTGGATCTGGATTTGCACTAAAATCTTCTCCTTGGCCACCCATTGATTCATGCCATGAGGGCTATATCATCCGCCTACTATCAATGCCTCAAATTCCCACACAATGGCATTAAAATCACTATTCCTAGCGACCCTGATCCCTTTCAGTATTGTTCAAACCTAAGAGGAACTGTTGAACATCAAGTGCCCATCAATCGAGAGGCCTCCCCTTATACTTCATCCACCGCTCCTTCCCACTACATTGACTCATCTACCCTTTTCAAATAATCCACTCCATCCATCACACCTTCCACACCCAAGATCCAGATCCAAGACAAAGGATGCGGAAAATATAACATGAAGAGTCTCTTTTTCATCATAAAGTTACCTAAATCACTAAAGTCATACGAAAAACTACATCCAGTAAAACCTAATTTTATCATCCATAATCCCCCTACCACCTTCACTAGATGGGGGGAACCTTCCAAATAATCCCTAAATGACCATATTCTCACATGGTTATACAAAGAAGAGGATACTGAAATTAAGAAATTGCCAGTTGAACAATATTCAAAATGGTTCCAAATAATGAAGTGACAAGGATATGATGGACACAGCGGTCTTGGCCTAAATAAACAAGGAATGATGGAACCCTCACAACCTCCTATGTTAATAAAACACCAAGGGCTAGGATTTATACCAGTAAAAGTGACTATCCAGGGTATCGGGTTACCTTCGAGTGTGGTTGCTAATGCTTCAGATGAGATCAAACATACGAGGACTCTTGGGATTATGATGTTGATTCCAATGAATTTGAATGGGATTCCCTATCCTCCACTACCTTTATGGACCTTGATAAAATGTTTGGAATATTCGATGAGCCTCCCCTTGAAAAACAATTTAGTAAAATTCTTACCATTAATGCCCCACCAAGCCTGCCCAATCCTCATCCAAAAGTCCTTTTGAATAGAGAAGAATGGATCAAACACTTTTAGGAAACCATTGATGCTACCTCTTGGGCACCTAATGACTCTACCTCCATATTTACCCTATCTTCTTGCACCATGACCCTTGATAATAGTGATGATGGCTTACCCCTTGTCTACCCACAACTCATAGATTGGGATCAACAAGAACCACCAAGTTTAGACACTTTCAAGAATGACGAAGCAATTGTTGAGTTCATGGGACTTTGTGAAGGAATACCAAGTGGGGATCATAAGGTTGGATTTTCCATAGAACTCAATTAAGCAGTATATTTTGGTGAGGCCATCCTATCCTCTAGTCGCAAAAGTGAAAATGAAGAAAGTAAAAATAAAAATAGTAGGTCTTCAAGTGAAAATTGAAAGGTGCCTACTGATCATGAAAAGTAAAAATAAATGACGTATTCGAAGGTGAAAACCTCTCTGAGGTGCCTAAGGATGGAGGACTAGACTATCTCCCTGTAGACTAAGAGAGATCGTCATTGCTAATACAAGAAATAGAAGAAGTGAATATTGGAACACAAGACAATTCTAGAATCATACAGTTAGCAACATCTTTGGCCGCCAAGGAAAAGCTTGAGTTCACAACATTATTTTCAGAAAGACAAGTTAATTTCACATGGTCATATGTTGATATGCCTTGATTGGATCCCAAACTGGTTCTACATCACTTACCACTGCTACCAAATGTCAAACCATACAAACAAAATCTATGGAAAATACATCCTCACATTGCACTCCTTGTCAAGGTGGAATTGAAGAAACTCCTAGATATTGGATTCATTCATTCTATTGATTACGTAGATTGGATATCAAATATTGTTCCTGTCACCAAACCAAATGGTCAAATCAGAGTTTGCACAGATTTCTGAAATCTCAACAAATCTTGTCCTAAAGATGATTTTCCTCTACCAAACATTGACATCATAGTAGACCTTACTACTAGATATGAAATGCTATCACTTATGGATAGATTCTTAGGATATAATCAAATAAGAATTGACACTGAAGATCAACCGAAAATAGCTTTCACATGCGCTTGGGGAACTTTATGTTGGAATGTGATGTCATTTGGATTGAAAATGTCAGAGCTACATATCAGAGAGCCATGACTAAAATTTTTCATGATTATATACACGTCCTCATGGAAGATTATGTTGATGACCTTCTCTCTAAATCTTTGGAATGAAGTGGACACTTAGCAGTATTCGATAATATTTTCACACGACTGGAAAAGTACCAACTCAGACTAAATCCAAAGAAATATGTTTTTGAGGTCCAATCAGGCAAGCTTCTTGGATATATTGTCTTACGCAGAGGAATAGAAGTTGATCCCCCAAAAGTTAAAGCTATTTTGGAAATGCCACCACCTACCAACATTAGTCAGTTGAGGAAATTACAAGGATTACTACAATCAATTCGCAAGTTCATTGCTCAACTAGCTGACAAGATCCATCCATTTCAACATCTACTAAGGAAAGTCATTCCCTTAAATTGGACATAAAAGTGTCAAGAAGCATTTGATTAGATCAAGAATCACCTACTAACCCCACCAATTCTTATGCCTCCAATTGATGGAAGACATTTGATATTATATGTGACAACAACTACATCAGCATTAGGGGCATTGCTAGCTCAGAATGACAATGATGGCAAAGAACGAGCAAACTACTACATCTGTCGCACCCTAGTTGGATATGAGTTGAACTATAGTCCTATTGAATGAGCGTGTTTGGTAGTGGTATTTGCAGCACAAAATTTGAGACATTACATGTTGAATCACAAGACAAAATTGATTGCCAAGATTGATCCTCTAAAATATCTCCTCAGCAAAGCAACTCTGATAGGAAGACTAGCTAAATGGGTTATGATCTTGAGTGAGTATTGCATTGATTATATTGACTAAAAATCAATAAAAGGACAAGTGATAGAAAATCAGCTCGCATATGCACTTGTAAAGGTAGATCATCCTTTGATATCTGATTTTCTAGATAAATCAATCTTTGATATAGACACCCCAACAACATAGAATTTGTACATTGATGGATCTTACACAAGTCATGGTTTAGGAGCTAGAATTTTATTCATCACACCTCAAGGATATTTCATTCCCAAGTCATTTTGAATAGAATCTCCATGCACTAATAACATAGCAGAGTATGAATCATTTTTGACAAGACTTCAGATAGCAATAAAATGAAAAATAAAGGATCTTCAAGTCTACGATGATTCTCAATTAGTGATTAAGCAAGTCAAGGATGATTATTACACCAAAGATGAGAATCTGATGCCCTACAAGCACATGGTGAATAGTTTTAGATTGTACTTTGATACCATCTCTTTTGAACAACTCCTGAGAATCTAAAATAAAGCAGTTGATGCAATGGCTACAATCGGATCTCTTTTGGACATTCCCAAAAATGCATCACAATATGAGTTCTTGGTAGAACAATTGTTGGTCCCTACGTTTGATGTACCCAAAACCAAAAATTATGTGTGAACTTGTTGGTCTTGACTCTCCCTAGTATAAATAAATCTATGCTTACTTACAAACCAAATTATCCCTCTTGACTTGTCCCTCAACCAACGCAAAACCTTTATAAGACAAGCATCCAAATATGCCATCATCAGAGATACCCTTTATCATCATAGCCTAGATAGTACCCTCCTTCAATGTGTTGACTCAAATGAAGCACAAACAACCTTACAAGAGGTACATCACGGTATATGTGGAGCTCACTCTTTTGGTCTGAACTTAGCCAAAAATCTCATAAGGATGAGATTTACTGGCCTACATTGGAGTGTGATTCCTGTCACTTTGTGAAGAAATATCACCAATGTCAGATTCATGGAGATCTTATACATGCACCAGCCCAGGAATTACAGTCACTTACTTCACCATGGCCATTTTTTCAATGGGGACTTGACCTCATAGGAAAGATTCATCCCACCTCTGCTAATGGACATAATTTTATCCGTGTTCTACTGAGTACTTTACAAAATGGATTGAAGTGGTCCCACTGAATTACATCACTAGAAACTAGATAGCCAAATTTATCTTGAATTACATCATTTTCCATTATGGTATCCCACATTCCATCATTACAAATAATTGTCACCCTTTTAAGAACTAGGATGTTCATGAGCTTTGTGAAATATTCCATCTCCAACATCATTTTTCTACCCCATATTACCCCCAAGGCAATGGTCAAGCTGAGGCATGTAATAAGACTATCCTAAAAATCCTAAAGAAGACTGTCGATGACACTGGTTGTGATTGGCACCTACAACTTAATCTTGCCTTATGGGCCTATCACACCAATATTCGCATCCCTACAAGAGCTACACCATATTACCTTGTCTATGGATCTGAAGCAATACCCCCTATAGAGTTTGAGTTACCATCCCTAATGTTGCGTCTCAAAAATGCAGTTCTGAACCACGAGAGGTTGCCAAGCTCTCACAACACTTTTGGCCAACGTACAAGGCCAATCGATGCAATTGAACCTTCTTCTCTTTAGGTTATGCTAGACCAAGGTGGGTGTACCTAATGAATGATGCAAATTGAAATATATTTCTTGGTTGAGCAATCTATCCACAATGAAAAATGGAAGTGAATAGATTATTTAACATGAATTTGTATTTCTGGGTTGTGGCAGATCAGTGCCTTCTATTGACATGGGCAATGGAGTCAAAAAATGATATGTGCTTCCTCTTATTGGCTTAACTCTAGTTGTTAGCCACTCTAAAAATTCTATGGTTGGCATAAAACTTTACTAAGTCTATGACTTGCATAAACAGTGTTGGAATATTTCTCTATCAGGTTCTACTTCAACAATCCAAAAGAAATCTTAAAACCACTGTGACTTATTAAGAGAATTTAATCCTAGCTTGCAGGCACCAATTAATCAAATCACACAAAATGGAATATATTTTGATAAATCAGGGATATGCTTGATATGTTGATTTAAATGATTAAAAGATCCCAAGTTGGAGACAACCAAAAATAAAGAATATGTATTATTTTATCACAACAGTTGAACACCAAAGAGAAATTCACTAGTTTAAAACATTAGTCTTCATTGCTTCTACTTCAAGAAAAGTATGTACATGTTTTCCATCCCAGTCCCTTCTTGGGAAAAATCTCACTCCTGCTCTCCCTCTACCATCTACTGCCCTTTTCTTACTATTTTCAATACATTTTATATAGAAAATTCCAAGAGTCGCGACTCTTCATTTTACTATTACAGTTGTTTAGTTATTCAATGACAAAGATTTAAAATATTTAATTGTGTTGGCTTTCGAAAAATTAAATATTTTTATATAGGCATGCATTTAATTTTTCCTTATATTATCAGCCTGTATTTTTCATTAAACTTTATCCACGGCTTAATATTTCAATCTATTGTGTCTTTATTATCTCTCTTTACATGCTGCAAATTTTCCTTTATATTTATCACTCTACCATTGTCTTTAACCTTCATTCCTGTGGTACCACGGTGTAAGCATTTATAGCCACACTAACTATCTACTGCATCATTGTGGTTCCTTCTCTGGCCGGTCATAGTATGGTAGTAGTCGCCATCACTGCCATTTCGTTGTCTGTCTCTGCTCACCGTGCCATCACGGTCATCATTTTGACTGGCTATGGTATCACGATAATTGCGTCGCTAACTGCCAACTATTATCTCCCGTTTATCGCCCAACCGTCGGCTATGTCTCCACCATCTACAGTATCGCGATATCGATTTATTGACTACCATCTCACCATCTATCTCCTCTCATCATCTTCTTAACCACTACCGTGGTCTTCTCTAAAGCCCTCTGCGGTGTCACGATGACTGTCTGCTAACTATTTGCACGTCGGTGGCTTACCACCAACCGCAATACCATGGTCTATGTTTAGACCGCATACGGTAAGCGCTTTACGCTTGCCCTTTAACCACCACCCACTGCTTGCTTCATCGACCATTGTCTACCTTCACTGACTGTTCCCACGCCACCGCGGTCAGCCTGATGACTATCTGCGGTGTAGCGGTGGTTGCTTAATGACCGCCAGGCCTACCCTTTACCGCCAAACTGCCATCCACTTGAAATCTGTCTGCGGTAAGGTGGTATGTAGCGAATTTAAATTTTATAGGTGACGGTAAATAGGTATAAGGTAATTTTTAGCTTTATGGATAGTGGTGAAGTGAAATATTTTAGGAGAAAGAAAGGAAAAGGGCATGAATAAATAAAATCCCTTAGGGTATTGATGGAAAATTTGGGCTAAAATGGGAAAAAACCTTAGGAATTTTAATGGGATTTTTGGGTTCTAACACCTACGAGTCTTTATGCAAGGCCTGATCGATCGAGAAGAATATCATGTATCCCGTCTACATGAGCTAGAGTTATTGGATGAAAAGAGATAGAATGCATTGACACATTTGCAAACATATCAGAATTTCCTTCAACGTGGTTACAATAATAAGGTTCGTCCTAGAATTTTTGACATTGGTGACTTAGTCCTAAAGGAAAATCCGAAGAATCAAGTAGAACAAGAAAAACCTGGGAAGTTTGAGCCTAATTGGTTGGGCTCGTATATTGTCACAACAACATATGGATCTGGTGCTTATCATCTTTCTACTCTTGAAGGATAACCAATGTCTGAATCTATCAACAACATGCACCTTTGCAAGTACTACACTTGATTCTTAGAGTATCTCTTAAAAAATTCAAAAATATAAAAAATATAAAAAAATCAAAAAATAGTCACCGTGATGAAAACCTAGCAAACAGGCATCTTAGTGACAACAAAAAAATAGTAAAGAGAAATCATTCATCCAAAATTGAAAACCACTTTGGTGGCGCTTTGG
The DNA here is from genome assembly GCA_007115665.2 of Sequoiadendron giganteum. Lineage (NCBI taxonomy): Eukaryota > Viridiplantae > Streptophyta > Pinopsida > Cupressales > Cupressaceae > Sequoiadendron > Sequoiadendron giganteum. The sequence goes on along the minus strand of CM021106.1, from coordinate 33,957,220 downwards.
ATAAGTACCATGGTGAAAACTTGGTAAACAGGTGACATGTGTAGTTAGTCTATGCTCCTTCATCTATTGTCACTCTATCTCGTCTGTCATCCTTCGCTTATCCATTTGCACACATCCTTCATCCATAATAAAGCTTCTTCATTCTTCCATGGCCTAAGAACCACCAACATTTATCATCCTTTGCCTTCATGATCATCCTTTGCAATCATTCACTACTTCCCCCTCATGCATAATAAATTGGTCCTATACCTGACTGGGGGCAATTCCTTGACTTCAATCTTCATGATAAATAGCACATGGTATTAGCATTTTCAAATCATCAAAAACCCAAAAAAAATCATAAATCATCAAAATCCAAAAAAAATCATAAACTCTTCAAAATCCAAAAGCATCAAAAATTTCAAAAAACTTCCAAAAACAAAGTCAAATTTTGAGTTTGAATCTGAGTTATTTTGTGTTAGAGTGGTCAAACTACTTTGTCTTTGCACATTTTCTACGTATGCAAGGCTCATCTTAAATGAGCCCTTGAGACATTAGGTCAGTCCTTTTAGGTTGTCCAAATAAAATCATGACTTATTCTTTTGTCAAATAAAACAAAGTCAAGTCATGTCAAACTACGAGGTCTCTACGTGTATAACATAGGCAAGGCCATCAATCAGTGAGCCCCTGAGGCCACCTAGGTCAGTCCTTTAGGGTTTTTCAAGTCTGGTCATATTCTTGGTCTGCAAGCAATCATCATTTAAACCAAATCTTGAATCAACAGACAAACATAACCAATAAATCTTTCAATCTTCAATCAATCAATCAATCAAGTCATTGGTATTACATTGGAATGGGGCATTATGTCATTTGTCTTGTTCGGTCTTATCACTTGTCCTTTATTAGGATGTGTCCTTCCTAAGATTAGACTTTGTCAATTTGGTCATTCACCTTATTATCAGATGTGTTCCTTGCCTTAAATAGGATGTCTTTCCTAAAGGTAGGTATTGTCACATCGATTGGTCAACCCTATCAATCAATCTTTTTCAAACAATCAATCTTGCCTTAATCAGTATGTGTCCTTCTTGAAACCAAGCACAATCAATCAAATCGATTAGTCAACTCTTGTCAACATATCAATCAAAACAATTTGCCCATCCTTGTCAACCTGTCAATCAAATCAACTGGTTAACTTTTTTCAAACTATCATCAATTCTTATCAAACTTATCAATCAATCTGTGTCAACCTATCAATCAAACTTGGTCATCTTGGTCAACCTAATCAATCACATCAAGAAATCTTATCGGTATCATTATTGGAAAACACTATCTCTTTGGCAAACACTTTGTTGGTCTGGATTTGTCTTATCCTCTTTTTTATTGGTTTTGGGTCATGTTATTAGTTACCTCGAGGATTTCTTATTAACAGATTTAGAGGGACGATGATGGATCAAGACCTCTTTTCTTTGCTTGTTGTTTGTGGTTTATCTTGGCAAAAAGATTGAGATAATTGGGTCCTTACTATGAGCCGAGGCATTCCTTGTCTGTTGACTTTGTTTTTTGACTTCTTGTCTCTCAAAAGTGGTCACCTTGCACACCTTGGTGTACATCATACCTTGGTGTTTGTGTTCCATTTGTGACAATTTTGATGACCGATGATGATAAATATAAAAGCATGAAAGTTGATCTCATGTCATTTCCTGTCTAACAATTCATCCTCCTTTCCTTTATGCTAGCATCCATCTCTCCCATCTCTTCCATGCTAACATTTCTTCCATCTGCATCTTGAAAAATTCCTATGACACGCAAAAATATTTTCCATGCATGATCATGTTAGAAAGCATCATAGAAGGCACTTTTCATCATAGGCAACATTAACATGTTAAGTCCCATTTATTTGCATAAGAAAATACAAGAACATAGAGATCATCCATATAGAATTGCATTCTATTGTCATATTAGCATCATCACATTAGTATTTTATGGCATTGTATGCTGCATCATAGTTCATCCATTACATTGTATAACATTATATTTCATTCATATCACATCATACTTTATCATATTTCATCCATATTGCATTACATACCATATCACACCACATTTTACATCATGATCCATTATATCACGTAGCATTGCATTCTACATCAGATTGCATTCCATACATATTACAATCACATTTTGCATTCATATTAAACATTTTCAATCACGAAATTTTGCATTATCATCCAAGAATTACATTAACTTGCATCTATATATTACATCACATTGCATTTATTAAATTAGGCCATTACCATTATATTCAACATCCATACATATCATAATAATAATAACATCCATAATCATAAATGAAACCCATCATAATATCACATTGCATCTATCAAATTGACTACATTTACCATCCCTACACATCATAAAAGGCATAAACATTCATAACATAAGCATAAGTGCATAAATCATAAACCATATTAAACCATCACATCATCATCTAGAATGCATCTATAAACATCATAAACATAGCATAACATGCCATCATCATAAACATAAATGCATAATCATATAGCAATGCATATCATCAACCGCCACCAAAATTATATCTTATATATATCACTCAAAAAAACAATGTGTCACAGGTACAATGTCATGATGTATCCAATAAGATGGAGCTCGTAGGCTCGATAATCAAAGTACGATGTCCATATAACAACATAAATAAAAGGAGGCCCTAGCTTGAACTATCCTGATCCCCTGACTCAAGGACATCCATGTCTTCTTGGCATGGTGACTCTCTAACCCTGTGTTCTGTGGAAGGAGGCCTGTCATATGGGGTGGCTTGTTTGGCATCTGAAGTCTCACCCTATGACCTGCTATGAAACTGCCTGTTGTGTATCCTGCTCTGAGACCTTCTTTATGGACCACTCTCCATCTTTGAAAATGAGGGCTCCCTCCTCTTCGGAGGTACCACTCTCTCATACAAATCTCTATAATATTGCATGGCCCTATTGGCCCAAGCATACTCTCTCGTAACATCAACGATGGATCCACTACTTGTAGCCATAAAATCATTCATCCATTGATGCATCTACTACCTGCTAATCACTACTAGGTCCCTCTCCACCTAGAAATCATCCCTCTCAACGTTAAGGTCATCCCTCTTAGTAGTCACAGTCCTCAACTCTACCTCTAATGCCTGCACATGCACCTGTAGGGTGGCTATCCTCTAATATGCAGTCACCTCCTTTTCTCTACCCTCTAATAGATTGTCGTTAGGTCCTATCTCTTTAGTTTGAAAATTATATCAAATATCAACTAGGAAGTGTTCAAGGTTGTATACAATAGGAAACTCCGTAAATAACTCTCTTAGATTTTCTAAGTAAATGGAACAACTAAAATAATACTTAAACTAGAAGGCCACTAAACTAGAAAGCAAGAAATTATTAGTCTAAAAATCATAACAACTAAACTAGAAAGCATCGAAATGATTAAACTAAGAAGCGCGTAAATTTCTAAAGAAGAAAAAAATGTAAAGAAACTATGAAACATTTAACTAGCAGTGGATTAACAAGCTAATAGAAAATAACCTAACAACTTGAAACTTAACAATAAGGTGGGTGCACCAAAACTTTAATTAATAGAGTTGAAAAGAGACTCAGCTTCACACTTTATCATTTACAGAAAATAAGTAACAAAATTTTGAAAGTAAAAATAATTATCTACCTATTCCTACAATCCCTCGAGTGGCCAGCTCATGGGTTATTTTGTGTCTAACTCAGGTCACATAAACTTAATAACTCCAGAATTACTCCATCCAGAACAATTCCATTCACAACACTTAGCAAAACAAAATGAGGCAAACAAGATTCACTTTATTCATATTAAGAGTGTAATACAAAAACATAGCTCAGAGATTCATTATGACAGCATAACGATATTCTCTAGTTGTTTATCATTTCTAAAAATTACATATTTATACAAAAACTGTTTACCAGAATCCTAAATTTTAGTTGGTCGAAAGTACCACTAAAAAAGTCTGTAACTAATCTTAACAAACTAACAAAATTTAAGTTCATACATAAAAAAATTAAAGAGGCTCAAAGTGAGCCATAAGTTTTTAATAGAAAATAACTAAACAACTACAAAATCTAGATACATTATGTGCCCTAGAATTTTAGTGCCTAAAATTTTAGTGCTTGTCAACTTTATGGAGTTTGCATTGAATCTTCAACATTGAATATTCAGCGTTGAATTCTTCCAGCTGGGCATGATGACCGATTATTTATGAGAAACCTGTACATTTCTATAAAAACTAAACTATTAAGTTAGCATAGGTTAGTTTATTCCAAGTAATTCTAGAAAATAAAGTTTATACAATTTTCTCAAAAAGAAAGTACTTTTTAATCCTAAAGATAATTAATTGGCAAAGTAAAGGAGGCTGAAAAATATGAGTAAGGGTATTTAGTCACTTATATCGATGAGTTTATTTTTACCTCATCACCCTCCACTATCCCCACCTCCTCTATACCCATGATGAACCTCTCACGAAGGACTCTCTCCACCTCATCCATCTCTGCCTCCTCCCCATGCTCCTCTGCCTACTCCTGTCCTCCCTCCCCTCTTGCCTCAACCTCCATAGCCTCTAGTTGTGACATCTCTGGTTGTGCCACCTCTTGAACCACCACCTCTTCCACCACTCTCACCTCAGGTTCATCCTCCATCTCTTCCTCCTCTCTAATCGGCGGCAACTGTCTCACCGAAAGTCATACCCCATCACTCCTCCTCATGTGCATGTCGCCTCCTCCCTGTCCTCCTCATCCATCTCCTCCATCCACTCATACACCATCTCCTCTCCCTCCACCTCTCCAACCCCTGTCACCTCATCGGCCTCTCAAGCCCCTCCCTCTACACTCTACTAGTGTTGGCTACTCTGGATCTATAAGTGGAGCAAGTTTGTGTATCAACCATCAAGCATCATACTCTGGTGTTGTCCCCACATCAACATCCCCTCCTCTCCACTCCTAATCCAATGCCTACATAGAATCTATCTATTTTTTTTTTTTGTAGTGATCACAATCTATGGCCCCTATAAGATGGGGTTAGATGAATCCTAGCCTAGATTGAGTGACAACCAGCACTTCTAAGCTATGAAACCACACCTAAACAAGAGAATACAATGAAAGCATAAAGAAAACAATAATATCAAATAACAAAACTCCCCATGCTTGATCTTGAATCACTTCTCTTGCTCTCCTATTTCTCCTTATGCAACTTTGCCTTCAGATTTGTTGTGATAATTGTGCAAAACCTACAAATGGTAAGTAGAAGGTTGGACAATATTAGTTGTTAAATTGAAAATTGAGGAGAATGGTCTCTTTTATAGACAACCATTCAAAAGGACGACTGAGATCAATCCTCTAGAAAGATTCCAAGATCGACGGATGAGAATGAATGAAAAGGAGGTTACAAACCGAAGGGTCAAGATCAATCTTCTGGAAAGATGCCAAGATCAACGGTCAAGAATTGATGTACCCAAAAGAGGTATGTAATGATGGCTATGACATTGATGGCTATGATAGAAATGAAGGCTTATGACAGAGACCGCTATGACAAAAATAAAGGCCATGAATAGGGCATCTTTGACCAAAAGGGAGGGATAAATAATTTATTTTAAATTATTTATTCAAAAATAGAGAAAATGGACAAGTGGAAAATAAATAATTCATTCAAATTATTTATTTGGAGGAAAATGAAAAGGGCTATTAAATAATTAAATTGACTTAATTATTTAATAATAGAGACACATGAACAATTAAATAATTTTGACAAATATTTAATAATAGATGAATTAAAAGAGGGAGTGAATAGTTAAATAATTAATATTAATTATTTAACCATAGACTAAATATGACAAGAAAATAACTTAATAAAAATTAATTCATTTAATTATTGAAGAAAGGGGAATATTAGCGATGCAATTACTTTATTTAATTGATTAGGACATAATGGGGATTAGAGAGTGAATTAATTAAATAATTAAAAATTATTTAATTAATAGAGGAATATGATCAAGAATAATCAAATAATTAAAATTATTCAATTATTGAAGGATGAAAACCAATAAAAATGATGCTCATAGGCTTAGGACATTTTTCAGTGTCTACATTTTGCCCCTCTTTGACATAATGCAGTTCATCGCGTTGTGTCAAATAAATTTAATTCTGAAATATGCCCCAATGAAGAGAATGAGGAAGGATGACCAGAAGGTTTGTTGTATGCCCCCTCAAGAGGATAGGTGGATTCAAATAACATGAATGTGCTCTTGAAATGGATGATAAGACTAGAGGATGAAGGATAGAAAAAATGTTAGCACGGAAGAGATGGAAGTTAGCGTGAAAAAGGAAAGGAGGATGGAGAGAGAAAGTTAGACAGGAGGTGACAAGGGACCAACCTTCATACTTCCATTATTATATTTATCATTGGGCACAAAAGATATCACAAATGGAACACAAACATCATGGTATGACGTAGACCAAGGTGTGTAAGGTGACCATTTGTGAGGGACAAGTAGTCAAAAGATCAAGTCAAAAGATAAGGATTGCCCTGGCTCATACTAAGGATCTGATTATCCCAATATTTTTGCCAAGAGAAACCACAAACAACAAAAAATGAAAAGAGGCCATGATCAATCATCGTCCCTCTCAATCCTTTAATAGGACATCCTCAAGGGGACTGGTAACATGACCTAGAACCAATCAAAAATATAAGACAAATCCATACCAACAAAGTGTTTGCCAAAGAGATACTATTTTCCAATAGTTTTGATAAGATTGTTTGATTGATTGATTAGGTTGACCAAGTTTGATTGATAATTTTGACAAGGATTGATTGATAAGTTAGACAAATGTTGACAAATTGATTTGATTAACCATGCCTAGTTTCAAGGAGGACACATCGTGATGAAGGAAAGATTGATGGATTGACAAAGTTGATTGATTGCACCTGATTTTAGGAAAGACATGTCCTGATTAAGGAAAGATTGGTTGACAAGGTTGACAAGATTGATTGATTTTGCCTCATTTCAGGAAAGACACATCCCGATTAAGGTAATATTGATTGACAAGGTTGATAAGATTGATTGATTGTTTGACAAAGATCGATTCATATGACCAAGCGATGTGACGATACCCAATTTCAGGAAAGACATATCATGTTTAAGGCAAGGAACACATCTAATAGATTTGACCAAGTGACAAGTTTCAATAAGATACCCAACTGCAAGGACACATCTCGCTTAAGGTGAATGACCAAACTGACAAAGTCTAATCTCAAGAAGGATGCATCCTGATAAAAGACAAGAGATAAGACCGAATGAGACAAATGGCATAATGCCCCATTCTGATATAAGACCAATGGCCATGCTTGATTGAAGATGACGTATTTTGTTGGTTATGTTTGTCTTTTGATTCGTGATTTGGTTTAAATGGCGATTACTTGCAGACCAAGACTACGACGAAACCTGACAAACCCTAAAAGACTAACTTAGGTGGCCTCGAGGGCTCGTCGATTGATGGCCTTTCTCCGTTATACATGCAAAGACCTTGTAGTTCGACACAACTTGACTTTTCCTTATTTAAAAAAATAATAAGTCATTATTTTATTTGGACAACCTAAAAGGACTGACTTAATGTCTCAGGGGCCCACTTAAGATGAACCTTGCCTACATAGAAAATGCATAAAGAACATAGTTCAACCACTCTAACACAAACTGACACAGACTCAAACTCAAACTTAAACTGTTTTTGGAAGTTTTGAATTTTTTCTAATGTTTTTGGATTTTGAGGATTTTCTTCTTTTTTTGGATTTTGAAATGTTTTGATTTTTTTGGACTTTGAAATGTTTTGATTTTTTTGGATTTTGAAATGTTTTGAATTTTTTTTTATTTTTCTAGTTTTAAAGGGTTGATACCATGTTTTATTTCCCATGAACATGTAAGTCAAGGAATTGCCCCCAGTTAGGTATAGGACCAGTTTATTATGTGCAAGCGGAAGTAGCAGACGAATGCAAAGGATGATCAGGATACCAAATGTTGATGGTTCCCATGCCATGGAAGGATAACAAAGCTATATTATGAATGAGGAATAAGTGTGAATGAAAGAAAAACCAAATGGGGTGACAATATATAGAGGAGCATAGACTGACTACACATGGTGCCTGTTTGCCAGGTTTTCACCATAGTACTTATCCAAAGCGTCATCAAAGTGGTTTTCACTTTTAGCTGAATTATTTCTCTTTACTATTTTTTTTTTCATTTTTTTAATTTTTTTGTTATCACCAAGACACATGTTTTCCAGGTTTTCAACAGGGTGACTTTTTTTTTTTTGTCACCAAAACTCCTGTTTGCCAAGTTTTCATCAAGGTGACTATTTTTTTTTTTTTTTGTATTTTTCACTTTTTAAGGGATACTCTAAGAATCAAGTGTAATACTTGCAAAGGTGCATTCTTTTGATAGGTTTGAACAACGGTTCTCCTTCAGGAGTAGAAACTGGATAAGCACCAAATCCATAGGCTACTATGACAATGTACGAGCCCAACCAATTAGGCTCAAATTTCCTAGGTGTTTCTTGTTCTGCTTGATTCTTTGGATTTTCTTTCAGGACTAAGTCACCAATGTCAAAAATTCTAGGAAAAACCTTCTTATTGTAACTACGTCGGAGGAAATTATGATATGCTTGCAAATGTGTCAAAGTGTTTTGTCTCTTTTCATCCAGTAACTCTAGCTCTTGTAGATGGGATACATGGTATTCTTCTTGATCAATTAGGCCTTGCATAGAGACTCGTAGGGATGGTAAATCAACCTCTATAGGAAGTATTGCTTCATATCCATAGACAAGGGAATATGGTGTGGCTCTTGTAGGGGAACGATTACTGGTGTGATAGGCCCAAAATTAGGGTTAAGTTGTAAGTTCCAATCATGGTCGACATCATTGATAGTATTTTTTTTAGATTTTTAGAATAGTCTTGTTAGATGCCTCAGCTTGACCATCACCTTGGGGGTAATGCGGAGTAGAAAAATGATGCTAAATATGGAATTTGTCACAAATCTCATGAACATCCTAATTTTTTAAAGGGTGACCATTATCTGTAATGATGGATTGTGGGATACCATAACAATAAATAATATATTTCAGGATGAATTTGGCTATTTTCTTACCAGTAATGTAAGTCAGCGGGATGGCTTCAATCCATTTTGTAAAGTACTCAATATCAACAAGGATGAACTTATGTCCATTGGAAGATGTGGGATGAATTTTTCCTACCAGGTCGAGTCCCCATTGAGAAAATGGCCATGGCGAAGTAAGCGGTTTGAATTCTTGAGTTGGTGCATGTATAAGATCTCCATGAATCTAACATTGGTGACATTTCTTCACAAAGTGATAGGCATCATGTTCCATTGTAGGCCAATAATATCCCGTTCTCATGACCTTTTTGGCTAAGGTTGGACCAGAAGAGCGAGCTCCACATATACCATGATGTACATCTTGTAAGGTTGTTTGTGCTTCATTTGAGTCGAGACATCAAAGAAGGGTACTATCTAGGCTACGATAATAAAGGGTATCTCTGATGATGGCATATTTAGATGCTTCTTAGATAAAGGTCTTGTGTTGGTTAAGGGACAAGTCAGGAGGTATAATCTTGTCACGCAAATAGGCATAAATGTCTTTGTACCAAGGTGAATCGAGACCAACAAGTTCACACACAAGTTTGGTTTTGGGGACATCGAACGTAGGGATCAATAGTTGTTCTACCAAGAACTCGTATTATGATGTATTATTAGGAATTTCCAAGAGAGATCCAATGATAGCCATTGCATCAACTACTTTGTTCTAGATTCTTAGGATCTATTCAAAAGAAATATTATCAAAGTATAGTTCAAAGCTATCCACCATGCGCTTATAGGTCATCAACTTCTCATCCTTGGTATCATAATCATCATTAACTTATTTTATCAATAACTGTGAATCACCGTAGACTTGAAGATCCTTGATTTTCTATTTTAGTGCTATTTGGAGTCTTGTCAACAATGCCTCATACTCTTCTATGTTATTAGTGCGGGAGAATTCTATTCAAAATGACTTAGGAATGGAATCTCCTTGAGGTGTGATGAACAAAATTCCAACTCATGAACCACGACTTGTGTAAGATCCATCAAAATACAACTTCCATGTAGTTGGTGTGTCTGGAAAAGATTGATTCATCTAGGAAATCAGATATCAAAGGATGATATGATTTTATGGGTGCATCTACAAGTTGATCTGCTATCACTTGTCCTTTTACTGCTTTTCAATTTGCATACTCAATGTCATATTCACTCAGCATCATAACCCAAATACCACTGCTAGACATGCTCGCTCAATAGGGCTATAATTTAACCCATATCCAACTAGGGTGTGATTGATGTAATATATCTCATTCTTTGCCATCATTATCATTTTTTGCTAGCAATGGCCCCAGTGTTGATGTTGTTGCTATCACATATAATATCAAATATTTTTCATCGATTGGAGGCATAAGAACTGGTGGAGTCAGTAGATAATTTTTTATCTAATCAAATGATTCTTGATACTTTTTTGTCTAGTTGAAGGGAATTCCTTTTCTTAACAGGTGTTGGAATGGGTGGATCTTGTCTGCTAATTGATAAATGAATTTGTGGATTGATTGTAGTCTTCCTTGTAATGTCCTCAACTAACTGATATTGGTCGGTGGTGGCATTTATAAGATAGCTTTGACCTTTGTGGGATCAACTTTTATTCCTCTACTTGAGACTATGTATCCAAGTAGTTTGCCTGATTAGACCTCGAAAACACATTTCTTTGGATTCAGTCTGAATTGGTATTTTTCTAGTCATGTGAAAATCTTATCCAATACTACTAAGTGTCCACTTTGTTCCAAAGATTTAGAGAGAAGGATTTATCCTGAGTTGGTATTTTTCTAATAGCTCTATGATTTCAATGCCTTAAATTTCCACACAATGGCACCATAGCTCTATGTCAAGGATAACTCTATGTTGTGGGGATGTGCGAAGGAGCTCCAAAATAGAGATTTGTGCGTAGATTTTCCCAATTGCTCCAGGAGATTATATTGACTCTTTGGTTGTGAATTAGATGGAGGTCCTAGAATAGTTGTCTTGGTTCTACGAGTAGCAACAACACAATCTAAGCTTGGCTTATTTATGGTGATGGTAGCAATGCGATCATCAACGGGTGTTATGTTAAGAATGATAGTGTTATAGCCGTGTTTGATTGCGACATAGTTGGCACTATTGTTGATCCCTAAACTAGAGGCTTTCCCTTTATCATGGTCTTGCAAGGGAGTATTGAATATGGTGTGATCAACATTAGTTTTTCCATGTGAATCTTGTTAGAGTAAAGGTTTTAACTTAATTATGTTGATTAAGTTACCTTTATTCCCTTCTTAAAGATTTCACGTTAGTTTGCATAAAGTGACATTTAATAATTAATATAATTATTAAATGTTTTCCTATTAGGGCTTCTATTAGGGTTTTTCCTATTAGGGTTTGCATGATCTCCTTTTTATAAGGATTGATCCCATTGTATTTCATATCAATTCATTCTCTCATTCTCTCTGATATATACATTTTCAGTTTTCAAAGAACCCTTGTTTGTTTGTCTCCATCTCTTATTTTGTGACAAGTTATTTGCATGCAGGTGATCTTTGGGGTTTGTGAAGTTGTATTTTCTCAACTCCTACATGGTATCAGAGCTCCACACCTGCTGCTTCTTGTTCTTGTTTTTGAAGATTTTTGGAGCTTCAAGGGTTTGGGGTTTTTTTTTAATCCAGGGCATACCTGCAATTTTGAAGCATTTTCAGCTCAAACGGACCTCGCCATTGCACCCGCAGCGATCCGAAACTCCTAAATCGATTGTTCATTCGTCCATTTTAGACAAAGTCAAAATTTGAGGTAAGAAAAATTTGCTGGTACGGTCGTCCGCCTGCCTGGTAATTTTTTTTTTTCGGAATTTTTTCCGCATCTTTTTGGAAAATAAATTATTTATGCAAAAAAATTTCATTGTAAAAATTTTAGATTTTTCAAAAAAAAATAAAAAAATAAAAGCCTTTTAAAGGTGTGCTTAGGCTTGCGGGTCCACCTATGCAGGTAGGGACGGTACCCAAGGGTACCACCGCCTGTCATTACGGTAGGTGGTGGCCCCTTGGGCGCCGCCCCCCCTGCAGCAGTTGGTACCGCATGGGTACTGCCCTGCCACATTGGCAGGCGGCGGCCCCATGTGAACCCTGCCACATTTTTTTTTTTAAGTTTTTTTTTCAAATGAAAAAATATATATTTTTTTTTTAAATCAACATGTTTTTTTTATATAAAAAACATTTTTTAAAAAAATAAGCCAAATTATGCATTTGCGGTGATGGTCATTTGGCCGTCAAATTTAAGTTCGGCGTTTTGCTCCGACGGCCGTATGACCGTCAAATTTAACCCAGCGTTGGCTTTTTCCCTCTTTGAAGCTGTTTTCTTCCAGAGGCCGTAACTTGGGCATACGATATCATTTTTTGGCAAACAAGATATTGTCAGAAAGCTGGTTTTCTCATCTTTCTAGTGGTGTGGGTTTCATTGCTTCATTTTTCAATTGGTACATTCTATAGCCAATTGAAGACAAAGGGGCTATTTTCAGTCCCAAACTCATAACTTTTGATCAGTTTCTCTGTTTTTCGCAATCTCAGCGGTGTTGGAACCGTATTTTAGATTTTTCATGTTTCATCCATGCAATTTTTTTCTAGATTTCACTCCAGGTATATTTTATTCAGTTATTTGTGTTTTCACACTCTGGTGGATTACCTGGACATATTTGCTCTTGGAAACTTTTTGTTTGCATGGGATGCTTTTTTTTTTGTTGTTCTTCATGTATTTCCAGCATTTTGTCCTTTGAGGGAATTTTGAGCATCATTTGTAAGCTATCTTTTATATAAACGCACTAAGATAAAATGTCACATTATTGTACATGCATTTTTTAGAATTTTGCACATAAGGTTGTGCCATATTTTGTACTCGCACTATTATTATAAAGTGTCATGAGGGGTTGTGTAGTTTGCCTTTGTTTTGTCATCACATCTTTGTCTGGTGAGTGTCCCTCCACGATGACCGTGAATCCATACCATGAGGGGTTGTGTCATTTGTCTTTGTTTTGCCATCACATCCTTGTCTGGTGAGTGTCCCTCCATGACAACAATGGATCCATATGATTCCAGCCTCATGCATGTGTGCTTTGTTTTGCACACCACTTTTTTAGTTGCAGATGCTATCTTGCGCACTTTCAGATGTTTCTTCTCCTTCATGCACTACAGGGTGTTTCACATCATTTCAGTGGATCTATCAGGCTCTCCCAATTCAGCATTATGGGGGGGGGTATTATACTGTTCGTGCTAATTCTTTCTTGGTTTCACCTTGGAAGGAATCTTCCATTCTCAGTTGATCAGTGTTTCAGACTATTGGTTCTTGTACCATCTGTATCTTCGTTCCAAGTGTTTGCCTTTGTTTGCCATCTGATTCGAGTAGTGTCGTTTGGGGCACTCATGCAGATTGTTTTCTTCAAACTATTGGTTCTTGTTCCATCTATATATTCATTCCAGGTGTTTGCCTTTGTTTGCCATCTGATTCGATTAGTGTCGTTTGGGGCACTCATGCAGATTTTTGTCTTCAAACTATTGGTACTTGTTCCATTTGTATCTTCGTTTCAGGTGTTTGCCTTTGTTTGCCATCTAATTCGAGTAGTGTCGTATGGGCCACTCATGCAGATTGTTATCTTTTTGATCCTGATCATCTTATCTTCAGTGGAGGTTCTTCAGCACTATAGCAGTCATCTTTCAACAGTTGTTTACAACTTCTTCTGCTTCAGTGATGTTCTTCTTGGCTTTCTGCATCTCTTTTTGGAGTAGAGATTTTTCCCATGAGGTTTTCTCTATTTCTCCTCTTTACAGAGATTTGGTTGTATTTGGGTACCTGATCTGGCCTAGTTGTCGGGACCCATGTTTGCCTTCTTGCATTGTAGTTACCTTTGCTTTCTTGCATTTGTTTGTAGCTGCACTATTGCTCATCTTAAGGGGGGGTGTTAGAGTAAAGGTTTTAACTTAATTATGTTGATTAAGTTACCTTTATTCCCTTCTTAAGATTTCACGTTAGTTTGCATAAAGTGACATTTAATAATTATATTAATTATTAAATGTTTTCCTATTAGGGCTTCTATTAGGGTTTTTCCTATTAGGGTTTTATTAGGGTTTGCATGATCTCCTTTTTATAATGATTTATCCCATTGTATTTCATATCAATTCATTCTCTCATTCTCTCTGATATATACATTTTTAATTTTCAGAGAACCCTTGCTTGTTTGTCCCCATCTCTTCTTTTGTGACAGGTTATTTGCATGCAAGTGATCTCCGGGGTTTGTGAAGTTGTATTTTCTCAACTCCACAATTTGAGTTTGGCTTGTTTATGGTGATGGTAGCAATGTGATCATCAACAGGTGTTATGTTAAGAATGATAGTGCTATAGCCGTGTTTGACTGTGACATAGTTGGCACTATTGTTGATCCTTGAACTAGAGGCTTTCCCTTTATCATGGTCTTGCAAGGGAGTCTTGAATATGGTGTGATCAACATTAGTTTTTCCATGTGAATCTCCCACCCATATGGTTCCATTTTCAATGAGGTCTTGAATAATGTTCTTGAGTGTCCAACATCTTGCTATTTTATGTCCTTTTCCATGATGGTATTCATAATATTCGTCTTCTATCCACCAATCAAGTTTGATCAAGGTAGGTTCATAGTTCTTGGTGTCTAGAAGTGAGATTATATTAGATTGCAAGAGTTGTTTGAGGATTGATTCAATGGGTTCACCTAATTGAGTGTATATTTTTTTGGCATGGGGAGGTCCTGATAAGTAGGAGTTATTTTCCACAATGTGTCAAATTGTGATATTCTTCGTTGTTGATTATTTTAGACAACATTTAGCGTTTGGTTTTTACTTTAGATCTATGTATTTGGTATGGTTGGGGTATTTGATGAGGAGTGACCTTTAAGTTGAATGGTTGGACCTTTGGTTATTAGTTTGGCATCAACAACTCCATCATTTGTGACATTTTTATCATGGGACCAGTATTTTCTCTTGTCATTGTTGGATTTCAGATTTTCTTTGTTTATCTTGACTAGTCCTTTAGCAATAAGACCTTTCTCAAGGATCTCTTCAAAGGTTGTGTAACATTGGATTTTAATTTCGTTTATGAGTTCTCCATTAAGGTTTTCCACAAAAATGGTGACCAATTATTTTTCAATAATGTGACAAGGGAATTTACTAACCAAACCTCGCCATCTTTGGTAGAACGAGGTGAGGGGTTCCCATTCTTCTTATTTAGTGGCACTTAATTTTGCAAGGGTGACATAATTTTTAATGTTGAAGGAAAAATGATTGATGAATTTTTGGGCTAGTTCACCGCATGTTCTTATCCCTAGAGGAAGGTGTGCAAACCAATCTAGAGTTGGCCCCATAAGGCTTCATGGAAATAATCTCGTTAGATAGGTAGGATCATATGATACTGCCATACATGATGTGTTGAATTCTTGAATTTTCTCTATTGGATCTCCTATCCCCTTGTACTTAGGTAAAGGTGGTGTTATAAAATAAGGGGGAAAGGGAGACATGTACAAATTTTGATCAAATAGAAAGGGGCACAATTCCTCCACATAATAGGTCTTTTTGTTGGTCCTCAATTGCATGTTTGTCATATGTTGTTGAAGGGTATGCACTTGTTGTATCAATATTACTGTAAGAGATGGTGTTGCATTGTTTTGATTTGGTGTCATAGTGCTAGTATTGAAGTCACAGGTTGGATTTGAATTATGATTCATGCCTTGTGCCGTGAGACCTAGGTTGCCATATTGATTTGTGTTGGTTTGATTTGGAATAAAATTAGAATTTAGGTTTGTTCTAAAGGTCATGTTTTCATGTGGTATGGTGTTTTTAAATTGAGGTGTAGACCCTTGATTTGTGTTTTGGTTTTAAAAATTAGGCTCTTGGTTTGCAAATGAAGGTGTTGGCCCTTGATTATTGTTTTGTGATGAAGGGATGGTCCCTTTGTTGGTATTAGGCCCTTGATTGAAATTTTGTGATGAAGGAATGGTTCTTTCGTTAACATTTTGGAATGATGGAAGGGACCCTTGATTAGTAGTTTGGAGTGATGAGATAAATCCTTGATTATTGTTCTTCTTTGGGATTTTTCATGAGACAATGTGAACCTTTCTAGGTTGACTTGATGAAGGTGTACTTTGAAATTGAAATAAGGATCCTTGACTTGTGTTTTGAAGTGTAGGAATGGGAGTTTGATTTGAATTTTGAGTCAAAGGTGTAGGACCTTGTGAAGTAGGACCTTGATGTGTGTTTTAAAAAATGGGATTTGTAAAGGTCTTACCCATAGGATTAGAAGAGCTTCCAAGTGTAAAAGTTTGTCCTTGTGTAGTGGCATGGGTTACCTTGTTTCAAAATGTTGGAATTATTGGGATATGTGTGGTAGTGGTACTCATGTTTGAAGTTGTCCCAAGGGTTATATTTTATGTTTGAGATGATGAAGGTGTGCCAAGTGCAAATGGATTTTTAGTTTCCTCTTCTACAAGGGTTGAAACATCAAAGCCTTGAGGTAGCTTGGCACCCTTTTTAGTAGGGCAAAGAAGAATTTTTTAGGGTTGGCACTAACAATTTGGTAAACCATGCTTAAGATTCTTAGATCTTAATAAGCCCTTTCAATTTCTTGAGGAGTCAATTATTTTTCATATTCTTCTAGGCTCATGTCTTCCCATGTGTTGGTTTGGTTTCCTTGTGATATGTCCCTTGTAGGTGTAGAATGATTTGAATTTGTTCCAAGGGTAGTGTCATGAAAAGGGTCATTTGAATACTCCATGTCCTTTATTTTGGATTTCGACCTTGTTTCAACCATGTGAGACTTTTTCAAGTTGAGGGATAATGCAATATGTAAATGAGACTAAACTATGTTTTTTTTGGATTTTTGGATTTTTAGATTTTAGGATATGGAAATGCAAAGATGCTAAAGTAGGGATGATAATGCAAGTACAATAATGACCAAAGGATGGGGATAATTAATGTTAAGGGATGCTAAAATCTGATTGGTTATCAAAGTGAGTGACAAGGTGACTAGATAATGCTAATTGAAGATCAAGGTAATGATGCAATTGAAACTATGTTATGTTTTTTTGTATTTTGGGGGTATAAGGATGCAAAATGAAATCTAGGCAATATGGGTCTAAATGAGAGTAATGTGAAGGAATTTTAAACTAAGGGTGGCAATCAAACTAATGTGAACCCAAGGCAACAAATTCCAAATATCATTGACCATAAGAGAACAACCAAGACTAGGACACAAGACTAAGATCAAACTTGAAAAAGTGACAATGACAAGACAATGACAATGACAATGACAAATAGAATGTGTAACCTAGAATTTCCAAAAGCTCAAAGGTCTCCCTATGTTCAAAATTCAAAGGTCTAAATGCAACCTAAGGGTGAAAGTCTGATTTATGTAATGTAAAGGATGGATGAATGTAACCTATAATGCAAGGTAATTCTAAAAGGAATGATAGAATGAGTAGGTGAAGCTTGAAAGTCTCTAGTTTATCATTCAGAGGTCACTATGAAATTGTTTTGGTCGGGTTCTAGACATAAATTTTAGAAGTTTTCATGCAACAGATAATTGCGGCTCTGTTTTTAGCAAATGTATTTCACAGTTGCAGTTCAGGTTGTCAAATGTAGTTCAGATTACCAAATGTGGCTTTGTTTCTGTAAAATGCAGTTTAGACAGACGATTGCAATTTTCCAATTCTCAATTATGGTTCATAGTAGTAATTGCAGCTCTATTTTTGTCGGTTGTGGTTTTCTAGAATGTAGTTTTGATGTTTTCAAATGATTTTTAATCCAGATTTTGAGTGTTTATAAAGAAATATGATTGGAAAACACAACAAAAAGTATCAATCACTTTGTTTTGGTATGGTTTGATAAGAAATTACAATAAGAAAACAAGCACAAATCCTAGTTGGAAAGGTGTGTATACTTAGTATAGGCTCACTAAAATACCCTAGATTAGTGTTGAACACTTCTCCTTCTCGAGAGCGAATAGCTTAGAATTTTGGTGGCATTGCCTCCCCTCCACGACACTCACTTCTATGGGTGCACCAACTTTGAATTCCCCAGAAGGAAGAATTTTCTATCTCTACTCAAGGGAGTCAGTAGTGAGCAACTTCGAGCATGTTACTATACCCTGCACCATACCAAGTAATGGCCAAAAGGTGAGGCTTCTAAAAAAAGAGGTGTCTAGTAAGGGCATATGGTTCATGGGATACAATGATAAACTCCATCGAGAGGTCTCTTAGCCCTTTCAACAAGGGTTTTATGCATCATAAAGACACTAGGGGAGAGCTATCATGTACCATCCCATTGACAACAAACTTTCCTTGCAATCACAAATTTGTATAGCAGTTTGGAAGGACTTGGCTTTAGCCCGTTACTGCTTGGGTCGTTCCCTTGGGGTGAGTAATTTTTCCCACCAAGGTATGCCCTCTAAAGGGTAAGAATAAAAATAGATGGGTATGGATTTTTGATCACCAAGTTTGCACAAGGTGAGAGCATAATACCTACCATCCTTCAAACACCAAGACACTGATTCATTACCCCCTAGTTAAAGCTACGTGATAGTAGACAATCATTATTTTTAAAGCACCAATGAAAGTGTTATCTAATCTAAAATAAACAAGATTTTTTTTTGAAAATATAGCCTTGGACAAATGAAACCTACAAAACCACACATTAGTAGTTTCTAAAACTATCTTTAACCAATGAAAAGATGCAAAAAAAACTAAGTTAGCGCAAGAAATTAAAATTAGAACTAAAACTCAAGGGTTAATAACTACCTAAACTAGAAAATGAAGATGTTAAACTGAAGTAAGAAAAAAAAATCTTAAAGGAAACTAAAACAAAGACCTCATTTTTTTGTTGCTTCTAAAGAAGCAGTTTTGGGAGCTCCACTCTAAAGCCACAAGCTATAAACAGACGATTAGTAACCTCAAAAACATGAATCTAATGAAAAAGAAAGATGGAAAGAGCACAAAACCAAAACTCTATACAAAGTAGACAAATGTGTCACTCCCCGAAACGATTGTGTTGCTGCATTGCGTCGCACGAGGGTAGTTGCATCACAATTTCAAATTCAATTTTTTTTGCCCAGCATGTCTCTACTAGATTCATCGATTCTCATCAAATGCATTGTTGTGTTCATCAAATGCGTCACGTCCTGGAAAATGCATCGTTGTGCTTAACAGTTGCGTCGTTTCGTACCTAAAATTTGCAAAAACAAGAAAAAGTTATACAAAAACAAATTTCACATCAAGATCACCAATGTAAGATGGGGTTAGATGAATCCTAGCCTAGATTGAGTAACAACCAACACTTCAAAGCTATGAAACCACACCTAAACAAGAGAATACAATGAACGCATATAGAAAACAATAATATCAAATAACAACAGTCCCCATGCTTGATCTTGAATCACTTCTCTTGCTCTCCTATTTCTCCTTATGCAAATTTCCCCTCAGATTTGTTGTGATACTTGTGCAAAACCTGCAAATGGTAAGTAGAAGGTTGGAGAATATTAGTTGTTAACTTGAAAATGGATGAGAATGATCTCTTTTATAGACAACCATTCGAACAGATGGTCGAGATCGATCCTCTAGAAGGATTCCAAGATCGACGAATGAGAATGAATTAGAAGGAGGTTACAAAATGAAGGGTCAAGATCAATCTTCTGGAAAGATGCCAAGATCAACAGTCGAGAATTGATGCACCAAAAATAGGTGGGCAATGAAGGCTATGATGTTGACGACTATGATGCTCAACGATTATGAGAGAAATGAAGGCTTATGACAGAGACGGATATGATAGAAATAAAGGCCATGAACATGGCATCTTTGACCAAAAGGAAGGGATAAATAATTTATTTTAAGTTATTTATTCGAAAATGGAGAAAATGGACAAGTGGAAAATAAATGATTCATTCAAATTATTTATTTGGAGGAAAATGAAAAGGGGTATTAAATAATTAAATTGGCTTAATTATTTAATAAAAGAGACACATGAACAATTAAATATTTTTGACAATTATTTAATAATAGATGAATTAAAAGAGGGAGTGAATAGTTAAATAATTAATATTAATTATTTAACCATAGACGAAATATGATAACCAAATAATTAAATAAAGATCAATTTATTTAATTATTGAAGAAAGGAAAATATTAGCGATGTAATTAATTTATTTAATTGATCAGGACATAATGGAGATTAGAGAGTGAATTAATTAAATAATTAAAATTTAATTAATTAATAGAGGAATATGATCAAGAATAATCAAATAATTAAAATTATTCAATTACAGGAGGATGAAGACCAATAAAAATGATGCTCGCAGACTTAGGACATTTTTTAGTGTCTACAACCTCCATGGATGCACCTCTCAAGAGGACCGTCCATACTCTACAATACTAGTTGAAACACCCTGCCTCTCCCCAAACTATCTTTGCACCCTCTTTGGGAGATACATATCTATGATATATTGTGACTTCACTATATGTACAATCAGATATTGGGCTAATGACACCATGGCATATGGTTATCCTCATCAATCCATATCTCACATGTCCTCTATGGCCTTCAAATGAAATTGACCAGTGTGTCTAGTCCATGTCTCTAGTACCCAACATCCCCAACATGTGTCTATGTCAAGGCCCCCTAATAAAAATATGCTTATGGTGCATTGGCCACTAGCTACCCATACCATCGAAAGTTGAAACACTGCTATGTGTTCCCAAGCCCATACTGTTAGTAAAGTCACCCCATAGCTCAAACTCTATCCTCCTCGTATGTGATGTCGTGCAACTGAAAAATAGAGCATCTCCAATAGACATAGCCCCCACACATACACTATGCCATACCAAACCATGTATTTGATTAACTCTCCCCAGCCTACTAAAAAACCATGCCTCCTACGGTCGAGAATCATCACTCTTGTTATCAATGTGCAGAGAATGCAATTGTATCTATCATATGTCTTTGCCAAGGTCTCTCGTCTGATCTTTTACCCCTGGATCCTGATCTCAACGTCATCCTCACACTCGTAATACTCATACAAGGCCTACAGTCCTTAAGCGTGGTCATATCGTACTCACTCCCCATGAATCAGCAGTCGCAAGATCCTATATACATCCTCTAGGGTGATTGTCGCCTCCCCTGTCGATAAATGGAATTTGTTCGTCTTAGAGTGCCACCACTCCACCAATGCTATCAACATCCCCCTATTCTCCCTAATCATAGGTACATAAGTCACATAGAATAAACCTAGGTCTAGTAATGCATGTCTCTCCTCCTTGCCTAGTTGGTCCCGCAATCATAAAACATTTGGTCTCGACTCGTGTGTGTAAATCAGAGGTAGACATGATAGATTGTCATTAGGTCCTATCTCTTTAGTTGAAAAATGCATCAAATGTATCAATCGGGTAGTGTTCAAAGGCTATATGCAATAGGGAAACATGTTGACTATCTCTCTGAGGTTTTTCTAAATGTTTGGAACTATTGAAATAGAACTTAAACTAAAGAGGCCATTAAATTAGAAACCATAAACCTATCTAAACTAGAAAGCGGGAAATTACTTATCTAGAAAGCATGAAATAACTAAACTAGAAAGCACAAATGATTAAGCTAGAAAGCATGTAAATTACTTGAAAGTAAGTACTTGCAATAAAATTGTAAATTGAAGTGACAATAACCTTTAAGTAACATCTAGTTTTTTAACAAAAAACAAACTTAACAACTTACAACTAACCACTAGAGTGGGTGCTCCAGAATTTTAGATAACAAAACTAAAGATTATAGACTCAAACTATAATCTGCAAGAATAACTTAACAGAGCTTGACACATGAAAATAAAATTCATTCACGTTTATCATTTACAAAATAAAAACCACAAAATTAAAAAAGGAATACTTATCTATTTATTCTACAGTCCCTTGAGTGGCCAGCTCTCAAGTGCTTCTACGCTTAACTCAGATCACATAAACTTTGTATCTTCAAAATTAATCCATCCAAAGTAATTCCATCTCACAACACTAACAACTCAAAATGAGATGGGAAAAAAAAATTTATTCATATCAAAATTATAACTCAAAAAAATAGTTCAAGAACACATTATGACAGCATAACGATATCTCCCTATCTTTGCTTTTGGCGATTACATATTTTTACAAAAACTGCTAACAAAATCCTATAATTTAGATGGTGAAGATCACCACTGAAAAAGTCAACAGGATTCAACTAACTAATGAACTTAATTCCATAACATAAAGCATTAAATAGGCTCGGAGTGAGCCATAAATTCTTTGAACAAAAAATAACAAAAATCTTTAAAAACTCGATCCACCATGCACTTCCTAAAATTTTGGCACCTATACTTCCAGCGCTTGCCTTCAACTGTATTGAAGTCTGCTTAAAATCCACTTGGTTGAGCATAATGACTGACCATGCATAATAACATGCACAATACTAAAAACTAAACCATTATGTTAGCACGACTTAGCTTATTTCAATCAATTTCAAGAAATAAAGATTAAATATATTTTTTCAAAAAAAGCAAGCAATTACTAATCCTAAAGAAAGTTAATTGGCAGGGTAAAAGTGACTAGAGGAAACAAGAAAGGGAATTCGGTTCATTATATTTATGAGGTTATTTTTACCTCATCACTTCTCCCCTTCCTAAGCTTGAGCAAGTCCTCCTACTCTTTGTTATATCCATTGTCCTTAATTTCCCCCGTTTCTGCTAACTCTTCATACTTAGCATTGAGGTCATAAAAATCATCTGCTTCTCTGTCGAGATCCTCAAGATTCCTCAAAAAATCCTCATTGAGCTTAAAACTTGTTGTCCATCTCTCAAAATTTTTAGAGTTATGATCTATGGTAATATGTATTGCAGGGGGTGGTTAAAGAAGTAGTGGGGGTTTGTATCTCATGCCAACCCAGTCAATTTTAAGTTGTAGAATATCAACCAAGGCTTCTACTCTTCTATAGGACCACTTAATGTTAGCAGGTTAAATCACCTCTCTTCTCTTAAGATGCATTTGAAGAGGAGTGCATCTCTCTTCAAAATCATTCCAAGCTCTTCCTATCAATTTTGGACCTTGATCTTAGAAATGCTCAAAGCATAGTCAAAGGTTATCATTGTATTTACTTTTCACAGTTTCTTTAATCTTAATGATCTGGAACTGTGCTTTGAAAGTAGAAGTTTTCCTATGAGGATACCGCATTAGGATTCCAACAATTCTCTTTGCATGTGCATACTCCCATGTCCGCTCCTGCCATTGAATTTGATTCTGCATTGTAGATAGAAATGCCCTCATTTGAACTTCACCAACAAAGAAATTAACATAGAACTTTGTATATCTCTCCTAAAAAAAATTATGGACAAAGAATTCACATAACAAATCTTGTTGGTCACGAGTTTATTCTGTAAATATTTTAACAAATTCTTTGTCATCAAGATCATGTGGTTGGTTGTTGTAAATTCTAAGTAATTTCCATCTCAAGAATTTCTCATTTAAAAACATGGAATACAACTTGGATGGCCTTTTGCAAGCTAACAATAATTCACCAATTTGACAGGCATTTTGTTTAGCTTGATAAACCCTATCAAATGACCCTTTTAACAAAATTAGCTCCTTTTTCAGCCTAGCATTTTTTATACCTGCCTGCTTCAAATAATAACATCTATCCATCCATGTCATTACGAGTGGAGGTATCTGAACTTGGAACCATTCCATTATGATTGGTTCAATTTGTGTCTCTTTAGACTCCATTATGGGCTTGACATCACTCTCCTGCAAATCTTGTTCCAATTCAACAATTATGCTCAGGGAAGCATGAAGCTCAGTTTTTTGTTTATCTTTCTCTTCTTCAAAAGCAATAAATAACTGCATAATATTATTTGTTAAACTTTTGATTTGTTCATATTTTTCAGACAAATCAGTCACATAATTTTTTCTTTCATCATTCCACTGTAGTATTTGAAATTGCAATTATTCAATAATCTTGTCTTTTTATTCCATTTGCATTTTAAAATTCATAATTTCTTGATCTCTTTTCTTTATTATTGCAGTGTGTACTTCTATCTCTTCTTATTGTTGGTTGATTTGTTATTTTTTTCCCTACAACTGACATCTCAACTCAACAATTTTTGCCTTTAACTTTTCTAGCTCCATTTCTCTTTGATTAGGTTCCTCAACCCTTGTATTGGCAGAAAAAAGGCAAATTGTGGATTTTTACTTCATCAATAATTACATTTCCCTCATCAGGCACCTCAAGTGAACCTTGTTTAGTAATTTTATCAATTAAGGGAGATAATTGTCCCATAGGATCATCCTCACTATCCCCACAATGTGGTGATTTTACCCTTTCTTCTTCTTGCCCTGATTGAGATGACATATTCTCCTTTTCGACCTCAGGGGATTGACTAGTTTGTTTTTCACTTCCTTTTGCTACCTCCTCACAAGGCTAATTCTCAGTTCCTAATGATTGTTCTTTAGTTCTAGGCCTTTTCTTTTTAGAGGT
This sequence comes from Sequoiadendron giganteum, assembly GCA_007115665.2. Lineage (NCBI taxonomy): Eukaryota > Viridiplantae > Streptophyta > Pinopsida > Cupressales > Cupressaceae > Sequoiadendron > Sequoiadendron giganteum. The sequence continues at coordinate 33,932,512 of CM021106.1, read as the reverse complement.
ACTCAATGTATCATAAGCTATAGTATCACTAGTTTTAGCAGATAACCTTTTACTTCTCCTTAAAGGAGGAGATATTTGCACTGTTTCTCTAGATTTCTTTCTCCTCTTGCGAGGAGGTTCTTTCTCATCCCTTGAATTGATGATTTCCACATTCTCTAAATGGCTTGGGGTTTCTAAAATATGAGGTAAAGTTTTTAACACTTTGCCGCCAGGAGATATTGTGGCCTGTTGAGATTCTAGAGCACCTAAAGATTTAGAGGAATGTTCTCCTAAAGATTGAGTCACCCGCCCAGATGATTCACCTTCTTCAAGGTGTCCTTTAGGTTTCAAATTTTCATTTTTTTGCATAAATGTTTCCCATTTCTTTTTTGGTTTCTTCCAAAAATGATATTTACATATCAATTGAATGAGACCATGGTGTTTAAGTGGTCCTATACTAATTTTGTATTTCTCTATCATGCTAGTAACAGAGTCACAAAGGAATGCAGGCAAATTTAACCTAAGGGTGAAAGGGTGGACCTAAAATTATTGCTACTTTCCCTTCATAAGTAAAATACTTAATAATCCAGGCTACAACTGTTCTTTGCGGTTCTAGGATAGACATTCTCTGGAAACCTTTATTTTGGCCTCTAGTACTCACAATTATCAATGGTTGAGGTTCTCCTTCTCTATGAAATAGTTCTACAATTTTCTGATGGTAGTTTTTGTCAAATTAATATTTTTATTTTTCAAGACCAGAAAGACAGGAAATGATTTTAGGACTTACCTAGAAGTGCTTGTCATGCACTACAGATTGTCCGTCTGCAAAATTCTCTGCAAATTCCTTCACTAATTTCTCATTATGCCCCTCAAAATTCTTTATAAATTCTAACCACACAACTTTCTGGAACAAGCCTGCAATGTTGCTCAATGTCAATAATTTGTTTGCTGAAGTCGGTTCAAATTTATTTTTAGCTCCTCTCATTTTGTACTTTTTCACTGCTTTGCTCAATTTTGCTGAAATGTTGTGGTGCTCAAAGAAACTTGTTTAAACAAACAAAATTACAAATGGAAGAAAATATAACTTTGATACAACTAATGAGAGAGGAATTAATTGTCTTATTTGATCTTCACTATATTCTCATGATGATTTTTCATGGAAAAAAGTGCAAATATTGTCGTACTTAAAGCAATTGCACAATAGCATAGTTTACTAAATCTGGAAAGGGGATGGCTCATGCCAATTAATTTATCTTTATTCAAAATAATTACCTACTTTAAGCAAAAAATGTATGTACCTTACGTCTTGTCATTGATTTGAACATCACTTACCTTTGCTGACGTAATGGTATAATTACATGATTTGGCGAGGGTGGCGATGAATATATTATGACGTGGCTGGGATAGCTAATTAATGTTGGAATTATTATGACAAAAAAGTTGTCATAATAATTTTAATTTATTATGAAAGGATATGGTAATGCAGAGCGTGGATTCCAAGGTGATGACAAAATTTTAATAATGGGCATGTGTAGAACATTGGAAAAATCAAAGCATTGCAAAAGGAAAATAATTTACAAAAACTTAGAGCATCACTGGAAGATGCAGTCGGGGTGAAGAATGAAAAGTTTTGGAGCAAGCTAAGAGATGGACCTAGAGTGAAAAGGTGAAGTGGAAAATTTTTGGAGCATCATTGAGAGATGTTGTTGGAATGCAACAACGAAACTTCTGGAGCATCACTGAAAGATGCAGCCAGAGCAGCAACCAAAATTTTTTGGAGCATCACCAAAAGATGCAATCAAAAAGTAGCACACCGAAAGGAAGAAACAACAAAATTTTGAAGCATCGTTGAAAGATGCAAATCGGAATGCAACAATTTTTTTTTTAGAGCATTGTTGAAAGATGCCACCGAAAGAAGGAAGAAAAATGTAGGAATTTGGACTTAGAATTTTCATAGAATCATTGAAAGATGCACCAGACTACATGAATAAAACAAGGAATGGCACAAGTCAGGCGTGCAATTTTTGGAGCATGGAAATAACCGATTCGACAAGTTCTGGAGCATCTCAACAAGATGCACCAAAATTTGTGTTTGATTAGAATGAAGTCCTGCAGAATAGAAATGAAATTTAGGCAAGTCCAAAAGATGAAGAATTTGAAAGAAATGCTCTGAAATAATTACAAGTAAATACACATGCATTCATCATCATCATCATCATTTTTAAAAAATATTTATGACTTATGATAGCAAAAATAAAAACTACATTGGCTTTATCGTAGCAGAGTCAATGCATTGGATTTCTACCATTTTTGTAAATTTCTCCCTATTAAGTGGTTTATGGTAGATGCATAATTGATGTCCATTGACCAAGAGGGTTTGAGTGTCACCATCAATGGGCTTTAGTTGCACTGCTTTGTTTGGAAAAACTTTGGAAATTTCATATGGCCCTAGTCAATGAGTCCTCAGTTTCCCTTAATGATCTTTATATTGAGATTCGAATAGTAGTGTCTAATCCCCATTATGGAATTCTCTTTCTTTTATATTCTTATCATGCCAAGTTTTATGTTGTTATTGCACAAGTTTAGTTTGGTAGACAACATCTAAACGAAGTTCGTCTAGTTCACTCAACTGTAAGACTCATTCAATTTGGGCTCGTTTGAGATCTAGGCCTAACTCCATTGTTGTCCTCAAGGTTTGAAATTCAAATTAAATAGGTAAAAGGGGTTTCTTCCCAAAAACCAACTCATACAGACTGAAACCAGTGGTTGATTTCCAAGTGGTGTTATAAGCCCAAACGACTTCAGGTAGTTTCTTGGCTCAGTTCTTTCTCCCTGATGAAACTATTTTTGTTAAAATGTTCTCTAGCTCCCTGTTAGTAACTTAAACTTGACTATTTTCTTGGGGGTGGTAGGGTGACGAATTATCATGGATTACCTAGAAATGATCAGTGAAAGCTAACAAAACTTTGGACATGAATTAGGGTCCTTGATCAGTGATGATTGTTTTAGGGGCTCCAAATCTAAGGAAAATCTTGTTATATAAGAAGTCAACTACCTATTCTTCCCTTACAACTCTTAGAGCTTGAACCTCTATCCACTTAGTCAGATAGTTGGTAAAAATCAAGATGTATTATTTTTCTTGTGAAGAGGGGTCTATAGGACTAATAAAATCTACCCCATTTTTCAAATGATTCAAGAACTACTTGGGTTTGTAGAGGCATTATGTTGGATTTGGTGGGTTTCCCTACTCTTTGGCATTCATCACAACGATGAACATATTTCTTGACATCTTTATGCATAGAGTGCCAGTAATACCCTGCACCTAAAATCTTATGAGATGTCCTCTTGGCAGAATAATGGCCTCCCGAAGGGTCATCATGACAAGCTATGAGGATTCTATATGTTTTGTCTAACCTTACACATCTTCGTAAGACCATATAAGGACCGCATCAAAATAATATCCCATTAATCCACTTGAACAGAGCGCTTTCTCAAACGAGATGTTTCTTTTGTTTTGATGTGAAATCAAGTGGAAATTCTGAGGTGTCCAAGTAATTGGTGATATCGGTAAACCAAGGGGTCTTAGTGGACATGGAAAAAATATTTTCATCTGGAAACTCATCTTGTACAGGAGCACAATCTCCATTATCTTATTTGATGCAAGATAAGAAATTTGTAACTATATTAAACCTCCTTGGTTTGTCAATAATGGTAATGTTGAATTCTTGTAACAACAACAACCACCTGACTATCCATCTGTTTACTACAAGTTTATTCATTAGGTACTTAATGGTTGAGTGGTTTGTGAACACTATGAATTTATACCCTGTTGTGTAATGTCAGAATTTCTTGATTGCATTTACTACAACTAAGAATTCATTCTTTGTGGTGGTGTAATTCCATTTAGCAGGAGTTAGATTCTTACTGATAAAGTATATAACATAATTTCCTCCATTCTCATCCTATTGACCTAATATCGCCCAATAGCATCATTAAAAGCATATGCATAAATATGGAACAAAAGGTTCCAATTCAGTCCACGTAGGATAGGAGCATAGATGAGTTTCTCCTTAATTATCTCGAATGATTGGCACTCAACTATTCAAATGAAATATACATTCTTTTCAAGGAGGGAGAAAATAGGAGCTGCAAGCTTTCTGAAATTCTCTATGAACCTTTGATAGTATCTAGTGTTTCCTAAGAAACTCCTAACATCGGTTTGTGTCTTTGAGGTTATCATTTGTTGTATCACCTCAATTTTTTTAGGATCGACTTTTATCCCTTCTATTGAAATATGGTGCCCCAATACTATTTCTTGTTCCACCATTATGAGACACTTTTCGTGACTCAAGCATAGTCGATGATATTCACATATTTTTAGAACTTTGTCCAAATTTTGAAGTCCTTCATCAAAATTTGACCCATACACAGTGAATTCATCCATATAGACTTCCACACAGTCGTTCACTAACTCGACAAATATTGCTAGGACAACTCTCTGAAATGTTACAGGAGCATTGCATAGCCCAAAGGGGAGGACATGATATGTGAATGTTCCCCAAGGCCAAGTAAAACTTGTTTTATCATGGTCTTCAGTTGCAACTTGTATCTAATTATATCTGCTAAATCCATCAAAGAATGAGAAGTACTTTCTTCTAGCCAAATTATCCAAGACTTGGTCTACGAACAGTAGAAGGAAGTAATCTCTATGGGTGGCCTTGTTAAGTTCCCTTTAATCAAAACACACCCTCTACTTACCATTTTCATTTGGAACCAATACAAAAGGTGAAACCCATTTTCTATCAGAAATTGGATAGATAAATCCCACTTGCAGGAGTTTATCAATCTCAATTTTAACAATGTCTTTCAAGGAAGGATTGAGTCTCCATGGTGGTTGATGAATAGGTCGAACATCCTTGGTATAGATATGATGAGTACAAAGACTTGGGTGTATTCCTCTCATATATGTGTAGCCCCAAGAAAAAGCTTTAGATATATTCACCAAGAGATCAAACAATTTATGCTCTTCTAGCTCAGTCAACCAACTGTTAATGTTCAAAGTTTTCCCTGGAAATAACATAATGGTTTTGACACCTAGATGGTTGGAGGTGACAGTATACACTGGTCTTGTCAAAGTGTTAAGAGGACAACTATGTGGTATGGTTTTGTGGAGTCTGGCAATATCTTCAAAGAAATGATCTGTTTTTGGAATGATATTTGTCAGAGGACAAGGTAAACCCATGAAGCTACTGTGATCAAACTTGGTGTGATCAACATTGATTAGGTCCCCTAAAATCTCATCTACGTCTAACATCTCTTCATCACTTGAATCCATGGTAAGATTTTCCATATTGTTTTCCAATTCAACTTCTAATTCTTCACCATTTTGTTTTATGACTACCATGGCTAGAGAGGCTAAATTTTCTTGTTCATGAGGACTATCTGGTTGATCAACCCAAACTTTTTTATGCTCAGTAGGTTTGGTAGGAGGATACAAGAATAAATTTTTACTATTACGACCATGTGAAATGGTCATTCCTCCCTCTTTGCAGTCAATCTTGGCTACAACAGCAGCTAGCCATGGTCTCCCTAGAATTGTAGGATAACTATCCTTTGGTGTGAGAGACTGGATTACTTGGAATTCCACCTGATATTCCCAACCATCAACCTTAATAAGAAAATTTTCTAAGACACCCTTGGGAACATCGATGGATTGATTTTCTATTTGTAACACTGTAGTTGTGGGACATAAATCAGTGAGTCCCGACTTCTCCATCACATCAGCAATCATTACGTTAATGGATTCTCCTAGGTCAACAAGTGCATTAGGTATTGCCACCTCATTAATTATCACTATTATGAGTGGACCACACAAGTCATCATATTTTGGAGTTGTGGTTTTTCCAACCAAAAGGTCGGCTAAATAACCATTTAGGTGAATGGTATTAATTTGTTTTGGTTTCCTTCCTGGTGTTTTGATACACAATTTTTTTATCAGTTGGTTTAATTCAAGAATCTCTTTGATTGCTTGTAATAAAGGCACCTCAATTTGTAACTATTTAATCTCTTGTATCAAAATAGATTCAATGGATAAGGACATTTCTGGAGGATTTTTCAAAGTGGTTGGTTTCAAACGCTCCAAAAAGGCTTGAGTTTTCTCTTCCAAAGTGAAGTTCTTTTTGAAAAGATCATTGGAGATTGACTACCCTCCTTTGAGGTAACTCAGAAGTTCCAGCTGGAGATGATTGAAGGGTCTTGTATTGGGTAATCACTAGATTTAGCTCTATAGGTGTGGAAGATGTCTTATCTATCTTAGTAGATTCTTTAATGGGCTCATCCAAAATCTCAACTATGGTCAATTGTTGGAGCATTTTTCCTTACCTTAGCTGCAGGTTTCCAAAATAGGTAGCATTAATTCCAATCATGTTGTCCTATTTTATGGAATAAATTAGTGTGTTTTGACGATTATTCTTCGGGTTAGGAACAAGTTGCACTAGAAGTTGTGGCTGGTTAACCTGCTCATTTTGTTGAGGGTTTTGAGGAGCTGGTAAAATATTTTGTTGTAGAGTAGGAATCCTTCTTGGTCCAGCATAAAACTGATTTTGAGGAGGAAACCACTATTGTTGAGTCCGATTCTACCATTAAGGGTTTCCCTAGGACTAATTTTCCCATTCAGGTTGTCCCCAAGGGTAAGCTCCCCGATTAGGTGGTGCTTGAGGAGGTGCCTAAGGCCAAGGTGTTGCCCATTGGTTATTGTTCTAGTTCTATTGAGGCCTCTAGGAAGGGTTTGAGTTTTGGCCGTAAGAAAAATTCCCTCTAGTTCTTTGATTTACAAAGTTGACCTCCTCCTCAACCGAAGATGTTCTTTTCTTGGAATTCTTGATTGCATTCAAGATCTCACATTGGTCAATGACATGACTCTTCTCACAAACTTGAAAAACATCAGTTTTGTCCAAAATGAATTCTCTTAACAGATGTTTGTTTTGACACCTAGGACAGTAGATTGATAAGGTCTCAATATTTTGTCTTTTAGCCTGTATTCCATCCAACGTGGTGTTTAACTAAACAAGAATTTCAATTTTAAGATTGTCTATCTCCTCACGTAGTTTTCCAATTTCATTGGAACCTTTAAAAAGAGTAGAATTTTAGATACCTTCTTCAGTACGAGAGAAATTCTGACATAACTCAGTGATATCATTGAGTCCCAATTGGGACACATCTCCTTTTCCATTAAATCTAGGCTCTTTCTAGCATCTTCATCAAGACCTTTGAGAAATATGGTCTTCAAAATCTCTAGACTTATGGCTTCTTCACCACATCGTTTAAATAAGAAGATGAACCTATCTAGGTAATCTTCTAGGCTTTCATCTTTATTTTGCCTTAGTTTGAACAACACTTCTTTCCTATCGCTGACCTTATAGTAACTCTGGTATTTATCCAAAAATACAGATTCCATATCATCCCAAGAGGCTATTGACCCTGAAGCTCATCCCATGAACCAACGCATTTCCGCATCTTTGAGAGTGGAGGGAAAGAGCTTCAATTTCTATTTATCATTCTTGTAGTCATATGTTTGACACAAGACTTTAAACTCACATAGAAACTGGTCAGGGTTTTCAAAAGATAAACCTTTGAAGGTTGGTGAAATATTTTTCATAGGTGTGTCATCATCTGCATTGATAGCAATAGGATAAGTAAATGTGCATGCTCCCAGTGTTAGGTTAGTGACATTTCTACGGTCACACATGACAGAATGTGTTCCTCTTCAAAAGTTTTCTCTAGGGTATGCAAATGAATAATCTCCTCTACAAATGTTTGTTTTATTGGATGATTTTCTGGGGTATACAGGGAGGTCTCAAGCTGATCCTGCTCGATCAATTCTTCAATAAGTTCTTGAGCTGAGACTTCTTCCTCTCTACTTGTGGTTGGTACATTGTTTGGGGGGTTTTTGGTATGAATCTTTTGTGGGGCTCTCATTTCCTAACCATGCAAAAAAGGAAGCTTGAGGACTATTTTTGTTCCTAAAAGAGGTATTCAAGCAATCTCCTACTAAGACTAGAAAAAGAAGGTCCCCAACAACGACACCAAAAAAGTGACAAGTTGTCATTAGGTCCTATCTCTTTAGTTGAAAAATACATCAAATGTTTTAACCGAGTAGTGTTCAGAGGCTATATGCAATAGGGAAAAATCTTGACTATCTCTCTCAAGTTTTTCTAAATGTTTGGAACAATTGAAACATAACTTAAACTAAAGAGGACACTAAATTAAAAAGCATAAATTTATCTAAACTAGAAAGCAGGAAATTATTTATCTAGAAAGCATGAAATGACTAAACTAGAAAGCATAAATGATTAAGCTAGAAAGCATGTAAATTAATTGAAAGGAAGTACTTGCAATAAAAATATAAAGTGAAGTGACAACAACCTTTAACTAACATCTAGTTGTTTAATAGAAAACAAACTTAACAACTTACAACTAACCACCATAGAGGTTGCTCCAGAATTTCAGATAACAAAACTAAAGATTACAAACTCAAACTACAACCTGTAGGAATAACTTAACGAAGCTCGACACATGCAAATAACATTCATTCACGTTTATCATTTACAAAATAAAAACCACATAATTGAAAATGAAATACTTATCTATCTATTCTACAGTTCGCCAAGTGGCCAGCTCTCGGGTGCTTCTACGCTTAACTCAAATCACATAAACTTTGTATCTTCAAAATTAATCCATCCAAAAGAATCCCATCGTACAACACTAACAACTCAGAATGAGATGGGAAAAAATTGTTTTATTCATATCAAAATTATAAGTCGGAAACATAGTTCAAGAACACATTATGATAGCATAACAATATCTCCCTATCATTGCTTCCGATGGTTACATATTCATACAAAAACTGCTAACAAAATCCCATAATTCAGAAGGTGAAGATCACCATTGAAAAAGTATTCAACAAGAGTCAACTAAATAACGGACTTAAGTCCATAACATAAAGCATTAGAGAGGCTCGGAGTGAACCATAAATTCTTTGAACAAAAAATAACAAAAAGCTTTAAAAACTTGATCCACCATGCACTTCCTGAAATTCTAGCGCCTATACTTTTGGAGCTTGCCTTCAACTATATTGAAGTCTACTTAAAATCTACTTGGCTGAGCATAATGACCAACCGTGCATAATAACCTACGCAATACTAAAAACTAAACCATTATGTTAGCTCAAGTTAGCTTATTTCAATAAATTTCAGGAAATAAAGATTATACATTTTCCACAAAAAGCAAGCAATTACTAATTCTAAAGATAATTAATTGGCACGGTAAAAGTGGTTGGAGGAAACAAGAAAGGGAATTTGGTTCATTATATTTATGAGGTTATTTTTACCTCATCAAGACTCTCTTGAAATCATCAAGCAATCCATTGTGTCAATCCATGACCTTCAGTTGACCTATTGAACCTAAGTTGACCAAGTCAAAATTTCCTAGTCTGTGCAATTTTTTAACCAGACAATTGCATCACAATTTGGGAATATGTGTCACATTTTTTGTTAACTGACTCATAACTATGATTACGTCACTCGCCTATCATATACATCATTTCATACTGCACATGCATCACATCCAGTCATTTGTGCCATTCCCATCCGCAAATGCAACCCGAAAAGTCACTTGCATCACACAATTTTGTGCATCGCACCATAAACGCCCCTAGCATAACCCTAATGCAATTGTGTCACATTGAGACGATTGTGATGAACTACTTATCGAATGCATTGAATGCGAACACAATGGCATCACAAAATTTTGTGACGTAATTGCTTGCTTAATTTTTCCCTATCTAAAATGTGTGAAAACAAAAAAACCAAAAGTCGGGTTAATAGTACGTACAAGGGGGCGCTCCCTTAGGTCGGCAGTACCTTCGGATCCGAAATGCGCAATGGGTAGCCTCTGGAATAGGTGACATCTTCACTCCAAACTCACTCTGAGCTCTAGGAATTTTTAAATTTGGTATGTACAAATGAACCTTTTTCTCACTCCAATTGCTCTTTATAGGTTCAAAATTAAGGTTTTGACCCGTCCTATCTATTGGGCGCAACTTTTGCTAACTTCAATCTTGAATTTGACCCCTTTATTGATCTCAAAACTCAATTAAATCTTCACCATTTGATTCTTGGTCATCCACTTGACTAATGAGGACAATTTTCCAAAAAATTTCAAAAATTTCAAAAATTTGTAAAAATTTCCCGAGGGGGCATACCTGTACCTTGGCTTCATTGGGGCATCCTTCGATTGAATTTCTTTGACACAACGTGATGAACTTCATTATGTCAAAGAGGGGCAAAATGTTGACACTGAAAAATGTCCTAAGTCTGCGAGCACCATTTTTCTTGGTCGTCCTCCTCTGATAATTAAATAATTTTAATTATTTGATTATCCTTGATCATATTCCTCTATTAATTAAATAATTTTAATTATTTAATTAATTAATTCACTCTATAATCTTTATTCTATCCTAATCAATGAAAATAAATTAATTGTGTCGCTAACACGTCCTTTCTTTAATAATTAAATAAATCATTATTTATTTAATTATTTATCTTTTATTGTTCACCTATAGTCAAATAATAATAATTATTATTTTTCTATGCAATGACCTTTTCATTCTTCTATAATTAAATAATCGTCAAGATTATTTAATTACGTGTCATTTCTCTCCCCATTAAATAATTAATTCAAATTAATTATTTAATGTCTAATTTCCATCTCTCCCCATTTAATTAAATTGATTTAATTAAATACCCATTTTCCATTTTCCTCAAGTAAATAATTTGAATGCATTATTTATTTTCCACTTGGCCAAATATGCCTTTCTCATGAATTAAATATTTTTTAATTTTTAATTCATTCCATTTTCCTCCACTTGCTCATTAATCTTTAGCATAACTATCGACGTCATAGCAATCAATTGCCCACCTCTTTTTGGTGCATCAATCCTCCACTGTTGATCTAGGCATCTTTCTAGAAACTTGATCTTGGCCATTCGTTTCGCAACCTCCCTCTCATGAATCCTCATCCATTGATCTTGGAATATTTCTAGAAGATCAATCTCATTCGTTCATTTGAATGGTTGTCTATAAAAGATACCATTCTCCTCCATTTTTACCTTAACAACCATTTTTGTCTCTAACTTTCTACTTATAATTTGCAGATATTTGCATAACTAAAACTTCAAATTTGAGGGCAAATATTGCAAAAAGAGAAATAGGAGAGACAAGGGAAGAAATCAACTACAATGGGGAGTTTTTGATTTGAATGCATTTAGTTCATTGCTCTCATTTTTTATGTTCTCTTGTTTTAGATTAGGTTTGTAGCTTAGAAGTGTTGGTTGTCACTTTATCTAGGCTAGAACTAGTTTAACCCCATCTTACACATAGCTTAAACAAGCTTACAAAAAGTATAAATTATAATGGTCCAAGAATCCCCCCTCAAATCTTGGTCATTAACTGAAGAGGAGAAGCATCACTCAAGCACTTTTTCACCAACCTCGAACTTACTACGGTCCCCTGCACATCTACCTAATTGGTAAGATGGCCACGCCCTTTGACGAAGAGATTGGTTTGGTAATCTCATAACAATAGCCTATTTTGAGCTTCATGTTGTGTCTTGTACATTTCTAGACTGACATACAATGGTTACAACTTACATGTATGAACATCTCATGCCTAGTACATAATCCTGAATCACAATGAAATTGACAATGTAAACAGTGACTACTTACACTACTTTGGCCAAAGTTTCCATTACCCTTAACTTAGAGTAGACGTCACACATTCACCCACCTTCCTAGATCGATTTGGTTTATAATGACCATTATACTCGGTATCTAGGTCACCCCTTTCCCATAGATAACCAATCCCAAGAATAACCCCACATAACATCCCACAACAATATGACTATACTACCAAAGTGATTTAAACAACATTTTGCATAATGCTACATACATCTATAATAGACATTCTACATATAGTGAAGATAACTACTCATAGTATAAATATGTTGCACTCAAATAGACTCCCATATATAGGGTGCATAAAGATAATCAACAAGATAAGTTCTACAACATATTGCATAACCATGAAACAAACAATCTCAGACAAACTCGACAATATATTCAAAAGCACTCTTTTCCCAACATAGTAAATAACTAATTTATTCTTTCCAACATAAAGACAAAGGAATAGAAACTAGCATGCATGTATAAGCTCCAATTGATTATACTCCTTCCTAGTATGAATCCTCAAATTGATTGACACCTCCTCCAAGTTCCACTTGGCTATCCTCTTCTAACTTCTCACAAAATCTCGCAATAACCACAAATACAAAATACCAAAATAACTCTCAACTCACAAGCTCTCAACTCATAGCGAAACAACATCAAGATACTCATAAAGATAAGTGTAGCATTTGGTAGAATTGGCACCTCTATTTATACTAATTTGTGAGCAACCAAAGGCTACAAATAAGTAAGTATTTTTGTCATCTTTCTTCCTCATGCAACGACTCACTCTCAAGGTTGCAACACATGATAGTTTCATGGCTGAGTTGACTTAGTATTTGGGACAACAAGCTAAAAACAAGTTTCCTAATTCAAATTCTATTTCAAAATGATGCCAAGTTTTCACTTGACTGATTCAAAACACTTATTTGTAGGCTTATTCAAATTCATAGAATTCTTTTGGATTGCAACCTCTACTAAATATGGCACCACCTTTATGCTTTGGTGCCACCTTCACAGGCTCAACCTGTTGACTTATTCTTTGCTTCACACAACATTTAATTCCCTACTTAAGCATTTAACACAGTTGCAGTACTTCATACATGCTTATGCTTTAATGTTTGACTTTACAGGGTGGATTAATTTCCACTTAAAGTTGTGCTTTAAGCTTCATGCGCCCCATGGTATATTATATGCCTTGCTGCATATTATTAATAATATGATCAATGCTATCTTATGCGCTTTATGGTTTATATTAATAACTTCAATATATATATATATATATATATATATATATATAGGTATTATATATACATTCCATAGTATATATATATCATAAGGTTTACCAAATACATTAATAAACATATTTATATAATATATATATAAAGAATAGTATTACGCATATTCAGATTGATATATGTACGATTATTATATTTATATATATATGTGTGTGTGTTATTATAACATTACACACACACATATATCACATATTGATATATATGTAATCCTATTTCATTATCTTTATAAAATACTCATGCATACAATCCCATCGATTGACATACATACATGGGATGCATATATATATATATTTGTCCATTTAGTCCAATCGGTATCCCCATGCATATGGGTGATCCATTCATGAGCATGTGTAGGTATGTCTACCTATGTATACTCATGTGTGTATTCACTCACATGTGTGAGTATACCGTAGACATGCATACATATACATAGATGCATCTTATGCATATATCTCATCGATACCGCAATAAGCATACAAGGAAAGACTAACACAAGACATCAAGACTTAATCACAATTCTCAATCACAACATTCACAACAAAGATTACTTACCTTTCCCCAAAACTGACTTGACTCTCTATGACCAATTAGGACATGAGTATGTGATTGCTTAGTTAGGCTTGTTAAGGGTTACCAGAACAAGTTCTCTTGAGTGATACTTCCCCTCTCTTATGGAGGATCAAACTTGTTCTTGTACTCAACTTGGCACATCATAACCATAGTTAGCTGAACACAACATAATCATATGCACATCATACATTTCATAGTTAGAAACATTATAAATATCAAAGTGCATCAATCATTCATTCATCATTTTTGTATTCAATATTCGTTAAAAATATTCATATAAAGATTAATAAAACACATTCATGTAGGGGATGACCCCACAATGCAACGACAAGTTGCAAGCAATAGTGAAACTAGTCAGTGTTCGAATCTCACCAGTGGATGGTGGGACGAACAAGCATCGAGAGGATGGAAGATGATAGGGTGTTGCTGGAAGATGATAGGGTGTTGCTGCGAGGTCAAAAATTTGGAGGGAACGATGGAGTAGCAGAGCTAGCGGGGGTGTTCTAACAAAGGTTTGGCGTTGAGTCCTATAGGGAGCTTGGCGAGAATGCAGGCAGGCAAGGCAAAGCAGACAAAGGGATGACACCGGATCCTTCAGGGAGCTTGACGGGAATGTAGGCAGGCGTAGCAATCAAAGGAATGACGTCGAGTCCTGTAGGGAGCTTGGTGGGAATGCAAGTAGGTGTAAAAAGGCGAGGATGAGGTCCCCCGAATGTGGCCTCACTGGTTCATAGCTCCTATCAAAATTGATATGGGTTCTTCCCCTTAGTAGTGATTCATCGAACAAAAAAAAATAATACATTCATGTAGAGATCCATAAAACACATTCATCTATTCAATCGATTTAACCAAACAAGGTAATAGTAAATAGGTAATATTGCTTGGGGTGTAACAAAAATGCTTAAATTTGGTGAAATCTAAAAAATCTTGAAATGGAAATAATGCAATTATTGTGTCGAGATGTGAAAATAAAACCCAAAAAGCCAAAAATGACAAAAACCACAAAAATAGACCAAGGAAATGATTTACCCTATAGTGAAACAAATTTCGATGACACAAATGCGACATTCTTCTTTGATGAATGCATTGTTATAGCTATCAAATAAATTGTGTCGTACCACAAATACATCGCGTTGTATCTTAAATGTGTCGTTTGACATTACACATGCATTGTGGACGTGAAACTCAATTTTTTTTGCAAATTCTTTCAAGTCCAATTATTTCACATAGGGTTCACCAATGTAGAATAGGGTAAATTTAAGGTAAAAGGTATGAATCAATAAAACTCAAACCCTAAAGGCCTTAAACCAATAATGAAGCATAAATGAGCATATAAACATAAAATAATAAAGAAATATCACCAATATTCATATGCCATGGTTGATTCGCCTCCATTGTCCTTCTCCATCTTGCTTTATATGCTTGATCACCCTCTGATTTTGAGTATGCAACAATAAACCTAGTGGTAGTGATAACAAAATATTGAAGATTATTCTTGTCTCCTTGAATAGCATGTACTTGAATTAGCCAAAAATGACAATGATAGGTCTCTTTTATAGAAAACCAAATTTGGATGAAGGGCTAGGATTAAAAGCCAATATGACATGACAATCGATGGCCAAAATTGCTTGAGAAGCAATGAAATAGGGTTAGGGCAAAGATAGGGTTTGGTTAAGGATGGATGATTGAGATTAAATTATAAAATAATTCAATCAAGGGTGGAAATTAATTGAGATGTGAAGAGATAAGAAGGGCACAAATAAAGAGGTTGTCATAGAAAAAGAGGTTGTTGGACTAATTATTTAATTTAAGAGAGAAAGTGAATAATTAAATAATTAAAACGATTATTTAATTATAGAAGAAGAGGGAAGGTTGACTTTTTAATTAAATAATAATTTAATTCAAAAGTGGAGGAAAATGACAAATTAGTAAATAATTAAATTAATTAAATTTATTTAATTATAGAAGAATAGGCTAATGAATAATTAAATAATTATTTAATTATAGTAAAAAAATGATAATAATTAAATAAATAAGAATTTATTTAATTGTAGAGAAAAGGGGACATTAGTGACATAATTAAATAAATATTAATGAAAAGGAAAGAAATGAAGAATAAAAGGAAATAAATAATTGGTAAGAAATGAATTAATTAAATAATTATTTAATTAATAGAAGAATGTGACTTTAAACAATAATTAAATAATTAAAATTATTCAATCATGTAAGAAAGAAAGGGAATTGAGAAGGAAAAATGGTGTTTGCATGCTTAGGATATTTTCAGTGTCTACAAGAGATCCAACAAAAGTAGAGGCTATTATGTAGACTATGGGTGCGCATGTGTCGATATATATAGATTTGCCTAGAGATGGTGTTCTCTAGGTATAATTTTTAAGTTTTTGAGTTAAGTTTTATATTACAAATTACATGGCATATTCATGAATTCCTACACAATTATTATTTGAAATTAATTTTTCTTTTAAATTACATGCATGTAGTTTCAACAACTGGTATTCCTAGTTTGAGTGCAAGATATGTATGCATGCTTGCTTAACTCAATATTAATGGGAAAGTTCAATATATTTTTCATACACAGATATGAATCTACAATCAAATTGACTAATATAATTTATGTATATTTTTGTAAGGATCTATTCATCTATTAGAGCTTGATCTCACTTTGAGGGTCACTCAACTAGGTGCCAAGTTGATGATCAAACATTCTAGTTTATAATATTACATGACACATGTTTATTTTATATTTATATTTGACATCCAAATATTTATATTTTATATTTGACATGTTTATATTTGATATTTTACATTTAGACATTTATATTTAACATTTGACATATATTTTTATACATTTGATATATTTAACATGATGTTTATATACACTATGTGCATAATGCCATAAAGTTGGTGTTAATGATAACTTGTCATCAATTTGTTTTATTTTGAAGTTTATGCCTAAGTCGATTGTATTTTTTAATATGATGATTTTTTATAATTTGATGGCTTGAATTATGTATAAACATATGCTATGGATTCATAAGCTTCATTTTGATATTAAAGTAACATTGGTTATAGTTCCATTTCATATTTATGGCTATAGTCTAAAGCTTTTATTTTGAAAACTCTTCATGGGCTCTTATGACCTTAACCATGTTTAAGAAGGAAATATTTTTTTTCTCATGAGTTTTGGCTTTATGACTGCCATTAAATTTCACCATATTATTAAAGTATCAAGACATGTTTGTGATAATGTTTCCACCATGAATATTTGATTTTTTGGGGGATCAAGAGATTTGTGACCTACCATTATTGTCATCATTGTACCCAGGGTTTGCTATTAAATGAAATCTTAAGTTTTTACCTTGGTAGTATCGTGCATAATCCACTATGGAATGTTTAGTACTATCGTGGTAGTTGTTGGGAGTATTGTTTAGACTTATATAGTAATCATCATGGTAATGGAAATACCATTTGAAGTGGCATGGACTTAATTTTATTGACTATCTTGTAGTTTGACTCTTCAAGTGCGCTAATTTTCTTGATTTGACAAGATTCTTCTTAAATATATCTAGGTAAATGCCATTTTATCTTCATAATTTTTTATTTATAGGAATTTTTAGAGATAAAGAAGTTCGAAAAAAATCATTAGAATATTAAGTGTTACAAGTATAAAAACCATTTGTTTTTTATTTTAAGAAGATGAAATATTGTCTCAGCGGTTTGAATGTAGTTCTAGAAGCTATGCATACATGTCTTTAAAATTTTGTTTTTTATATTAATAATAGTAAGATAACCATATACAACAATATAGTTAGGTATGAGATCCTTTGGGCTATAGCCACTATTAAGCAAAATGCAAAGAATGAGTTGTTTTTTACCAATCGCCTATACAACCAAAAAGTAAAGGACAAAATATTTTTCCAACCTATACAAGCTTATACAAAATTAACAATATAATATATGATATGCAACTATAAAAAGGATTAACTTGTCGTATCTTGAGCCCCCTAACCATCAATTTTTTCACCATCTTCATCTCCTTGCCTATCATCCACTCATGTCGGCCTAGTGAATGAGAAGGTATATATCCTTGTCCTAATGAGTATGTTGGGCATGATGATAGGGGCCCCTATGCCTTGCATTCCTACCTCCTCTTGCCTCATTAAATGCCCTTTGGAACTCCCTAAATTCTTGTAGGAAGATTTCAGTATCTCTGTCATTAAGTCTGTATGCATGACCACGCCTGATTTCTTCCCGAGAGATATTTATAGTTCCATCCCTATAAAGGTCTACAAATTTGGCAAGAGATACTTCAATGTGAAGAGATACCTGCAAGGAAACATAAAAATATGCGAGTCTTTTGTTTGACTTGGTAAGAACCCTCCTGCACTCCTTAAACTTGTCATCATTTCTTGCTTTCCAAATGTGCCAAATGATTTCTTTACTATATTTGTTATTTTTTGGTTATTCTCTTGGTTTGTTTTATTGTGTTTCTTTCTTTATTTAGTTTTATTTCTTTGATTTCATTCCTTTTCATTTATATTTTGTGACTTATTTCATTATTGTATTGCTTTTATTTGTTGCAATTTGTCTTATTTTCTTTATTGGTTGTGTCTTCATGTCTTGGGTGTTTTTATTTGTTTCCTTCATGTTTTTAATCTTAATTTGTTCTTTCCATTTCTATTTATTAATTTTGTTTCTTGTTAGGTTCTCTTAAATTTATGGTATTCACTTGTTGATATTTATTATTTCTATGTTCTATTTCTTAATTTTTTTTTAATTTGTCTCTTTCTTTCTACTTTCAATTCTTTTTGTTCTCTTTTATATCTATTCTTATCTTTGTGTTCTCTTTTGGCCTTCTTTTTTCCTCTCATTTTTTATTTCTTCCTCCGATTCTTTGTTTCTTTCTTTAATTTAAGGGTTCTTCTGGTCCTTTTGTTTAATTATTTAGATGTTTTTTTCTAAGTTTTCTCATTAAACTTCTTCTTTTCATTTTTCTCTAATAATTTTTCTCCTCCCTTTGACTTTTTCATATTTTTAGATTATGTGCCTCACAACCCTCCCTCACCACCCTCTCCCCTATTTCCATCCAAGTCTTCTATCTAATTTTCATTTCTCTCTCTATCTACTAATCATCCTGATGATGGATCATGGAGTATGATCTGAAACGTTGATGAAGAAAAATTTGCACATAGTTTTATCTAGAAATCTTGATTACTAAGGATTTCATTAGTCAAGCAATTCCAAAACAATTTACAGCCTTTGCTCAATTTTAAATCACACAATATAATTGATTTCCAATTGATAATGTTATCATCTAACCAAATATTTAAATCATGACATAACATATTCCATATTTCTTTTGCATAAAAACAATCAAACAAAATATGTACCACATATTTAAGAGTGCGACACACATTATAGATATTAGTATCATTTGTGTTTGACTTACAAGTTATCCTTTGAAAGAAGGGTAAGCCACCTGAAAGAATCTTTCTTAGGCTCAACACTATTGTGCCAAACCTCAACAAATATTTTTTCCCAGCTACTATCTAGGAGAGATGTTTCCTAGCAATGGTTGAGATGTTTAAAAACAACATCATTCGAGCTTAACTCTTTGTAGATTTTTTTGTCTTTGAGGCCAACCAGCTAACCCTCATCCTTCTACACAAGATCTCGATCTGGGTCAAGGATGAGCTCTACATTTAAGGGGAACAAAGCCCTTGAGCAGGTTGTTATTAGGGTTGAGTGGGTTCTTACTATGGAGGGGGGGAGATCAAACTCAAAACTCAAAGCCTCCAAAATTTTGAGGCTCCCATTGCTTAAGACATCATTAAACACTTTAATGTCCGCTATATACCAATTTTTAGTAGAGCAACCCTGAAGGAGACCTAAGGTCTTACCATTTTGGTAGAGATTGCACCAAATTGAGCAGAAGCTTTGGCACTTAGAATCACTAAGGCTTATGTTACATGTTTTAAATTAGGGTTTGTGCTTGGTGATCTCCCACACCTTCTAAAGGCTCTTAAACACAAAGGATCTAGAGAGAGTCATGTGATGAATACTGATGAGAATGTCACATAGGGACATGCCCTTCCAAGCTTTGGATTTCCTAGGAATTGCATTTTGAATGTTATTTCTGACCAGAACCTTCCAAGGCTCACCTCCTTCCACATATTTTAACACCCATTTAGAGGCTAGAGCAATACCTTCGAGCCTCAAGTGCTTCAGCCCCAAGCCACCTTGCAACTTTTCAAGGCAACACCAATCCCAATTCACTTAATGTTTTTTCCTTTTCCCTTTACCATATGACCAAAAGAATTGTCTAATTCTTTTTTTAATTTCATTAATTTGGTAGCTACAAAAGAACCAAACAAAGGAAAAATATATGCTCTATGAAGAGGATTTTTTGACATACTTGAATTCTTCTTACTAACGAGAGGTAATGCCTGTTCCACTTTTCTAGTTTCTTTTCTATCTTTTCATTTATCCATTTCCACATCTCTTTGAGGTTAGGGCTGACAACAAAAGGTATCCCTAAGTACCTCACTTGCATGTTGGGGCCACCCCATTGAAACTTTAAGTCCTTTATCCATCCCGAAGGGGATTTCTCCTATGATCCCTTAATGTTTATCCTATTCTAAAGATGCAAAACAACTATTATGCACTAATGGAAGAACATAAGGTACACCTCAAGATTAGCCTAAGGAATGATAACACAAAGAAAGATAGCAAAATAAAGATCACAAATGATTATACCTTTGTAATGTTGAATTCCTTGGTTGGCCCTTGATGTTTAAAAACTTGTGTGCTCCTTGGATGGCTATGGAGATGGTTGGATGCAAGATGAACAATATGATAAGATGCAAATCCTAATAGATAAATGACTTGATTAGATGAGGGAAAATGCTTGCAAGTTGAGTAATCAAATTGGTAGCATAAGGGTGCAAATGGCTAAGTGTTGTTAAATGACAAAATGGCAAGAGTTTGGTATCAAATGCATGAAGTCCTCAAATGAGAGAAAAGAGGGAGTATTTATAGAGGGATTTGAATTCTCTAGATAATTCAATGGTTGAGATTAAACCAACAAGGCCAATATGGAGGGCTATGGTGAGTTGAGGAATCACAAGCCCTCAAATCTTGACATGTGGAATGTGAGATGGCCTAGGATGAGATGATGTGGAAGTGAGGTGGAAGGAAGGTACATGATGCAGAGGAAGGACAAGTAACTTAGAAAAGGGATGATGTGACCTCTCAGTGATCACATAGGGACGAGGAGAATCTTGGGTGAATAAAAGGGAATTAAAAATTCACATGATTGGGGAATCTTGTGGATAAGACAAGGTTCCAAAAGGAGAGGTGGAAAGTACCTTGGATAAAACAAGGTCCTTAAAAATGTAAGTACTAATCCACACGTGACTTGATGTGACAAGTCAAAGATTCTAGAAGACTTTACTTTAGCACATGTGATGTGACAAGTCAAAGGTTCTAGAATTTTGCATGGGGAAGAGAAGATTCCTTGGAGGAATAAAATTGAATTAAAAATTCACATAGAGAAGAGAGGAGCCTTGGATGAATAAAAATAAATAAAAAATTCCTTCGGGGATGAGAAGAGTTGACCAAGGTACTGATTAGGTTTAACTGATCAGTGATTAAAACATGATTAGTGGTTAAGGAGGATTAGAAGCCAACTTGCAAAAGTTGGAAGATGCGACACATCATAATCAAGGATTAGGTATGCGCACATCCCTAATGAAGAGATTACAAGGTGGGTTAGGATTAAGTGAAAGTGATGTGGCATGTGATACCTTAGGGATTAGAAGAACTTTAAAGGTATTAAGTAAATAATAGCAATATTACTTAATTAATGCAAATGAGAGGATATTTAGACAAAAAGGGATAAATTTGGACAAATGAAGTGTCCAAATTTAGGTGTCTACATCTCCCACCCAAGAGCAATTGATTTGGAATTGGAAATTATTGCTCCCAAGGCTAGACGTAATAGCCTAAGTTTTACCATTAAGAATTCCATGTTACTTTTGTCAAGATCAATGAACAAGGCTGTGTCATCCGTGAATTGGACATTGATCAACTCACTATTGTCAAGAATTATAATGCCCCTCACCCTTGGGGAGAGTGTTTGGTCTCTCAAAAGAAAGTGTAGTGCGTCTGATGCAATGACAAACAAAGTTGGGGCTAAGGGGAACCCTTGCCAAATGGACCTTTCCAGCCACACATCCTCTGAAAAATCCCCATTTACCTCAACCTGGGTGGAAGCATCTTTTAATAATGTATTCACCATTTTGAAAAATCCTTCAAGGAATCCAAAATCTTTGAGGACTGCCCTTGAGAAGCTCCACTCCACTCTATCATAGGCCTTTTCAAAGTCCAAGAGCAACATTGTCAATTTCTAGTTGGTTACCTTTTCCCACTCCATGGATTCCCATCTTATTATGAGGTTTTCCAAGATGTAGCGTCCTTTGATGAATCCGGTTTGAGTGGAACTCACAAAATTTGGTAGTAGGTTGACCAATCTTAAAGCTAGTACTTTGACAAGGATCTTGTAGGAGACATTTAGAAGAGTAATTGGCCTCCAGTTCTTCACTAGGGTCTTATCCCCCCCTTTTGGTAGGAGTTTGATGATTCCCTTGTTAATGGATTTTCCCAAGGGGCCACAACTAATAGCCTCCTCATACACCTATAGAAGATCCTCACAGATTCAATATGAGAAACATTCATAGAATTCAACATGTAACCCATCACACCTTGGTGATTTATCATTATTCATAGAAGAAATGACCCTTCAAATTTCCTCCTTAGTCAACTTTGTAGAGAGGGAGGTAGCATCTTCATTAGATATCTTCTTAGGGATGATGCTTTCTATAAAGCTCCTTGCCTCACACCTATCATTCTCGCCCCCCCGCCCCCCCTCTGAGGTGAAAATATTTTTGAAAAAGCCATGGAACTATTTTAGGATGTCTTCTTGAGAACTAAGGAAGTTCTCACCATCTCAAATTTTCCCAACCTTCTCCTTTATGATTTTCTCTCTTAGAAACTTACAAAATAATTTAAACCCCTTATCACCGGATTTTAACTAGTTTACTTTTGCTCGAACCCTCATTCCTTTAATTTTTTGGGCCTGAATCTTTCTCAGGCTATCTTTGGCCCTTATCATCTCTTCCCCTAACAATACATCACCTGGGGCCTGTTGTAATTTGGATTCAAACTCAAATAGGTGGTTTTGAAGATCATTCTCTAGCTTCTCGTTGTCCAAAGCCCTCTTTTTCCCCACTACTTGGAAGAGATTCCTCTATGACTCCACATTAGTGTTCCATCTCACAATGGCAAAGGCATCTTTGAGCATCCACCTATTTATTTCCCTAATTGAGGAGATGGCCTCCTGGTAATCAAAATCTTCTAGAAGAATGGTGTTGAGAATAAAGGCCCAATTTTTGGTTGTCTTCTTGGGTCTGTCTTGAAAAATTGCAAGGTCAAATTTTATGGGGTGATGATTAGAAGGGTGTAAGATTGAAAAAACTCTTTGAGACCTTTTTCATCGGGAAAGAAGCTGGAAATTCCTTACTGGAATAGAACATGTCCAACCTAGAGTAGATTCTACAATTTCCTTTTTGTGCATTACACCAGGTAAACAAAATATCCTTACACTCCTTTTTACAGTTTTCCATGGGATCATCCAGGTTGAATTTGTGCTTTAGTTTGAGCCAAAAATGCTTTTTATTTCTCTTCTAGGACATGTCAATTCCCCCCACTTGTCCTCAACTTTTTCTATCATGTTAAAGTCTCCACCAAGCACCCAAGGGATTGTTGGAAGGTTAGCAAGCCATTTCCATAGAGAGACTCTATCCCTATAGTCATTAGGAGCATAAATTGAGTAGACTCTAAATTCCTTATCTTCATTTTTCAATGTCATCCACACAACTCTGTTGCATGGGGAGAAACCGGTTTCGATTATGATCGATTCCATTGATTGGCCATTAGGATGGCTAACCCATGCCCCTTTCATGTGCAGTGGAGAAGGAGCAAGCCTCATTCCATACAAATTTGAGTTTGGCTTCAAGAGTAAACCTCGTAGCTTTAGTTTCTTGAAGTAACGCAATATCTTTACTTTTCTCTAGATTTAAAAATCTCATTATGTATTTTTTGTCAGGGGAATCAAGACCCTTGACATTCCAAGAGATACACTTAAGCTTCATCATCACCAGTCATGGGTTTGTCACGTTGGTTGCTCTTGAAATGTTCAAAACATTTGGGCAACCTCTCTTCTACCTCTCATTTTTTGGCTATGGAAGATTGGATCACCACACTTCTCCTTTTTCCTTTTCCTCAAAGTTCTCACCCCTTCTTTGCTAGGGGCCATAGATCCTTTATTTTTTCTCGGCCTTCCCAAGCCATTCCTTGGCTTAGGAGTTATTTCCATTTGCCCCAACATAACATTCTCATCTTCGTTTACCCCTATAACCCCAAGGTCCTTATTTTTAAGGCTTCTTGTGGGAGTGCTAGAGGGACACTCAGGCCTTTTATAGTTTGGTTTAAGGTGGGGGAGCAAGAAGCCACTTCAAAGTTGATAGTGCAATTATTCTCAAGACTAGCTGACAAGCTAGAGTCGACAATGGTGAAGCTAGTTTGAACAAGAGTCTCAAGAGGATCACTCATCGGGGGAGGTTCACAACTGCTCATAACTTGGGGGTCTACAGATTGGGAAAAAGAAGCATTCACCTCCATGACCATACTAGCGGTGCAAGTAGGGTTAGATCCTGACGTCGGTGAGGGGTACCCGAGGCCCTCATTCAAACTAACATCCCCAACATCTTCTTAACTTTGGGGAATCTTTTCAAATAAAGTTTGGTTATCTTTTCTCCTTAGTTGAAATCCAAAGACTTTTGGTCCAGTCTTTGACATGCCAAATGACTTCTTAATGCTTTGTTTGAGCTTTTTCAAGATAATTTGCTGAGCATTAAGCTGCTCTAATAGTAACACATCTTCGGTCTCTTGTTGGGTAGACAGAGGTCTAGGGGATGACTGATTTTTATTAATTCCATCCACCTCACCACTTGAAAGGGTCAAAACATTGGGATCAAGGGACTCGAAGGGGTTATTGAGAGCACTATCAACCTCATCGTTGTGCAGAGGGAGGTCTTCGAAAAACCATACATTAATGGAGGACGTCTCACCTACACCATCCCACTTAGGAATCCTAACGCCAATACTAGACCCACCTTCTCCACCACTGTTTGATTGGAATTCATGGTGTATACACCTAAAAATGGTCACATCATATTAAGTTTGGTAATTAATAAAATACAAGTTATTTAATAATCTTCTAATTCCATCTACATATAAATAAATTTAGTAATTTATTCATATTATTCATTTTCTAATGCTTCTATTTTAAATTAAATAAATAAGTTTATTTAATTATTATCATGTTTTCCTCTTAATTAATTAAATAAATTTTATAGTTTATTTAAATTAATTATCCTATTGCTTTAAATTTGAATTTTTAATTCAAATAAAGTAAATTTTCTTCTAAATTCATAAACCATCATCATTTCTTTAATTATGGAAGCTTCCAAATCCACATGTCACATAAAAGTAAATGATTTAATTATTTAATTATTAAATTATCCTCAACTTCCAACTAACTCTCATAACTAAAAAGTGACAAATGGCCATCTTCCTTCATTTTTGAATGGAAAAGGTTTTGTAGGAGGAAACATCTTCCTTCTTTCTCTCTAGCCTCTATCTTTCTCTCCAACTTCTCGATTTTCGACCGTTCATCTTACCAAACTCAATTTCAACCATTGATCTTTGCCAGCTAAGCTTTTGCCTCCAAAAATCTATAAATAAGACCTCTTTGTGCTTTGAAAATCCTATTTGCATAGCGTGAGAATTATAGTTGAATAATCAATCATTTAGCATCTTAATATCCTATATTCATAATCATAACATATTATATTAGCTTTCATCATCTTAGCATAAATAATCATGGTAGAAAAACTTGCATAATCTGTTCTTAGTTTCATTATCTCACATCATTTAGCATAAGAATGTATTTTTCATATCATCTCATTCTCTAGGTTGTCATTCTGTTGAGATTCTGCTTATACAATCTGAGAGCAAGCAACTTAAAACGAATCCTTGGAGATAGAGGACGATGGAACAGTTTTGAAGAATTTGTTGGGTTTGAAGTTTGTTTAGCTTTAAATTAGATTCTTTGATATAATGTTTCATTGGTGTGTTGTTTAACTCATTTGTTATTTCCATATATTTACACACACACATGGGGTTCCCCCATTTCTCCTAATCCTGATGATTCAGATACGATACTATTTTTACCATTGTTAGGAACCCCACTTTTAGGTGAACGAGACCCCTTAGAAACTTTCTTTTTTTGAATAATGGGACAATTTCTTCTCATGTGGCCTTCCTTTCTACAAAGGAAGCATTGATCCCGCCCAGGATTTCCAAAGGGCAAAGACTAAATACCAAAATCTTTGACTATGTTTAGGGAATTAGGAAACTCAATGTTGGGGCTGAGAGATATGAGGACTCGCGCGTCTAGATTTGGCAGCGTGGCCTTGGTTTTATCAACCCTCATGACTTTTCCAATCGGTTCAAGGAGTTTTGGAAGTAGCCTCCAAAATTCAGGGGGCAAGTTTTTAACAACTACCCACCTAGGGCAAAACAAGCAATAATATCTTCTGTAATGGTTGAAGAAGACCAAGCCAAGGCACGAAAAGAACAACCTCCTACATTCTAGTAGGGTTTTTCTATTTTTTTTGCATTTCATGAGAATTTAAGAAAATAACAAACAAGCCTTTTTGAATTAATCTACAATATGAAATTTGAATGCCAAATTTGTTAAGCTAAACATTAGAGATCCATGAATCAATAAATTTCCTTGGAGGCATTTTATTTACATCTATTCCTGCTAAGAAGATAGTGGAGTCTTTTAGCCTGGTTCTTTCACTAAAAAACGTTTCCTTCATCACAGGATTAGGATGTAAAAAAAATCTTTAAGGCATACAGAGGGGTTCTTACCTTCCCCTCTGCCATCCTCGCTAGAGATCCCATCCACAACAAATTTGGCATCGACAGGAGCCACAAAAGTTTGCTCTACAACGACTTCTTTGAATGATTTAGCAGGATGGGATTGAGGGTTATTAAAACCATCCTTTAAACTAGGTTGGACGAGGGGTATTGTACCCCCCTCCATAAACGGGGACAAGACACCAGGATGCAGTCAGGGCTGAAGTAAGCCCTTCACACAAGTGAAATAAATACAAGCAAAATAGAACGAAGAAAATAATCTCGCTGACACAATTGGAAAGCAGTAAATGACCAAAGCCAAGAGTATAGAGGGCCTACGACCACACAAACCTGTGGTGGGGAGGGCACGACCTCCCCATGCCTCGAGATTCGTACCCGTTCCTGCTTGCTAGCCACGCACGCCAAACCCTAAATCCTCTCCAACTTTTCCATCTTTCAAATTTATTGCTTATTTTCTCATGGTTATCCAATATTTTTTGGCTTATTCATGGTATTAATGTGCTCCAAAGCTTTGTAGTCATATTTTATTTACCACCTTTTAGTAATAGTTGCATGTAAGTATCCTTGTTTCTCGATCTTCGACCATGTAAGTTTAAAAAATCCATAATGGCATATTTTTCATTTACATACAAATATGTGTCAATTTTTGTTTTATGCAATCATTATTTCATGGTGGGTGTCCATTAAAAGTATATTTTTATTTTAAAAAGTTTTTTTCCAGTATTTTTGTTAACATTAATGACTTTACTTCTTCACAATGCCCAAAAATTATTTTAAAATAATACATAAATACCATCAACCTTGAGCTAGTTTGTTGATTGTATTTTAATAAAATTTGTAAGAAGTTTAGTATGTATTTCATTTTTGGTTCAAGAAGATGTAAATGCATATCATTTTATGTATTCTCTCTTTTAACCTTCATACACTGAATTATATATTTTTCTCATGGGTATTCAAACTCATGTTCATATTTCTCTTCTAAGTATCAGTCTAAATTAAGTCTCAAAGTTTTGTTTTCCTTGTTTCCATATCATCTTCCTATGAGCTATTTACTTGTTGAAGGTCAAGTGTGTTGAAAAGGGTTATTATTTAAATGAAAGCTTTTGAAATATATTGCAAGGATTTTAATTGTTTAAATTATATTTGACATGGACAAATGTTACATGTGTTTCTTTTATGTTTAAATATGACTTAATGAGTCAATAGTTGATACATAAAAAATAAATATAAATTATAATTAAGTAAATATATCATAGTTTGATCACTTTTAGTTGTAGAGTACTACTTCATATTTAATTACAAGTAGCTTAACTACTTTTTATCTTAATTGTTTAGGTTGTGAATATTTAATTATAATAACCCCAAAAATGCAACCTCAATTTTTTTTAAGCATTAAGCAAAATAAACATCCCAATGCTAACAAAAATGTAAAAGATAAACTTCTACAAACTTGGACATTAACTTTTATGTCGGTATTGGCATAGTGTGATGGTTTACATGTGGTATTGTTGTTCTTGCCACCAATCTTCAAACCCCATTGGACTGTTATTGTTGATTGTTATTTTGGGGATGAGGTCCCCCATTTGTGACCTCACTAGTTCATAGATTCGAGTCAAAATTATTTACCCCTTTAAAAAAAATTCCATTAACTTCAATGATATAATATTACAATGACATGCACTTGGCATACGAGTGGTATCCAATAAGATCCACACAATATAGATAACTCCCACTAAAATAATAAAATAAGAAAGTCTCAACAATAAAAATAACATAATTTCATAACTAAGACATAAAAGGGGTCAAAACTACAAACCCCATCCATGATAAGAATATGCTAGGCCATGAAGCCAACCACACATACAAAAGTGGTCTAAAAATAACACACATCATAAACAATATTTGAAGAACTCCAAGCTCAACTCTATAAGGAAATCCTCCAACCTCCCATGTTCTTGTTATTGAACAAGGAAGAGTTTGAACCCACTATGAGGATGTCCCTTTCCTTCCCATCTATCAATTAAGGTGAGAAAACACCATCCATAATCTAAAGGTATGGTATAATACAATACATGATTATTTTATTTAGTTTGTTCCTTTATTAACACAAAACAATACACATGAAACCACATATAAAAATAAATAAATAAATTGAATTACCATAGAACATAATTACTTAAAATTGGATGTGTTAGAAGGAGAATGATAAAATTTGAACTAGGTTGTTCTTAGAGTTTATGTACAAGGCTAGGGCAATCCTTGTGATTTTGATCTTCCTCTTTACAACTTTGAACTTGTGTGTGGTTTTGACTTGAAACAAATGTTACGACCTTTGATGAATTATGATTTTGATAATTGAAGAATTTGTCGACTTGATGTATGTACCTACAATTGAAAGACTTAGTGGTGCTGAGAAACACCATTGGGTCTTGTTATGATGAGGAAAATCCTTGACATTTTCTCAATTATATTCAAACTTGTTGATAGATTCAACTATTTGAAAAAAAGAAGAAATAAATGCATTGAAAGTTGAAATTTTGTTGATGACATCAAGTGTTGTTGCAATAGTTCCTACTTTTGACACTTTATGCAAGTGACCTCTTGATAATGCTTGATACTCCCACCCTCTAAATAATCTAGTAGTGATGTTTTTTAATATAAGTGAAACATACAATTTTAACTTTTAAGACTCGAGGCCTCCTAAAAATATAAACATGCAATTAAAGTGATTAATTGTAAAAATTCCCTTTAAGAACATAAACATATGTATGAAGTACTTTAAACTAAAAAGAAATAAGGTATGCAATTTTCTCCTCTACAATAATGAAGTGATAAATTCAACATCAAAATAATAAAATAAAATAAAGATTACAACAAATTATTAATTTAATAGACACACTGTTTCAATAGTCATTTTCTTAACTTTTTGATTTTATTGGTTACTTATAAAGTAAGTTCAGCATTAGTAGTCATTATGTTCCATCTTCATATATTTCACATGTCACATCAAAGAAACAACTAATCATATGATAACACATAAAATATTTGATAATACATACCTAAAACACATGTTTTGCTCTAACTCTTCTTAAGATAATGATTGATATGATTACACAACCCTAAATACTAACTTTAAAATTATTACAAAACCATATAGTACCTAATAAACTGACTAAATTTGTTAAAATTATCACAAAACCATATAGTACCTTATAAACTGACTAAATTTGTTAAAATTATCACAATACTATACGATAAACTGACTAAATTTTGCTAAAATTATCACAAAACCATGTAATACCTGATAGATGCAAAGTTAAGGTCTACAATTAGGGCAACAACTAAAAAATATTATGCACTTATAGATAAAACTTTTTCTGGTACTCCATAAAACCCTTGTCTTCAAAACAACTACCACTGGCACTTTATCTACAAAGGTGAAGAGATCGGTGGTCACTTGTCAAATTAGTGTCAGTGGTGGGACCCACCACCACCACTGTCCCCTCATCCTCCCTAGTGGCCCACCTGTCTCCCTTTTCAACCCCAGCAGGTAATCCTTAACCCATGTTTAACCGGAGTTTGGTAAGATGGCCGCCAACGTACATACCTCACTATCTACACCTAAACATTTAATGATTTTTTAATAAATAGAAAAAACATAACCTTCCAAAAATAGCTTATCTAAGATGGGTCCCACCCCTCCACTTCACCACGAAACTATTCCCGCCATCGACGCCGTTGAAAGGTCGGCTCTCGTCGAATCGTGGCCGTTGAAAGCAGCGGCGCCAAATGGAGACCTAATTCAACGCTTTCAAAATTCAAAACCGAGAAAATGGCGGGCATTTTATGCACACCAACAACAGTATAAAAAGCTTTCCACACAATAAAATAAAACGATAATACTTTTGGATTGGAAAGGAAGTCTGACAGCCCTTCACAGCAGGCCAAAAATCAAAAATAAAAAGGCCAAATTATTTATTTATTTTTTCACTCTCGGAATTTACGGTAATAAACGGCAATTATTATTATATAAGCAAACATTTATTGGTAGTGGCCGAAGGGAAGAAGTTGGGGCCTGTGCCGGTGTGCCGTCCCACGAACAAATACTTGGTGAAGCAAAGCAACTACTTTTGCCCAGTCTTTCATTTGCTCTGTTTTGACTGTAATTTCTGAGAGTTGCAGGATTTTTCTTTCGGTTGTTTTAATGGCGGATTTGCCGTGTGATGGAGATGGGGTTTGCATGGTGTGCAAGGTAGTTGCCCCCGATAGCGATGTGCTGCTGTGCAATAGCTGTGTGAGTCCATGGCATATGCAGTGCTTGAATCCCCCTTTGACGGCGGTTCCTGCTGATGATTGGTTCTGTCCTGACTGTTCCATCACCAACGATGACGACCAACAGCGCCCCTGTGGCGTTAAAACTTCTTGTGATGGGGACGATTTGATTAGTCAGATCAGAGCAATACAGGCCGACCCAAATCTCACTGAGGATGAAAAAGCGAAGAAAAGACAGGCCCTTATGGCTAAAGGCCAAGGTAAGGACAAGACGAAGGAGGGCGATAAGGACGGGCAGGAGGAGGTCAAGGTTTCCAAGCCGAGGAGAAACGAACTGCTCGAGCTCTTTGATGAGAGCCTCAATTGCATTTTCTGCATGCAGCTCCCCGAACGACCCGTCACTGTGAGTGTGGCTTAAGTTTTAATCTCTGCATCCTTTAAAAAATAAAAATATAATTTACCACTTACACAGTAGTGTTAAACTGAGATTTTATTGTTTGAAATACAAAAAATAACAACTCAGCGCTGTTTCCGTGAGAAGATTTTAGATTTAAAGTTTGTTGATGTGTTGCTACTTTATAGCGAGCCCAACCTGTTCTACGCTGCAGGATTACTATAGGACTCATGGTTCTGAATGTTGTTTGGCAAAAGGCTGTCCCGATTTCGCCTTATTTGAGCCTGTATTCTAGAATGCTATTTTTAATTGGTTTTGGTATTTAGTTTGAGATTCCTTTTCTGTAAATCTTGGGTGAGGTAATGGAGTGCCTTTAATGCAGTGGAATTAAGCTTCTCTGTTCTTGCCCAAATATGTCCCATTAATAAAACATCTGAACAGTTATGAGCTTACTAATTAAGGGCACTCAAGAATTGAATTTTAAGTCAGTGTGCTCTCCATTACTATTTTACCATAACCCCTTGGCCATTAAGGAGGGATTTGTTATTTTGGTAGTTTTGGGGGCTTATCCAACTTGCCTGTTGCGTAGACCTTTTCCACTTTATTTTAAACCTTTTATTGGGACCTTTGTTCTTACAGGCCGCTTTATCCAGCTCGGAGGATTTGTTAGGGGTCATCCTCTTCCTCGGGGTTCCATTACAATTGTAGCAAAATTCTTGATCACTTGGAAATAAGGAAATGAGGCCAGGATGTTTTGTATTAGTTGTTTTTTTGGTTCATTAGGATCTTCCTCATCATCTAGGTTGCTCGTATATATTTCGAACTTTTATATGCATGGTAATATTTAATATTTCGTTATAATGGACGCAGGAACGGCAAAAAAAAATGTAATAATTTGTCTTATATGATTACAACACTTAACCTTTTCAACTACAAATATTCTCCATTGCAATACCTGCAGCAGACGCCTGCTATTATTATCATAACACAATCTATTAAGCACTGTTCAATTTTGCAGCAGACACTTGTCTGTTTATTATCCCATGTCTTTATACAGCTGTTTAAGTGTATTTTCTGCTTAAATTTAAGCAGCTGAAGTGTTCTCATTTAAATTTAAAATTGTGAAAAAATGATAATTTAGAATCTTTCCTATTATAGTGGAGCAGCTACTGTGTAGGAATTGAAAATAAACAGTGAAAAATAGGGGGGTTGGAAATAAGTAGCAGCTGTATATTGAGAAAAATGTGAGTTTGCTTCATAAGTTTCTTTCCCTCTTTTTCATTTGCCTCCAATTTTCCCCCCAAATTTTATTTACAAAAAATTATTATAGATATTATCCATTCATACATGTAAATAAATAGTAACTACATAATTTTAAGATCACTGCTTAAAAATAAGCAGTCAATTAAATATTCATGGGACCACCAGCCCCACAAATTACTCTTAAAAAATTTCAGCAGTGACTGCTAGTCAAGCAGCCGTATGGAGACCTGCCCTCATTATCATAACACTATCCGTTAAGCACTGTTCAACTTTGCAAATTCAATTGTAAAGTTTTTGGAAACAACTGTGTATGGTTGTTTTTTCATTTAAGTTTTGGATCATATTTTATGATTGATTATCTGCAAAAAAATCACAAAGTATGATCTGAAACGTTGATAAAAAACTATACACAATTATGAATTAAATATTTATTGCTTCATCAAATTTATTTTATTTCTATTCATTTTATGCACCTAAAATGATTTTATTATGAGATGTTTTAGATTTAGGTTTGATACTCATATCAATACAAATTCTAATTATTGATGGCTTTTCTGTGGATAACTTGTTTCCAATGCGATTAAGAATACTGCCATTTTGTTATTGTAATGCGTGGGTTACAGGCTTTCTATTCATCTTTTGGATTCCATTTCAGCTTGCCATTTTAAGTAAACAATACAGTTCTTAAATGTGGACTTTGCAGCAAATTGTCCAGGTTTAGTGGAGTTACTTGTTGGGAATAATTAGACGGCTTTTCTGTGGATAACTTGTTTCCAATGCGATTAAGAATACTGCCATTTTGTTATTGTAATGCATGGGTTACAGGCTTTCTATTCATCTTTGGATTTTAAGTAAACAGTACAGTTCTTAAATGTAGACTTTGCAGCAAATTGTCCAGGTTTAGTGGAGTTACTTGTTGGGAATAATTCGTTTCTAGGTTTGATTAGTATGTTAGATTGTTTTGCTTTTTAATTTTTTGTAGGCAAACATTTTGAAATTTGCCTTTTAGGATCTAAACTACACAAATTTGACTTCCACTTGATTTAGATCCTAGGTGTTGCAGCTGTTTGTCAGACAAATCTACCTGGGATGCGTTCACATTCAATAATTTTTTTGGGGAGGGATTTTATGGAAGACTGATGTTACTGTCAATAGCTGGGTTGCAGCAGCTTTTTAAAGGAAAGTTCAAAATTTTAAGCTCCAATATTCATAGAAGTTGTTGGTTCTATTAGCTTTTTAACAACAGTTAATGCTAAATAAGTAGCTGATTATTTTTAGGAAGCTAGTGGTTGAATAAGAATTCTTTAAAAAAAATATGTTTAAATTTATTGGTAGGAATCTAAATATAATAGATTAAATTGATAAAGTAATTTTCACATAAATAGAAGTTCTTATTTACCCAGAAAAGACTAATTTATTCTGTAACAAAAGAAAAAAGTCTCATGAGACTTCCTGCTTCTTGAAAATAGTTCCATAAACCCCTCCATGAAACAGCATTTCATCATTAACCTAAATACAATTTTGACAGGTGTTCTTATTTTGTACAAATTATTTAGGAAGATAAAATTTACATAATTAACAAATTTACGTGGAATGGAAAATCTTACACAACACAAAAGCTTAACAGCCAAATATCGAAGTTTGAGTGCGTGACCAGCATAGTATAAGCACACCTTCTAACAGGAAGCAATGATAATTGTTATTGTCTAAAGTTATAACATTTTAGGCTTTACCTGAGTGTATTCTTGCAATCGCTTATGTTTTTGAGCTACATGTTGTTTTTTCTTTTCATAAAAAAATATATGATGCTTGAATTCACGTCTACGGTCTTTCATTCCGTTTTCTCGTCTGGTCTTAGTTTTTTCTCTTCTTTTCGTAATTATTATTAACTAGTTACTCTGTTCCTTTTCGACTGTGATTTTTTTACATATAAAGTAAAATACCTTGTATAGGAAGAGCAAATATTGATACATCATCTATTTTGTTTTCCAGACACCTTGTGGTCACAACTTCTGCTTGAAGTGTTTCCAGAAGTGGATGGCACAAGGAAAGAAAAACTGTGCAAAATGCAGATCTACTATTCCTCCTAAGATGTACTCTCAGCCCAGAATCAATTCAACCCTTGTAATGGCTATTCGTATGGCAAAAGCTGCTGCAGCTAATGCAGGAGACTCTTCACGAATCCCCAAGGTTTATGCCACTATTGAAAATCAAAATAAGCCTGATAAGGCCTTTACAACAGAGCGTGCAAAGAAAACAGGCATAGCAAATGCAGCTAGTGGGCGGATTTTTGTTACTGTTCCACCAGATCACTTTGGACCAATTCTTGCAGAGAATGATCCAGAACGAAATCAAGGTGTTCTTGTTGGAGAATGTTGGGGAGACAGAATGGAATGCAGGCAGTGGGGAGTTCATCTTCCTCATGTTGCTGGTATTTCTGGGCAGGCTGACTATGGGGCCCAGTCTGTGGCTCTATCTGGCGGTTATGAAGATGATGAGGATCATGGTGAATGGTTCCTTTATACTGGGAGGTATTTGACTGTAGCCATTTTTGGCATGGCTGATCAGCTTTTTTTGCTTATGCATAATTTGAATAATCTTGAATCAAGTAGTTTTTTGCTTTATCTCTTTTCAAAACTGCAAAACAAAATTTGCAGTGCCTTTGCTGTTTTAGTAACACTTTATGCCATTGGATTTGTTTTCGACAGTGGGGGAAGAGATCTCAGTGGGAACAAGCGAACAAATAA
This sequence comes from Sequoiadendron giganteum, assembly GCA_007115665.2. Classification (NCBI taxonomy): domain Eukaryota; kingdom Viridiplantae; phylum Streptophyta; class Pinopsida; order Cupressales; family Cupressaceae; genus Sequoiadendron; species Sequoiadendron giganteum. The sequence goes on along the minus strand of CM021106.1, from coordinate 33,897,124 downwards.
GGACCAATCCTTTGATCAAACATTTGATAAATATAATGAAGCATTGCGGGTTAGTTGTAAGACGGGCTATCCAGTTCGTGTTGTCAGGTACGCTTGTTATGTATTAAAATTGCGCTTTCCTGCCATTTATATTTATGCTAAAGTTATTTGTCACTACAAGGTAAGCAAAAAGAATGATCTTTGTCATTTGGTTTCAGGTCTCACAAGGAAAAACGTTCATCTTATGCGCCAGAAAATGGTGTTCGGTATGATGGTATATATAGGATCGAAAAATGCTGGCGTAAGAAAGGAATTCAGGTAGTCGTTTGTTATCCGAATGGAAATCATTGCCAGGTGTTTGATTTAGTAGTTGGTTTCAAATATGACATAGTTCTTTGTTGGGATTAATAGCCTTGATGCTGATCATGTGGAAGGCAGTTATTTTGGTTTGTGTTCAAAATGTGGTATAACAATGATCTGATTTTTGGATCCATCTGAAGAATTGGTTGTGTGAAGTAACGTGCTTATCATATTTTGCTAGTTTCACAAATGGTTTTTACGCTTGCGCAGTAACAGTTGCATTCTTATGTTTGAGTAGATCATATATATGTATTTGAAATTCTTTTTCAGGGGTTTAAGGTTTGTCGGTACTTGTTTGTACGCTGTGACAATGAGCCTGCTCCATGGACCAGGTTTGATGCTATTTTCTCTTCTGTATGTGTCAGAATAAATATTTAACTAGGTGTTCATAATAAAATTTGTGTTTGCTTTTTGATTGTATTTGCTTGGTTCCCTGATAGTGATGAACATGGGGATCGACCTCGCCCCTTACCGAAAATAGATGAGCTTAAGAACGCATCTGATATCACTGACAGAAAGAGAGAGCCGGCTTGGGATTGGAAGGTTATCTTCACAAACTCGTAGCATTTTATCTATCTTTTTTTCAGTTCTCTTTCAATAGCATTTTAATTTTTCTTTAACCGGAAAGGTCAACACATACTTACTGAGATCTTTTATATGATGCTTTTTTTTTTAAAATTCAGGACGAACGATGGGGATGGATAAGAGATCCTCCCGCAAGTAGAAAACTTGGTTCTGCATATAAAAGATTGGCTCCTGATGGAAGTAGGACTAAGGATAGACCAAGGCAATTCTTAACAATACAACAGAGGTTGCTTAAAGGTTTTTTCTTGCTTATACCTTTTTATGATCCAAGGTTGTTACATGATTACCTTGGGGAAAAGCTGAGTGGCCTCTTGTTAGTTTTGTAAATATACTACAGATGCATGCATGTTTCATCTGGATTTCAGAGATTTCTTTTAGTCTTACAATAATTATACATTGAAATATATAATAGTTGGTGTGTTGGGATGCAGAGTTTAGCTGCAGTCTTTGCAAGAATGTTTTGACTCTTCCAATATCGACACCATGCGGACATAATTTTTGTAAGTCCTGTATAGAAGGTTTGTTTGCTGGGCAGCAAGATGTGCGAGAGCGTACTACTGTTAGTGGCCGCTCCTTGAGAGCACAGAAGATAGTCAAGAAGTGTCCATCTTGCCAGGGAGACATTAATGATTTTCTCGTAAATCCACAGGTAATATTTTCTTTTTCTACATTGTGTCTACAGTGCTTATTGAAGATGTGTGCATTAAAATTCTTTACATATCGAATAGTTTATATATGCCAATACATGGTAACTTTAGAGCTGGCTAGTTAGTTACTTAACACAGCCAAGGCAGGCCTGAGGAAACTTATACCTTGACATTAATACTTGCCAGTACACTGTCAAACAATATTAGAGAGATTGCCCATTTCATACTTATAAAATAAGGGTGAATGTTCCAGGTGAATAGACAAATGGAGGATGTGATACGCTCTCTCAAACATAAAGGTGAAGATGGGTCTGAAAGTGATGGTGATGGGAAAGAAGATGGAGTTCAGTGTGAGGGTGCTGAAAATGAAGACATGGAAACAGAAAACAACGTAGTGCAGCCGATGGAAGATTCTAAGGAACCTAAAGTTACGCCAGCTGACAGATCTGAATCCTCGAAGGTTACAGATGAAGGAAGTATTGAGGTTCAAGGAAAAGGTGCTTCTGATAAAAAGGTCCATGCAGATTCTGGTAAGAGGCCTTTAGATCCAGAGAAAGAAAAAGCCATCAGGGAACTTCATTGCAAGTATTCTCGCTACTCAGAAGAGCTATTGCGGAGTATGCTGGTAAGATTTTATATGTTTTTGAGTGCTATAGTCCTTAACCATGGCTAGCTCGAGTTTACTGAAGTTGTTTGTTTGTGTATGTTTACTATTTATATCTACAGGCTGACCAAGAAGGTGATGTGAAGGAGCTTGAAGCTCTTTTGAAAACATTACAACGGCAAGAGACCAGGGCCAATCGTGTGGTTTCAAATTCACCAGCTTCCAAGCATAAGGGTAATGATGCTTCTCTTCATAGCACTTTCCTGGAGGAAACTGACACTGAAGTTTTGAAGGCAAATGAGAGGAAGGGAAATGCTGCAATAACAGAGCCATGTGTGAAGGGCATAGATGCCAAAGTGTCAAACGAGGATTGCACTGAAAAGGAAACCGTTAAGACTGGGGAATCATCACCAGTAAGGCAACAGAGCAAATGCACTGGTGAAACAAAAGAAAAGAGTTCTAGGAAGAGAAGAAGGGAAGTGCCTTCACCTGCACCTAAAGTTCATCGAACACGACAAAGGGGTTCTTCTAACAATATAGGTACTGGGTCTGCTGCGGTTCCGGAAACACCCACCAAAAACAGCCTACAGTCGGCATCCCCTTCAAGTCCGCTGGTAGTTATATCCGATAGTGACTTTGAGTAGTCGATTCATACAAGATGGTTGATATGTCCACCAGCACAATACAGAGGCTTCCAATTTGTAAAAGTACTGGTCTTCTGCTATGGTGCTGTTGCAGGCATATTACATTCTAATTGCAATATGTTTTTTGCATTGGAAATTTGGATAAACTTTTATAGGGAAGTTGCTTGTTTTGGGATGGCTGGCACCTTTTTGATGATTCTTCTTTTAGAAGGCCATGGAGCAATTTGATGGTTAAATTAACGTACACGCTTTGCACTTGATTGCAAATTTGTTTTTGAATCTGAAAAATAAGCAATTGGCCTTTTTTTGATGAAATTTACCCTTCTATGATATACTGTTATATCGCTTGTGCACTTGGTTTCTTGTTTCTCAGGGATTGTAGTGCAACATTTTGATTGTGGAGTTGCAGGCGTACATCAAACATGTTAGACTTGGGACATCTGGCCTCAAGTTCAAAGTAAACAAAACTTGCCACATCTTACTTGTGGTTGAGGCAATATAGCAAAAATATATTGTAGTGCAACATTTTGATTGTGGAGTTGCAGGCATACAGCAAAAATGTCAAATTTGGGACATCCAACTTAAAGCTTATAAGTCAACAAAACTTGCCACATCTGACTTGAGGATGAGGCAATACAAGCTCTCGTAAATATTGTAGCGCAACATTTTGATTGTGGAGTTGCAGACATACAGATTTAATGTTTACAAGTCAACAAACTTGCCACATCTGACTTGAGGTTGAGGCAATATAAGCTCTCATAAAATTTCAATGAATTATTAATTCGATAGTTTTCGAATAACATCAGTTTCAATTGTTTACTAAGCTACATACAAATTTATTTAATTGAAAATATCATGTGCTTTACGCAGAGCTCTCATGGCTTATCATTACAAGTGTTGCATTTTGTGAAGATTTTCTGCCTACTTGGAAGTTGTGCAAATGTTTTATGAAAGTATATGCCAAGGCCCAAATGGTCGTGGAACTAAATTTGATAGCAATAGAAACACAGTATAAGAGTTGGGGGCCTCCTTAAATATACAGACCTTGTACTAGATTGAGATGCTACAAAACAAAATCTGTAGAACATCCTCTGTTTTGGTATACGATTAGCAATCATCATTTCTATTGAAATCTGTCAAAATAAAAAGACATCTTTTCTAATTAATGTCAATAGTCATTTTATAATGATAATAAAGGGTGAAATGTAATGACATGAACAGTTTAACAAAAAAATAAAATTGTATTTTATTTTAAATTTGACAACTGTTTACATATCAAAATATTACATTTAATAATATAATATTTTTAAAATAAATGATAAATTTTTGTTTATATATAATATTTTCAAAATAAATGACAAAATTTATGTTTATAATAAATAAATAGTTTTGAAACAATATAAAATAACTTTTAAGTAAATAAAATATTTTAAATGTATTTATTAATTTGAAATGATTTTGTGATCATTCAAATTCAACATTTTAAAAAATGTTTCAAGAAAAGTCAATGGAAGAAAAAGGTTAAAAAACAAGCAGCATCTACAGATGTATGTCGCACCATATATGTTTGTCTGAGGTGCATGTATATCCGCATCTCTTGATATAATAGATAATTTGGAAGATCTTGTTGCAAAGGTAGAAGCAAGTGCCTGAGCTGCATGCATATCCATGTCTCTTGTTTGCTTGTTTTAGAATGCACTGTTCAAAGAAATTTGAGATGTGCTTTGAAATTTTTCTATCCTTTTAGGGAAATTTAAGTGATAATGGATTTACTAGATGGTAGACGCCATAGCCAACTGTAGTTGATGAAAGAATATCAGCTGTCAGAAAGAGAGGCACTTTCATCTGCTGTAGGTTGCACGCTTTTTGGAGGACGTGAGCCTAATGGAGGCAATTCATTGGAGGCCTAATGGAGGCAATTCATTGGAGGCCTCCAAAGAAGATACGCTGTCGTATGTAATTAGGATGAAAGGGTCGGTTCACTTTCTTAGTCATAGATCTTATCTGGGGCAAGCTTTTTAAATGCCCTGTCTTGCATTGCCTGGAATGCTTGGTTTTGTGCTTTTTAATTAATATGGTATATTATATTAAAAGGTGTATTCAAGGATGTAAGGGATTAGCTGATATGATAGCGTAGATTTGTTTACAGGCGTGAGAAAGGTTTGGAAGGAACTTGTGAACTTGCAAGTCCCTATTTTGAATGATTGAGTACTTATATAATCGATTTCTATATTTAGACAACCTATTGTATTGTGTGATTTTTCACACAACTTAAATGTCTGGCTTTATCTTGTATCCAGGAGATAATCTTTTAATCACCACGCAAGCTGGCTAGAGGACGCCCACCAACACCGAAATGCAAACATGACGCAATAATCTGACCTGGCTCACTAGAGAACTGTGAGCACAGAGGAGCGTGGAAAGTTTGTAAACGGTTGCATCTGTATGGAGGCTTCGGAAAAAGCTCTAAAGGTATTGAGTTTGTAGATTTAAATTGGTTCATGTGAAATGATTTCTAGGTTTTAGAAAAGCTGATTTGCTTTATTTTCAGAGGCATTTATAACTGCTTCAAAAATATATCATAAAATTATTAATGTGTCAAATGTAGTGAGAGATGGTAATTGTACATGGTTCCCTTGTCTATATACAGAGCTTCTATTCGTGTAATTATGTATATCTAGCATGCACAGAGTATATGACTTCTCTCCTTATGGACAGTCTATGGCTTGATAATCTAAACTGGAGTTCGGTTGAAATTTTGCTTACTACATGTTTCAGTCGTGGTATGAAAGTTGGATAGGGAGGTGTTTCTGGTGCAGCCGGTGACTCAAAGAAAAGCTAATGCTGTTGAAGGAGGAACTCGTCGTAGTTGACTGAACAGTCGTGTTTGGATCGCCACATATTGGTTGATCATTTTTTGCAGGTTGAACATCTTTGGGCAGCTCGTAGCTTAACCGGCACAAAGACCTGCAAATAAGTATGTTGTATTTACTTACAGTCCATACCTTGTGCATCAGCATAATGAACACTACTAGACAATTAACTTTGGCACGATTGACCCCTCCTTTGCCAAGAGAATCTGCTTCGACTTTCAGTTTGCTAGTAATATGCATGTTTTTCTTCCTCTACAGGCAAAGAAAATAATATACTTCCAAACTTCAAATCACGAAGACTATTTCTTGCAAACCGACAGTGTAATACTGGGGTAGGGACTCTAGCTGCCCTGCAGCCCTTGTTTAATCAGAGGAGTTCGATCTGGTGTACTGGACAATTTACAGGTTTGTACCTAAACGAGTTAGATTGGGATTTAAATGTATTTTGTTTTTTTCTTTTCAATTTGTGAGTGGTGATATGATAATAATTATGTTTAAAAATAAAAATAAAAATTTAGACACAGATATAATTACAGTGATAGTAAGTAGTAAGGAGTGAAATGTAATGACAAACAAAATTATTGAAGAGTGGACATATATTAAATTTTTTATTTTTATTTTTTTTAATAAGTAATTTTATTTTTATACTGCAAGAATCTATCAAGATTGCAGTGCGTCTGGTAAATTTTTTTCATGTGATCAATGGTGCTGGCGCAACACGTCCTCCAGTACTATAGGAATAGAGGAGAGATTAGACCTCATGACCTCTTGCCTGCAACATGAAGCTTTAACTTTTAGTAAGTAAACTAACTTTTAAGCCAATAAAAATAAAATAAAATAAACAATGTAAATAAAATATTTTTTGTATAATTTTAAAGTAAATAAAAATAATTCTCAAGAAAATAAAATAATTGAATTAAAAAGTAAAGTAAATAATTTAAATAAAATAAAATAATTTTTAATTAATTTTAAAGTAAAATAAAATATTTTTAAGTAAATAAAATAATTAATATTGATATTTGGTATTTTAAAGATGTATATAAGATATCTTTACTAGTTTTATATCAAAACTCGGATCACTATTTGTAGTTCTTTCATTAAGATGGATAAGAGATGATAGGATTTGAAAAACTAGTTTAATGTTGTAGAAGAGAAAAATGTATGTTAAGTCTTTGGAAATATATTTTTGTGTTAAAATTTGTATAATTACAAGTTCTTGAGAAAATAACTTAAACTATTGATTAATTTGCGCTATTACTTCCTTAACAACCTTAAACATTTCAAATTTCAAAGTCTTTTTTTAGATTTACCTTTTATACTATTCATCCTCCTACTTGATGTCCTAAATAACCTTAGCCTCTACTTTTGCATCTTTTTCTTTGTAGCTTTATTGGATTCCTCCTCTTTAACTTCTTGTCGATCATCTAAATCCATT